>JAPPVO010000059.1:97356486-97931634 GCA_030407325.1 Camellia japonica
AGCAAAAGGGTTGATCTACAAGGGTAAGTCCATTTCCCTCTTTTTGGTCTCATTTTTGCAACATTTCTTAGCCCTCTTTTCTTGCTTTTTGAGCTCCGACCAAAACTAAAAGTAGTGTTTTTTTGAGCTCTTCTTCACCTTTCATTAAGGGCTCAACCCTGTTTGAGCCCTCCATTTGGTACTTGCTTCAATACCCCTTGGTATGTCACATTTTTGCATGAAATTTCTAGCCTGTGTGTGATCTGTTTTCGAGCACAATGTAAACTGTAAGTGGCCTATTTTGAGCCCCTCTTCAACATTGAAGAAGGGCTCAACACTGTTTGAGCCACCCATGATGCACTTGCTTCATAATTCCTCCAATTTACCGTAAATTTGCATGATTTGTTTGGCCTACATGTAGTCTGTTTCGGAGCATGTCATGAACTGTGAGTAGGCTTATCTTGTGTCCCTCTACAACATTGTAGAAGGATCAACCTTGTTGGGGGTCTCCATGTTATACTTGTCATTATACCCCTCTTTGACCCCCATTTTTGCATGCTTTTTTAAGCTTATCTAGCTTCTGTTTTCGGCCATCATCAGAACTGGAAAGAGTCATATTTTGATCTTCTTGACATAGTTCATTAAGGGTCTTTTCTGGTTTGATGAATGTTTGGGGTACCTCATGTTATAGCCTTATGTATCCTAGTTCTTGCATGACATTTTTAGCATGTTTTCATACTGAGTTGGGGATGTCATCTACTGTAAATGTTCATATTTTTAGTCCCTCATCAGTGTTGTAGAAGGGTACTTTTCCATTTGGGCATCGCATGTATCACTTGCTTCAATACCCCTCTTGCGGAGCCATTTTTGCATACTTGCCTAATCCTATGTGTGTTTGCTGTTTAAACCCTTTTATGACTGAAAAATGCTGTCTGGCTTGTCTTGCTACTGTATTTTCATTCCATGTCCATTGTGTTCTTTATATTTATTATTCATTCCATGTTCGCATGCATTCATAGCATAGGCCTTCGGCATTTCGGGATCGTCCATATCGCATTTCGGGATCCCATGCTTGGGTGCACTTTGGCCATGTTTCGGACTGTTTTCCCCCACATTTCAGTGCTGAAACTATATTTGCATGTTACATATCATATTCCATGCCATTTCATGCCTTAGGGCCATTGCTCGGTTTGCGTGCACAGGCATTTCAGATCTTTTCATCTCATGGCCCCTTATGTGAGTGTGGCTGAGGCTCTCTCATGTTAGTATAAGTCCAATTTGCATTTGGAGTGCCATTTCATGCTTTAGTACCATTGCCTCGGTTTGCGTGCCCGTGTGCACGCATTTCGAGGCATCTCATTTTCATCCAACGGCCTCTTATGTGAGTGTAGCTGAGGCTCTCTCATGTTAGTGTAAGTCCATTTTGCATTCTGTATGTCATTTTAGTCTCATCGCATTGCGTATGCCATTGCCTCGGTTTGCGTGCCCGTGTGCACGCATTTCGAGGCATCTCATTTTCATCTATCGGCCTCTTATGTGAGTGTGGCTGAGGTCCACTCGTGTTAGTGTAAGTCCAATTTGCATTGCGTATGCCATTTCATGCCTTAGGATCATCGCCTCGGTTTGCGTGCCCGCGTGCACGCATTTCGAGGCATCTCATTTTCATAGCATTGTGCATGCTAGGATTGTATTTTAGTTGCATTCATGCATATCATGCATATTGCATCGTGTTCGGGATAGGAGTTAGCCCGGGCACGGGAAACGAGGCGCGTTTCATACTCCGAGTGACGGAACGGGTCTCAATTCCCAAGTCACCGACACTCCGGATTACCCATGATGGAGTTAGGTTTTATTGTAGCATTCATCTGCATTCATCCTATATTGAGTTGTGCAATCCGACTCCTCGGCCATCATGCATCGAGATGCGTGATTGGTGGCACGAGGATCGAGGCATGCATATATTTGTGAAATACATTGCTATGCCCCTTTCCTGCTCTCTGTTGCAGCATATCAAGAATCAGCAGTCTTCCGAGGCTTGGCACGCATTTCGAGGAACATTGCAAACAGAGGCTAATTTGGGCATCCCAGTGGATTTCCAAAAAGGCAGCCCAGCATACATCATTCAGCGGAAGTGAGGCAGCCCCTGGCTTGCATGCCAGTTTACAGTTTTTTTATTAGTTAATTTGTTAATTAAGTAGGAATTTGTATATTATTCGGACTGTATAATTCGGACTGTACTATTCTTTCATTCGGGACTGTATTATTTATTCGGACCCTCTGTGCGAGGGCATAATTGTAATAAGTGTGGGTGAGTGTGATGTATGTCTTCCAACCCCACGTCTTTCTTCCCTTTTATTTACCCGCTTATGATGGTTAGATTAGGGCATATTTCGATTAGCATAAAGTATGACAGCATGTTTGCATCATTCATCTGTTTTGCACGCACCGGGCTCGGCGCATCATACAAACTGCATTTGTATTTCAATTCCAAATTGAATACGTGTTAGTTGTAGCATTCCATATGCCATGTTTAGAATAGCCGAGCCTGCTATAGTTGCATCTTTGCATGTGTTGCATTAGGCATTTCTGTATAACTAGGATCATGCATGATTTCTAATCGGTTTTTGTTTGGCTTGGAGTACTCGGTGAGTTTTATGCTTTAGCATCCTTGCATGCGTGTGAGTGACTGCCATGAATAGCATGCTTACCATGAGGCTATGTGCTTATGTGATATAACTGCCTTAAATGCCTGTGGGTGGAGGTTGAGTTACTTGGAGTGGAACAAATCATTGACTGTTTGTTTTAAGCCCACTAGATAGTGGCAAAATCATGCTTTCTAAGCCCACCTGAGGGTGGAAAATCCACGTCTTAGCCTACCTGCGGGTAGCACCATCAAACCATTTTCAAACAAACAAACATGAAATGTTTTGTTCCAATTCAGGTGATCCAGTCTATACTTGTATGCTGTGCGCATCACATAGTAAAACTAGGCTAATAACCGGAATAAGAACACACAATGTTTTCAAAAATAGATGTCATGGTTAGTAGAGGCCGGTCTTTGACCGGGCGAGCGGGGGTGCTCACGAAGTGACCTTCCCCAATCGTACCCAAGTTCCCGAGCCGAGGCAACTTTGGTGATGACGGACACGTGGCCTTTGGCACCGAGTCAGGGTTTCCTAAATTTCCCATAAAAAAACATTTAGGTGGCGACTCTGTATTTGGCAAAGCAGTCCATGTTTGGCACTTCTTTCAAAAAAATCTGTTTTCCAAACGATTTGCCGGATTTGGACTCTTTGGTTCAAGATTAAGAACCATGACATTTTGAGTCCTTCGAACTGTAGTGACCCAATATCGAACCGTAACGGGGGGGACTCGCACTTCTCGCCCGGGATGCGTTCGGGGACGTCTACAGTTTCTGGCGACTCTGCTAGGGATTTAGAGAACTTGACTCGAACTCTTGATATCTGGTTTTGATTACACTTGTATGTTTCTTTGCATTGCATTTGCATTGGTGCGCCTAGGACACCGTGTTTGCCATATGCCATTCCCGAACGATTTGCCGGAGGCTTGTCTTGTCAAGGCATGTCCATAAGGCTGATCGGCTCTGGGCTCTGACAGCATGGGAACACAAACCCCGGTTTTACCGGGGCACCCTTTTTGACCATTCGACCTAGTGCATATTCGGATCCATAGTGACCATTCCAAACTAGGACAGGTTGCTTACCCGTTTATAGGTTGTTTGAAACCGCTGTGTGCGTAGTAAAACCCTAGCTCCTGACAAAATAGGACAGGGAAACCCTACCCCAACATAGGGGTGTTTTGGCTCTCACTTGCTTGTTATGTGCTTTAGAGTGCGTCTCTACAGGAATGCATGTATCAGTTTGCAAGTTTGAGCATCAGGCCTGCGGGCGCCAGTTCAGTATTTTGGGATTCAGTTTACCTGAGGGTATCAGTTTGCAGGACAGAGATCTGGGCAGAATTCAGTAGAGAGCACACTCATTCAGCTTTGTTCGTATCTGTTCTGGTGAAATCAGGCTGAGATGCTGCATGTTTTCTCTTTTGCTAGGGTAGTCTTGGAACCATAGCTTCAGAAGGCTCCGATATCCCCCGAGGTTCATCGAACTTGTGCTAATAGACTTTGTCAGGTCAGAGGTTCAGTTCAAGGGCAATCAGTGGCAGGGTAAAAGGGCCAGTCAGGCACAAATCACCAGTTCAGCAGTTACCAGATCAGGGGCCCTTATCCACCCCACCAGTGAACAGTCAGGCTGAGGTCTCAGTTTCTACTGCAGGGATAGATACCAGTCAGTTAGATGGATCAACAGAATACGTCAGGGGTGGAGGCAATGATGCGTCAGATGCAGGAAACTATGAAACTCATGCAGCAAGACGCTGTCCGCCAAGCGGAATTCTCCAAGCAGCAGGCTGCAATCATGGCTCAGCAGGCCGAGCTCATCACCCAGGCTGCAACAGCAAAGCGGCGCGTCCGCTTCACAACAAGTTCCTTCCCCAGCAGGAGCTCCAGCACCTGGGGAGACGCCAAATGTCCAGGAAGGTACGGACATTCCGGTAGGGCCGGCTCCGCCCCCAATTTTACCCCAACTATCCAAAACACCTACCAATCTACCGGACTCTCCCTTCGAGTTCGAGGTCGACCCCACAGCGTTGAAGTTGAGCAAGCTTGAAAAGTTGTTCAAGAAATCCCAGGGGGTAAAGTCCATCCCGGACATTGAGGACGGGTACACCGACGCAGCTGTGACACTGCCGGACAGGTTCAAGATGCCTCACATCGACCGTTTTGACGGGTCAGGAGATCCCATGGTCCACCTGAGTTTGTTTTCAGATGTTCTGCGCCCGATGGGCTTGACAAGATTACAGAAGCTTTCCCTTTTTGGCAGGACCCTGTCGGGTATTGCGGCCATCTGGTACGCCAAATTGGAGGATTCAGTGAAACGAAGCTGGGAGGAGATGGCCGAGGCCTTCGTCGCACAATATTCATACAATACCCAAATCGAGATTACGACCCGTGATCTTGAGACGACGAGGCAGGAGCCTAAGGAGAGCTTCTCAGAATTCGTGGCCCGCTGGAGGGCCAAAGCCTCAATGATGACCATTAGGCCAACGGATAAGGATCAAATACGAATGGTTGTGCGCAACCTCCAGCCCAAACTAATGCAGAAAATGATCGTGCTCCCCTTCCCTACCTTTTCAGATTTGCATGAGATGGGAGTACAGATCGAGGATGCTATGAAGCAGGGCCTCATTGACCAGGAGAAGGAGCAGCCCAGGAGGGCGTTTACCCGCAGTTCGAATGCGACCACCAGCGGTGACGCAGTTGCAAGATCTTCCGAAGTGGGCATGGTCGCCACCACCACACCAAGAGCAGCCACCCCCTTTGTTGGTGCATCCACTTCAAACCCCCGAACTTCAGACTATCTACCCCGAGGCAAGAGGGTTTTCACCCCACTCTATATGTCTTTGTCTAAAGCCCTGGGGGTCCTACTCAGGAAAGGACATCTGAAACCGTTAGAGCAACGGCCTCTACCCGATCCTCTCCCTCCAAAGCATGACCCGACTAAGTACTGTGCTTTCCATCAACAAACCGGTCATGACACCGACAGTTGCGTCCGTCTTCGCCACGAGATACAAAATTTGATTGACAACGGGGTCATCCCCGCACCAGGTCCTGCAAAGTCTATCGGCACTTGATCAGTGAACTTGTGGGGGATAATGTGATGTGATCGAGGGATGAACCACCTGCGGGCAGCGCTCGATTAACTCCAGACGCAGGAATGGCATGCACTGTTCTGAGCAACATGCAAATACCAGTTTTGCTACATTCTGACTTGGGTATTGAGTCAGTCTTGTTGTTTTGTTTTGAGTCCGTCCTTTTGTTTTGAGTCAGTCTTTTCATACTGAGTCAGTAGGGTCTGTCTTGTTGTATCGAGTCAGTCCTGTTGTACAAAGGTCGGGTGATTCCGGGGGTGTTACCTCGGGCGTCACCATTTTGTTTCGCGTTTGTCTTTTCGTTTTGTCTTGAGTCTGTTTCTGCCGTGGAGCCAGTTACACCATCAGATTCTGAATGAAACAGCAGTGGTTTTTCACGCTTTTGTGCTTGCTTCTGCCTTGTGCCAGTTGTGCCAGAGAGTTTGAACGAAACGACAATACTTTTTGCCTACTTTTCTGTGCCTCGAACTCATTGCATTGACCTAAGTTTTTCAAAACCTTTTGAACACTGCGGTGAAAACGAAGAGGAAGGAATTCCTCGGGTTTTGCAAAAATTTGATCAACTGAGAGAAAGAGAGGCGTGCTAAACCCTTAATGAATGAAATCATGCTTGTTAACGTGAGTACTGAGAAGGACCCTGGCTTGATCCAGACTGGTTTCACACTATCTTCAGCGCGAGCGATTTGTCGCTTTCTTAAAAATTTTCAAAAACAAAATGTTTTGCGCGGTCCTGCGAAGACCTGTGTGGAATCGCTCTTGAGATTGTGCAGCCTAGGATCGCTCTCAGCCTCGAGACTCAACCCCTTCGCTTCCAAACCTTGAACTTGAATTCAGAAGGTTCAACGGTCAACTACGACGTGAGGCCTGTGTGGCCAGATTTGAAGCAGCCCTCGAATAAGAGGCCAGGAAAGTCGGATCAAGAAGATCAGAAGATCAGAAGAAGCTTGCAAAGCTAAAACAGAAGTACCCTTCGAACTAGGGGCAAAGATGTCAGATGTGCTCGAAGAGCCGAAGATGAGTCCTCTTGCAAATCAACAGCCACTCTCCTGGATACGGATGGCTTCAAAACCCTACAACCATTTGGCATGGACCTGTTACACTTTCACCCTTTGAGAGGCTCGCTGGGCCGAAAACCCGGAAGGGCGACCCAGGCAAAAGTTAGAGCGAGACGAAAAAAATATACAAAAAATGCAAAAAGAAAAGAAAGAGAAAAATACAAGAAAAGAAAGAAAAAAGAGAAGAAAAGAGAAAAAAGAAGAAAAGAAATGAAAATGAAAAGAAAAAAAAGACAAAGCTCGCAAGGTTGAAAACCTGCAACAGGCGCCTTGGCAAAAGTTAGAGCATGAAAAGGAGAGGTTAAATACCCGAGTGTACCTTAACCCCGAACTACGTAAGGCTTGATTCCCATCTTTGGGATACGTAGGCAACTTCATCCTGAAGTCCAGCCGTAAAACACTTCAATTTGATTGTGCCCATGTAATGGTTTTGATCATCTTCGTCTTCTCTATATCTGAGGATTTGGTTGTGTTCGTCACTCTGAGGACTGACTACAATGCGCTGCGGTGCCATTCAAACAAGGGGCAACTTTCCGTTGCCATTGCATCAAACGTTCTGCGTGCGGTGCCATTCAAACAAGGGGCAACTTTCCGTTGCCATGCAGCTCGGTGCCGTTCAAACAAGGGGCAACTTTCCGTTGCCATGCAGCTCCCCTCCAGCAAGGGGCAATTTTCCTTCGAATCTGAGGTTGTGCATCTCGAGAGTGGGTTCTATGCTCGTTGAGCAGTGGCCGTTTGCAAAAATAGCTTTTGAGAATTTTTACTGAGGTTGACTAATTTTCTCGAAAATTGTTTCATCTTTTCCAAAAACTGGACCATTTCTTGGACCCAAAAAAAGGAAAATTTTCAGTGCTCATAGCCTAACTTGCATGATTTTAAATCAAAAATCGAACAAGCATGTTGATCTAACTCTCATTTTGGTCAAAACTGTTTTAGTGGAAAGCAAAAACAAAAAATGGTCAAAATGATGAACTAGGGGCGCAGTCGAGTCAGGAGTTCTGTCTTTTCCCCTTTGTCAAAATACTTGCCAAGAAGGGCACTCTACCTACCAGAAAAGGCACAACTGAAGGGCACAACAAAAGGCTGAAAGCTCTCACATCCTCCGAGCAACGAGGTATCAAGCCAAGTGCGAAGCACGAACTGGAATGAGACCAGAGATTCCACTCCCTCATCTGGACAGATCTGATCACGTCCGAACTCCAAGTAGGGCATCATCAATCGATGTCAGCTACAGATTTGCTACACACCCAGTTGTAGCACAGCCCCTCTGTGGGAGAAACTCACTAGCTGCGTGCAAAAGAAAAAGAATCTAGCTGAGTGCTAGGGGCGAGAGCCTTCAACTTGCTGTTTATCCATCAAACACCCAGGGGAGGGATTGAAAAATGAGAGATTGAAGAATAGAGAGATGTGCGATGAGAGGAAAAGTGAGAAAAGGGCTTTTTCAGAAAAACAGAGCTTGAGGGCCGAGTGATGTGAAAACCACAAATAAGAAGAGGGTGGGAAACACTACCCGGTGAAACAGGCTCCCTGTGCACGTCTGAGTGTCGTGTCTTTTTGTTTTATCTCGTTTCTTGTTTTGAGTCGTTTCGAGTGTTACTCGATGTGTCTAGGTTGTGTGCCTTTTATTTCCTTGTTGAGTCGTTTTGCTGTGTTCAGTCGTAGGCTCAATACCTGGTCGAAAAACTCATCTCTCAATTTCAAAAATAAAATTGTTTTGTGCTCCGAGTGCCGTGCCGTTCTCCACGTTTGTGCAAAACAGAATTTGTTCTTTCATAAAACCGCAGGATTCAACTCAGGTCATATGAGAACAGTAGAACCAGGACCTATCTGAAGCTATAATGGTTCCGGACTGCAAAGCGAAAGCAAAAGAGGAAAATGTCGGGCATCTGAGTTTGTTCCAACTTCAGTAGGCTCCGAGATTGTATTCCGTGTGTACCTCTTCAGGTCTTGCCAATGCTCCGAAGTATGAGTGTGCCTCTACCTCAAGCTCAAGATCAAGTCTACCTCAAGCCAGAATGGCGATCAGAAGTGCTCTCTCTGAGTACCAGTTCCTTGCCGGGGTCATCTTGGCTGTGTTCGCAATGAGTTCCTAGGAGACCAACTGCGACGGTGGAAACTAGAGTTCGAATGGCTGTTGCCTAGAACGCAAAGGTTCGGGATTTCCGAGACTAAAGTCTGGTTTAAATACCCAGAGGCATGTCCTCGGCTTGAAATCCGTATGGAAGCCCCATAGGTTGAGATAGCGTGTATGCACCTCAATTCTGGATACTGGACCAACCTAGTCTGTCACCCCGTTGGAGAATAGGGAAAGTTGTGAATATGATCAGGAAAACAAGCAGCAGCCGTAGCTCCTACATACAGATGTTGTTACTTGTCAGCATTTCAGAGCCTTTGTACTGTGAGTTCAAGGTAAAGTGTTCGAAGAGCACGAGGGGAGATCCCCGTCAGAGTAGAGCGGTTCACCGCCACTCACCTCAGGAGGTGCTTTCTAAAGCGCCGCTTTGTCCATTTATTGCTTTCCTTAAGCATCATGCATTATAATGCATTGTACCTATCAAGTTTCTTTCTCAGTCATGCACAATATTGTATGTACGGTTCATCCAAAGAAGTTCCGTTTGAGATCATTTATTAGTGTATCAATCACACTTCATTCATTTAGTGTATCAATCACACTTCATTCATTTTGTGTATCTATCACACACATTCTCACTTTGTGTATCTATCACGCACACATTCACACCTTTAGTGTATCAAACACACTTGTTCACTCAGTGCATCTATCACACTTTGTGTTCACCTTTAGTGTATCAATCACACTTGTTCACATAGTGCATCTATCACACTTTGTGTTCACCTTTAGTATCAATCACACTATGCTCATTCGTTGCATTGTTATGCACATCTGTCTAGCATTGTTATGCTCATTACTTGCATTGTTATGCACACTTCACCTGCATTGTTATGCACCTTTTCACTTGCAATTATCACTCTTTCTCCTCGCGCATGCGACGGGTTAGACCTCTTCGGTTAAAAGCATTTGGAATACGTTCCAATGCTTACACCATTCTGAAACACCGGGATACGTCCCTATGTTTCTCCCTCTTCGGTTAAAAGCGTTCGGAATACGTTCCAATGCTCACACCATTCTGAAACACCGGGATACGTCCCTATGTTTCTCCCCCTTTGGTTAAAAGCGTTTGGAATACGTTCCAATGCTTACACCATTCTGAAACACCGGGATACGTCCCTATGTTTCTCCCCCTTCGGTTAAAAGCGTTCGGAATACGTTCCAATGCTTACACCATTCTGAAACACCGGGATATGTCCCTATGTTTCTCCCCTTTGGTTAAAAGCGTTCGGAATACGTTCCAATGCTTACACCATTCTGAAACACCGGGATACGTCCCAATGTTTCTCCCTCTTCGGTTAAAAGCGTTCGGAATACGTTCCAATGCTCACACCATTCTGAAACACCGGGATACGTCCCTATATTTTACATTCCTTGCAGAACACCGGGATACGTCCCTACGTTTCTCCTCTCTTTGCGGAACACCGGGATACGTCCCTATGTTTCAATCCTTTGGGATACGTCCCTAATCTCTGGGATACGTCCCTAACTCTTCGGGATACGTCCCTAACCTTCGGGATACGTCCCTAACCTTCGGGATACGTCCCTAACCTTCGGGATACGTCCCTAATCCTTGGGATACGTCCCTAACCTTGGGATACGGGATCCCTAACCTTTGGGATACGTCCCTAACCTCCGGGATACGTCCCTCTGTTCCCCCTCTTTGGTTAAGAGCATTTGGAATACGTTCCAATGCTTAAACCACTCCGAAACACTGGGATAAGTCCCTAGGTTTCTCTCTTTGTTCCTTCCTCAGCATTTCATTCGCGCTGTCTTGCGCACCTCACCTGTACTTGTTAGTACATTACATTGTTTTGCATACAAACCGGCTTCGCGTAGCGTGTAAGTCCAATCTTCAAACCGGCTTCGCGTAGCGTATAAGTCCAATCTTCAAACCGGCTTCGCGTAGCGTATAAGTCCAATTTTCAAATCGGCTTCGCGTAGCGTATAAGTCCAATTATCAAAATCTTCCTGCATATCATTTTGCATTTTGCCCCTGCCTGCGGCATGCCTGCGGGCACATTTTTGTCTATCTTGTCTGCTTTGTCTAAGTCTTCGGCCTTGTCAAAAATGGGTCGTCTCTGGGCTTTGACATTCACTCCCGTCATTCTTATGACTTTCGAGTTCTGTCAAAGAGGGGCAACTGTAGACACCCCATTTTTGACCGACCTTAAGACTCAGACGTCACCGATTGAGCGCTTGGTGATGTTGCATATCGTGCTCGTCCAGAGGTTTCAGAGTCTCGGCTGCGAGCCTTACCTCCGGACTTCCGGACTCTTTCGTGCTTTGCCTCGGTTTGCGAACCAAGCTCTGTTTTCTCTGTTTTCTCTTCCCAAAGGGAGGGAGAGGTCTTGTAGATCATCTCTCAGTGGCCGTAGGCTACGTTTCGTGGTCGCAGGCCATTTTTCCCATTTCGGAGCCCGGTTCCCGGTTTTCGGAGCCGTCAGGCCGTGTGCCTCGATTCGGGACCGCCTAACCACCTCCGTTTGCTCCAGTTTTTGGCACACACCTTATTTCCTCCCTTTCGAGGGACACTGTGGTCCGAGAGACCAACTTCGTGGTTGGACACCACTTCCGGTGCCTAACAGCCCACTTTCGGGGCCCCGAATTGCGTGTTTCGGCTCCCGAACCTTCATTTTGCATTTTTGGGCTCCGACCCGAACTTGAGATAGTCATATTTTGAGGTCCTTTTCATGTTTGATTAAGGACCTTTTATTGTTTGAGATCTCCATCTGTCACTTGCCTCTTTACCTCTTTTTAGGCCTATTTTGCACGGTATTTTAGGCGTACTTGTGGGCTGTGTTGGACTTGGTCGTAAACTACAAAGTGTCTTTTTTTGATCCCCTCTTCAACTTTGTTGAAGGGCTCTCTTCGGTTTGAGAACCGCAGCTACCACTTGCCTCTTTGTCTCACTTTAGGCCAATTTTTGGAGGGAAACTTGAAATATTTCCCCCCTCTTTTCCAGCCTCTTTTGCCTATAAATACAGCACCCCAGATCTGTGTTGAAGGGTTAGAGATTTTTGTATAAGCCTCTTGTATTATATCTCTCTCTCTCTACACTTTAACTCTCTAAATTTCTCAAGTTCTACACCCCTTTTTCACACCACCACCTAGCACCACACCACCACTTCCATTTCCAGCAGCTTGGGGAGTTTTTCAGAGGCTAGGAGGCAACATTTTTGGTCCAAGAGGCAGCAAAAGGGTTGATCTACAAGGGTAAGTCCATTTCCCCTCTTTTTGGTCTCATTTTTGCAACATTTCTTAGCCCTCTTTTCTTGCTGTTTTGAGCTCCGACCAAAACTAAAAGTAGTGTTTTTTTGAGCTCTTCTTCACCTTTCATTAAGGGCTCAACCCTGTTTGAGCCCTCCATTTGGTACTTGCTTCAATACCCCTTGGTATGTCACATTTTTGCATGAAATTTCTAGCCTGTGTGTGATCTGTTTTCGAGCACAATGTAAACTGTAAGTGGGCCTATTTTGAGCCCCTCTTCAACATTGAAGAAGGGCTCAACACTGTTTGAGCCACCCATGATGCACTTGCTTCATAATTCCTCCAATTTACCGTAAATTTGCATGATTTGTTTGGCCTACATGTAGTCTGTTTCGGAGCATGTCATGAACTGTGAGTAGGCTTATCTTGTGTCCCTCTACAACATTGTAGAAGGGATCAACCTTGTTGGGGGTCTCCATGTTATACTTGTCATTATACCCCTCTTTGACCCCCATTTTTGCATGCTTTTTTAAGCTTATCTAGCTTCTGTTTTCGGCCATCATCAGAACTGGAAAGAGTCATATTTTGATCTTCTTGACATAGTTCATTAAGGGTCTTTTCTGGTTTGATGAATGTTTGGGGTACCTCATGTTATAGCCTTATGTATCCTAGTTCTTGCATGACATTTTTAGCATGTTTTCATACTGAGTTGGGGGATGTCATCTACTGTAAATGTTCATATTTTTAGTCCCTCATCAGTGTTGTAGAAGGGTACTTTTCCATTTGGGCATCGCATGTATCACTTGCTTCAATACCCCTCTTGCGGAGCCATTTTTGCATACTTGCCTAATCCTATGTGTGTTTTCTGTTTAACCCTTTTTATGACTGAAAAATGCTTGTCTTGGGGCTGTCTTGCTACTGTATTTTCATTCCATGTCCATATTGTGCATGCATTACATAGCTATAGGCCATTTCGGGCGCCTATATCGCATTTCGGGATCATTCCATGCTTCGGGTGCACTTTGGCCATGTTTCGGTACTGTTTTCCCCCACATTTCAGTGCTGAAACTATATTTGCATGTTTACATATTATATTCCATGCCATTTCATGCCTTAGGGCCATTGCCTCGGTTTGCGTTCAAGGCATCTCATTTTCATCTCATGGCCCCTTATGTGAGTGTGGCTGAGGCTCTCTCATGTTAGTATAAGTCCAATTTGCATTTGGAGTGCCATTTCATGCTTTAGTACCATTGCCTCGGTTTGCGTGCCCGTGTGCACGCATTTCGAGGCATCTCATTTTCATCCAACGGCCTCTTATGTGAGTGTAGCTGAGACTCTCTCATGTTAGTGTAAGTCCATTTTGCATTCTGTATGTCATTTTAGTCTCATCGCATTGCGTATGCCATTGCCTCGGTTTGCGTGCCCGTGTGCACGCATTTCGAGGCATCTCATTTTCATCTATCGGCCTCTTATGTGAGTGTGGCTGAGGTCCACTCGTGTTAGTGTAAGTCCAATTTGCATTGCGTATGCCATTTCATGCCTTAGGATCATTGCCTCGGTTTGCGTGCCCGCGTGCACGCATTTCGAGGCATCTCATTTTCATAGCATTGTGCATGCTAGGATTGTATTTTAGTTGCATTCATGCATATCATGCATATTGCATCGTGTTCGGGATAGGAGTTAGCCCGGGCACGGGAAACGAGACGCGTTTCATACTCCGAGTGACGGAACAGGTCTCAATTCCCAAGTCACCGACACTCCGGATTACCCATGATGGAGTTAGGTTTTATTGTAGCATTCATCTGCATTCATCCTATATTGAGTTGTGCAATCCGACTCCTCGGCCATCATGCATCGAGATGCGTGATTGGTGGCACGAGGATCGAGGCATGCATATATTTGTGAAATACATTGCTATGCCCCTTTCCTGCTCTCTGTTGCAGCATATCAAGAATCAGCAGTCTTCCGAGGCTTGGCACGCATTTCGAGGAACATTGCAAACAGAGGCTAATTGGGGCATCTCAGTGGATTTCCGAAAAGGCAGCCCAGCATACATCATTTAGCGGAAGTGAGGCAGCCCCTGGCTTGCATGCCAGTTTACAGTTTTTCTTAGTTAATTTGTTAATTAACTAGGAATTTGTATATTATTCAGACTGTATATTTCGGACTGTATTATTCTTTCATTTCGGACTGTATTATTTATTCGGACCCTCTGCGCGAGGGCAATGTTGTAATAAGTGTGGGTGAGTGTGATGTATGTCTTCCAACCCCACGTCTTTCTTCCCTTTTATTTATCCGCTTATGATGGTTAGATTAGGGCATATTTCAATTAGCATACAGTATGACAGCATGTTTGCATCATTCATCTGTTTTGCACGCACCGGGCTCGGCGCATCATACAAACTGCATTTGTATTTCAATTCCAAATTGAATACGTGTTAGTTGTAGCATTCCATATGCCATGTTTAGAATAGCCGAGCCTGCTATAGTTGTATCTTTGCATGTGTTGCATTAGGCATTTCTGTATAACTAGGATCATGCATGATTTCTAATCGGTTTTCTGTTTTGGCTTGGAGTACTCGGTGAGTTTTATGCTTTAGCATCCTTGCATGCGTGTGAGTGACTGCCATGAATAGCATGCTTACCATGAGGCTATGTGCTTATGTGATATAACTGCCTTAAATGCCTGTGGGTGGAGGTTGAGTTACTTGGAGTGGAACAAATCATTGACTGTTTGTTTTAAGCCCACTAGATAGTGGCAAAATCATGCTTTCTAAGCCCACCTGAGGGTGGAAAATCCACGTCTTAGCCTACCTGCGGGTAGCACCATCAAACCATTTTCAAACAAACAAACATGAAATGTTTTGTTCCAATTCAGGTGATCCAGTCTATACTTGTATGCTGTGCGCATCACATAGTAAAATTAGGCTAATAACCGGAATAAGAACACACAATGTTTTCAAAAATAGATGTCATGGTTAGTAGAGGCTGGTCTTTGACCGGGCGAGCGGGGGTGCTCACGAAGTGACCTTCCCCAATCGTACCCAAGTTCCCGAGCCGAGGCAACTTTGGTGATGACGGACACGTGGCCTTTGGCACCGAGTCAGGGTTTCCTAAATTTCCCATAAAAAAACATTTAGGTGGCGACTCTGTATCTGGCAAAGCAGTCCATGTTTGGCACTTCTTTCAAAAAAATCTGTTTTCCAAACGATTTGCCGGATTTGGACTCTTTGGTTCAAGATTAAGAACCGTGACATTTTGAGTCCTTTGAACTGTAGTGACCCAATATCGAACCGTAACGGGGGGGGGGACTCGCACTCCTCGCCCGGGATGCGTTCGGGGACGTCTACACCATGCCTTGCCATGTCTTGTTAGAGTGGCATTTGGTGCCTTAGGGTCGGTCCTCGGTTTGCGTGCACGTGTGCACGCATCTCGAGTGTCTCATTTTCATCTAATGGCCTCCTATGTGAGTGTGGCTGAGGTCCACTTGTGTTGGTGTAAGTCCATTATGCATTGTGTATGCCATTTCATTCCATAGCATTGTGTATGCTAGGTTGTATGTTAGCGGATCATGTATGTCATGTTACCTCGTGCATCGTGTATGCCATTTCATAGCATTGTGTATGTTAGGTTATATCTTAGTTGCATTCATGCATGTCATGCACATTGCATTGTGTTTGGGATAGGAGTTAGCCCGAGCACGGGAAACGAGGTACGTTTCGTACTCCGAGTGACGGAACGTGTCTCAATTCCCCAATCACCGACACTCCGGATTGTCCATGATAGAGTTAGGTCTTGTTGTGTTTATATGTGCATTCATTCTATATTAAGTTGTGCAATTCGACTCCTCGGCCATCATGCATCGAGAAGCGTGATTGGTGGCACGAGGATCGAGGCATGCATACATTTGTGAAAATACATTGCCATGCCCCTTTCCTGCTCTCTGTTACAGCAAATCAAGAATCAGCAGTCTTCCGGGGCTTGGCGCGCTTTCCAAAAATTATTGCAAAACAGAGGCTAGTTGGGGCATCACAGTGGATTTCCGCGCAAAGGCAACCCGGATATGCATCATTCATCATCTGAAGAAGAGTCAAGGTAGTCCCTGGCTTGCATGCCAGTTTATTATTTTCTTAGTTAATTTGGTAATTAATTAGGATTTTTGTACATATTTGGACTGTATTATTTATTCAGACTGTACTATTTTGGGACTGTATTATTTATTCGGACCCTCTGCACGAGGGCAATGTTGTAATAAGTGTGCGTGTGTGTGATGTATGTCTTCCAACCCCACGTCTTTCTCCCTTTTATTTACCAGCTTATGATGGTTAGATTAGGGCATGTTTCAATTAGCATACAGTATGATAGCATGTTTGCATTCATTCATCTGTTTTGCATGCACCGGGCTCGGCGCATCATACTAACTGCATTTGTATTTCAATCTCAAGTTGAGTACTTGTTAGCTGTTGCATCTCATATGCCATGTTTAGAATAGCCGAGCCTGCTATAGTTGCATTTTTGCATGTGTTGCATTAGGCATTTCTGTATAATTAAGATCATGCATGGATTTCTAATTAGCTTTTGTTTGGCTTGGAGTACTCGGTGAGTTTTTATGCTTTAGCATCCTTGCATGCGTGTGAGTGACTGCCATGAATAGCATGCTTACCATGAGGCTATGTGCTTATGTAATATATCTGCTTGAATGCCTGTGGGTGAAGGTTGAGTTATTTGGATTGGAACAAATCATCAACTGTGAGTTTTAAGCCCACTAGATAGTGGCAAAACCATCTTTTCTAAGCCCACCCGAGGGTGGCAAAATCTGCATTTTAAGCCTACTTGCGAGTAGCAAACCATCTTTCAAAAACAAACATGAAATGTTTTGTTCCAATTCAGGCGACCAAGTCTATACTTGTATACTGTGCGCATCACATAGTAAATCTAGGCTAATAACCGAAATAAGAATGCATAAGGTTTTCAAAACTCGATATCATGGTTAGTAGAGGCCGATCTTTGATCGGGCGAGCGGGGTGCTCACGAAGTGACCTTCCCCAATCGTACCCAAGTTCCCGAGCCGAGGCAACTTTGCTGATGACGGACACGTGGCCTTAGGCAAACGAGTCAGGGTTTCCTAAATTTCTCAAAAATAAAATATTTAGGTGGCGACTCTATATCTGGCAAAGCAGTCCATGTTTGGCACTTCTTTCAAAAATCTGTTTTCTCAAAACGATTTGCCGGATTTGGACTCTTTGGTTCAGATTAAGAACCGTGACACAAATCGAGTCCGAACTGTAGCGAGGTCCCCCGCGGGCTTGTTACAACACCCCTATGAATCTATTAATCTAATTCTATGATAAACGGCGAATCTATTTTAAGCTTGTTGGGAAAAACTACTCACATTACATAATTTCACATTGCATATCGCAAAATTATGAGATGAACAAAACAAACCTTCAATCCCAGAAAAAATAACATACTGAATAAAATACAGATAAAATATAAAATGGTTAAAGGAAGCAAACCGAAGCCTGTGTGATACCACAGTCTCCTTAAAATAGATTCGCCGCCTCTCCATTGGGTGCTGGAGGTACGCCGGCATCTACTTCCCAGGATACGACGGTTTTTACCAGCTACAACAGAAGCACCTTCTGATTAGCTTAGCGAACGGACAACGGCAGCACTCTCTCTCAGGAAGAAAATTATAGGAGAAGTAGACTGACAGTGTATGAATGTCAAGGAAAAATTCCATATCTCTTTTCAAGAAATAGGGCCTCCTTTTATACACCATGGGGGAGAGGGGAGGAGCCTCTAGTCATCAAGCTGGCAACTAATGCTAGCAAAACTGCCCAATCAATTTTGTAAAACTGATGAACCTTAAATGTGTGAGTTATATACACATTTATGAGGCAATTTCTCATTCAACCATTTTTTTCCAACACCTTCTTCTTCTTCTTCTTCTTCTTCTTCTTTTTTTAAAAAAAATTCCATTCCCAATGTGTCCATGCATTCTCTCTGGTTGGTGTTCTAACTGGAGAGAAGGTTGGATTTGATAGGTTTGTTTTGGTGATTTGAACTGTTATTTTGTAAGTTTTGTTGAGAACAGAATTAATGTAAAAAAATCAAATTAATTAGATATTGGCAACTATCTATTTCAATTATATTTATTTTATAAAATTAAATAGCAAAAATGATTGTAACGATTGACTGTCTATTTATTTATTTTTCAAAACTAATTATAATTTAATTATTTAACTACCAATATCTGATCATTAAAATCATTTGAAATTGACTCAAAAATTAAACCCACTAAACCTAACTGGAGAAGAGCTTTACACTTTA
This sequence comes from Camellia japonica, assembly GCA_030407325.1. Lineage (NCBI taxonomy): Eukaryota > Viridiplantae > Streptophyta > Magnoliopsida > Ericales > Theaceae > Camellia > Camellia japonica. The sequence continues at coordinate 97,374,916 of JAPPVO010000059.1, forward strand.
AAAGGCAAAAAAAATTATCCTCCATTCATTTCCTCACCAATTGAATGTTGTTCCCTCTTTTCCCATGCTAGTATCAAAATATCAGCCCATGCCTCATTGAAAGGCACTCTTGTCCTGTGTTCACATTTTCTATTATAGTAATATTATAAATTCAGACATTTTATTTAAAAAGTTATTTAAAAATATTAATATATAATTAATATTTATTTTATACATGAATCTTATAATATACATTTTTAACTTTCACAACGCACTTTAATTCTTGACATAAATCTAAAGATACATTTTGAAATTTCTAGACATAATCTTTCTATTAAAATACCAGCCCATGGGCTCACAAATAACCCAATTCAATGGAAAGAAAGTAACCTTTCTTTAACTACAAGATTGTAAATTGAGTGGGGTCGTTGACCTCAGGCCTCGTTTGGTAAGTATCTTTTTTAATCAAAAAATTATTAAAAAAATTAAAAAGTCAACAATTTATATGAAAAATTCAAAAATTTCTTTTCTCTCTACTTTTTACACATCCTTTCGTAAAAAGTCAAAAAGTCATTCTAAACATACTAATTTTTTTTACATCACATTTTAGTCAAAAAGTTACTAAAAAAACCTGTTTCCAAACGAGGCCTCAGTGTGATTTGTTTAGTGACATCCGATTTATGACATTGTTTTGTAGAATTATGAAAAAGTAATTATAAATTATAACTTAACAGATTATAACTTATAACTGTAAATATAAGTTGTTAACCTATTTGGTATAAGTTGTTAATCTATTTGGTATAAGCTGTTAACCTATTTGGTGCTGTTATGGGATTATAGATTTAAGCAGCAGAGTAGTGTTTGGTTGATAAGCTGTAAAATAACTTTTTATTGTATAATTGTCCTTTTTGCCCCTATATAATATAAAAATGATTATTTTGACATTTTTTTCAAATTTAATTTTTAAAAAGTTATTTTATTAATAAAATTTAATATAATTAGTATTACAAAAAATATTATTTTCATTAATAGTATCAATTACTATAACATTTTTTCATTATAAATTAATTAGTGTCATTTAATGGCTTAATTAGCATCATTACTTTTTTTTATTTAATTTATTAATTCATTACAATTGATATCAATTAATATCCACGTATTTATATTAATGTTGTGATGTCATTACATATTATTTTTCTTTATATTAATTTCAATTAGTTATTTAATAGAAGTTATAATATTTTTCTTTGTATTTCATTTTTTTTCTTCAATTTTAATTTTTTTTTTAAATTGTGATTCTGTTTTTATTAAAAAAAAAATTCATTACAATTAATAATATAACAATTGTTATTTTTTTAATTTTTTATTATTTTTTTCATAGCAATTAATAATATAACAATTGTGCAATTTATTTATTTATTTAAATTGTGCAATTGTGCAATTTATACCAATAATTGTGAAATAAATTGTGTAATTTATTTAATGGATATAAATTGAACAATTTATTTCAATCTTAATTGAATTTTTTTTTTAAATTAAATGGAAATTAATTGAAATAAATTTTTTTTTTCTTTTTTTTCATTACAATTCCGCAAAACCCTAGATCTGATTTTGCCAGAGCCGCCGGCATAGAAGGCAAGATTAATGCACAATTCAAATGAAACCCACTACTTGTTTGGCAAGATTAATGAACGACGACAACAAGCATCTCAACATCCACTCATACAAGTTAGGAATTGGAAAAAAAAAAAAAAGCAATCTTCCATTAAAATCCACAAAAATTTACATTTTGAAATCACACCCGAAAAAATAATAATCTAGAAATACAAACATATAGATGTAGACACACATGATTGGAGGTAGAGGAAAGTATGGTATCCTTTGAAGCAACTTTCTTTGGACAATCTCCATTGCAACCTTCTTGCCTCTCTATGAATCCCGTGAACTTGGCTCCTACGTGTATATATATATATATAACACATACAATCCTCGTATCAAAAATTCACTGGCTATGTTCTTGTTCTTGTTTGTGTGTGAGAGAGAGAGAGAGAAAGCTCTGGAAATGGCCTCCTCACCAGAAATCTCCTGCCGAAAATTGCCTCTTCCTCTCTCTCTCAAGTGAACAATGTTTGAGAATATGAGGTTTATATAGTTGGTTTTTTTGTAATAGTTGAGATTGACTAGGGGCATTTAAGTAATTTTGCCTCTCAATTTTTAGCTTCTCGCTTAAGCTCAATCCAGAAGCACTTGAAGGCCACTCAGCCAAAAATCACTTTTTTTGGCTTAATTTAAGCTACAAAAAGTGATTTTAAACTCTACCAAACATACCAAAACAGCTTAAAATAATCTAAAAGCTGAAATAAGCAGCTTTTGAGAAGAGTTAAAATAGTCTAATTTTTTAACTTTTTAGCTATTTAGTTTAGCTTTTTTAGTATCATTTGGTTTTTATTTTTGACTTTTTTAACTTTTGTGAGAAAAAAAAGTATAATGATTACAGTTTGAATGTGATATTTTGTCTTGTTGACTTATATAATCAATTTTGTCTTATGCTTTTTTAGCCAAAAAGCCAAAACCAAACATTGCTTAAGATTTAAATATATTTGATTAACAGTATTATTATCTCAAGTATTAAAAAATCATATTTTAAACAAGAAATGAAATCATGCATGTTTGGCCTATTTTAACAATTGAATTAAAAGTCAAAAAAATATTTTTTTGACTTTTTAAAGTGATATAACCTCTTAATTATTTTACACGTTTTTTCAATAAAAATAAAAAAAAATAGGAAAAATATCAATTTCAGAGAAATTGAAGTATTGAAGAGAGGGGGACGGCTGGTGAGAACCAATCCAAGCCACACCCTCTCTCTCTCTCTCTCTCTCTCTATAATTTCCCATATATATATACTCTTTTTCTATATCTTCGTGCCTTTACTCATCTCTTTCTTGCTTTTGCAAGCTCTGGAAAGAAACCCATATCCTATCCACCGAAAGAGGAGGAATTGAACCCTAGCTAGTCCTCGACTTCGACATACTATCCGAAATTCAAGCTTTGGTTCGAACCATTTACAGGTAAAAAAAGATTTCTAAATTGTTTTATATTTATTTTCTTTGATCTGTTAGGATAGATCTTGATGAATTGAGGGAAAAAACCTGAACTCTGTGTTTGATGCGAACAAAACCCTAAATTGTTGTTAGTTTAATCTGTGACCCATATGTGGAATTGGATTTCCCTGGACCAAGGGAACAAAACCCATTTGCCCTCCGATCAATAGAGAGAGAGGGTTTGCTTTATTTCATTGGTTTTGAGCTGATACAGAGCTGTGTATGTTATATGCTTATATTGCAATGAAAAAATTGGTGCCTCACATGTTGATCGGGACATACATGCCCTAGGAAGGGAAATTCTTGTAGGATGTTAATTGAGAATGCATTTGTTTTTGTGACTTACTTTTTATTTATTTTCTTTGATCTGTTAGGATATGTCTTGATGAATAGAGAAAAGACCTGAACTTTGTGTTTGATGAGAACAAAACCCTAAATTGTTAGTTTAATCTATGCCCCATAAGTTGGATTTTCCTGCACCAGGTGAAGAAAACCCATGTCCCCTCAGATCAGTAGAGGGAGAGTTTGCTTGTATTTCAGTTGTTTTGAGCTGATACAGATCTGTGTATATTATATGCCATATTGCAATGAAAATATGGTGCTTCCCATGCTGATGGGGGATATACATGCACTACAGAGGGAATTTTTTGCGGGATGCTAATCAAGATTGGCATTTGTTTTTGCACCCAATTCTTTATTTGTTTTCTTTCATCTGTTAGGATAGATCTCGATGAATAGAGGAAATACCTGAACTTTGTGTTTGGTGAGAGCAAAATCGTAAATTGTTGTTAGTTTAATCTATACCCCATATGCGGAGTTATGTTTTCCTGTACCAGGTGAACAAAACCCATGTGCTCTCCGATCAGTAGTTTTGGCCAATCAGTAGTTTTGTTCTTTATCTGTGTTCTTTGATCTGTTAGGATAGATCTTGAGGATTAGAGAAAATACCTGAACTTTGTATTTTAATCTATGCCCCCTATGCGATGCTGGATTTTCCTGCACCAAGTGAACAAAACCCATGTGCCCTCCGGTCAGCTATGTTACATGGACTCGTCGGTTTAGGACAGAGTACCCGTGTCAACACGACACAACACGACGCGGGTATGGGTGAGATCTGTGTCGGATTCAGCATGGTTTTCTCGGACACAGCTGACATGAGAGAAGAGTGAAGAAGGATTATTGAGAAACTTACAAGTTATAGTGGAGAAGGAAGTGAATCTGGTGAAAGAAGCGATTGCCATTGCCATCGCATCTCGATCGTGATCTTTTATTCTCACTAGCGATCTCGATCTGTCTTTTTCTCTTTGTCAGTCTCTCAATCTTCTTCTCGCTGTCAATCGATCTTCTTCTCTCTCTCTTTCTCTCGATCTTCCTCTCGTTTGCTCTGTCTATCTGTGTCTATCCATCTTCTATTCTCTCTCTCTCATTTTCTCTCTCTTCTTCACTTCTCTTTTTCTGACTCCACTTATCTTAGTTTTAACACACAAACATATATATAATATCAATTAAAAAAAAAGTTTATATACATAAATTTAAAATATTTTTATTAAATATTTTATTTCTTATTTGTATGATATATGAGACCTACAAAATATGATAATGTCAATAAAAAATAAAATATTAAGAATTTCTAGTATTACTTATATAAATAATGTATATACATTCTATTTTTTAATTTTATATGGTGATTTTTTTATATTTATATACAAAATAAATAAAAAATTATTGTGTTTATATAGAATTTATTTATGTCCATGTCTTCTACAATAGAATTTAATGGTAATAAAGAAAAATTATTATATTTATATACAAAATTAAATACAAAAATATTTTTTTACTTGGGGTTGATTTGTCAAAGTAAAAAATTAGTAAAAAAATCAAAAAACTATCAATAAAGTCAAAAAACTTAAAAGGCTATTAATATTTCATATGCCGTGTACCCGTATCCATATCTCTTTTTTGGATACTTTTTAGCCGAGTCTCCGTATTTTTATTTTTACGAATAGGCGAATCTAATAGCTAGACACATACCCGTATCCGATACCTGCACTCGAGCCCGTGCAACATAGCCGATCAGTAGAGAGAGGGTTTGCTTGTATTACAGTGGTTGTGAGCCGATACAAAGCTGTATATATGCCATATTGCAATGAAAAAATGGTGCTACATTCGCTGATGAGGACATACATGCACTAGGGAGCGACATTCTTGTGGGATACTAATTGAGAGAGGCATTTGTCTTAAATGGGATGAACTTGGGACTTTACGGTGAAACTGCTGAATTGTGAAACAAAACCCTAATTTTAGTCTACATCCTCTTTGTCTTTGTAATTTCAAGTGCGGGTAATCTGGTAACTTGATAAAACATGGCTTTCAACTTTTTCTTTTACTTTTTGTATTGCATTTGTTGTGAATTTGATTGGATTAAGCACTTAAATGAAATTGTAACGTTCTCATGCTATTGATGGTATAATAAAAATTATTGGGTATCTTGTTTGTTAGTTACCACTGTAGATTTTGTATTTAAATTTCATGAAGGCAGAGGAGACTGTTCAATTGAGTTTGGGTTTGTGATAGTTTTGAATTACAAAGGTGGTAACAATGTCAACACCTGCAAGGAAGAGGCTGATGAGAGATTTCAAGAGGTTGCAACAAGACCCTCCTGCAGGAATCAGCGGTGCACCCCAAGACAACAATATAACACTTTGGAATGCTGTTATTTTTGGGTAAGTCTTGGAGTAATTTTTTTTTTTTTTTTTTTTTTAAATTTGTTATTTTGTGAAATTTTGTATCTATTTATTTACTTATTTTGTTTCCATGCGATTTTTATGTATGGTTGGATAAGCCATTTTCTGGTTTCTTTTCTGGTGTGGATTGCAGTCCTGATGACACTCCATGGGATGGAGGTGAGTGGATTACTGAAATCAAGCTTTCATACTAATTAATGTTGTATCACGTGACAGATTGGTCAATTCACATTCTTTTACTTATATTTTTGGACATTTTCGCTGTCTTATGCAAATTGTTTGAAACAAATCTCTCTCTCTCTCTCTCTCTCTCTCTCTCTCTCTCTCTCCTTTTCTTTTTTTGGTGGTGGGGTTGAACCTTGTGGGGTGTTTATGCATATCTAGAAGCATCATAATTGGGTTTGATTCAAACCCTTGGCCAAACCCTTGTGGGGTGTTTATGTATACAGCTCATTCGTTTTTGTTTGTTGTTCATGCTATGTATGGTGGATTAGACGCATTAGGAAGCACTCATTTAAAAAAATTTCTATCATAAAGATGAGTTCCAAGCATATTGTTGGTTTTGATGTAGCCACCAACATTGTTCTTGACCTTACCATTTTTTCACCATGAGATAATAATTTAAAAAACTAAAACAAGGGGAAAATTTCAACATTATTTTGTTTGTTTTACATCTTTTTATGTTTTATAGATAAGTTTGTTTTGTATTTGCTGTTATATTTTTAATGCAATTCAAATCTACAAAAAAAAATCTGAGTGCTTCAGGTACTTTCAAGTTGACACTTCAGTTTACTGAGGATTACCCAAACAAGCCACCAACAGTGCGCTTTGTTTCCCGAATGTTCCATCCAAATAGTAAGTTGAAATAGACTAATTGGATTTTCTTCATCACGTCCCAATCGTTATATTGTGATTTGAGCTATGATTGTTTATATTCAATTTTATTTTCGAATTTGGTCAGTTTATGCTGATGGGAGTATATGTCTGGATATTCTGCAAAATCAGTGGAGTCCAATATATGATGTGGCGGCTATACTGACATCTATCCAGGTAAAATGGTTAATATTGCATGGATGCCATCATAGTTTGTAAGAAATAAAAAATTATTTAAAAATCAGCGAAGTAGCCTAATATTTGTGAAGAATTACATTTCTAATTTTGATACTTGGGGAGTTAGTTTTACATCAACATTTGAGTTGACAACATTAGAAGGTTCACCCATACCACCAGCTAATAGCTTAAGTGGTATTTCCCATTACCCTAAAAAAAGTTTTGTGAGGTTCAAGTTCCAGTCGGGTTGAGGGTGTTTGTGTCGTACACTTAAAAACTGACATGGAAATGTTGAGCATGCTCCTGTTTTTTTTCTTCCCTTCCTATTAGTTTTGGAAATGTCTAGAGAATCTATACTGGTTCACATTAGCAGTGGAATTCTTGTGGTGATGTGTCAATGTCAATGTGGATATCGACTGAGTGAGAGAGTATACTATTTTTTCAAAATAAAATTCTGTTAGAAAATAAACTGCCACAAAAGGGGTGCACCTTGTACATTGAACAAGGGTATACTAATGTTTGAAATAATAAACATTTCTCTTTATTAGTGTTTGATTATCCATCAGTATTTTATATTAGGTTTTGATTCTCAAGGGTGGTGGTATATTCAATGTACAAAACGTTGCTTCCTGAACAACTTTAGAAATATTGAATATAATAAGGAAAATCTGCCTTTTAAAGCTAAAAATACTACCTCATCATCTCTCTCTCTCTCTCTTGCTCTTACTATATATATACATTTCTATCTATCTATGAATCTGTCTGAGGAAATTAATTTGTTCTAGAGACAGGCCCTCTTACTACTCTTTTCTTTCTAATTTGATCTCTCATTAGTTGCTATGAAGCCAACTGTTACCGGTGTGGAGACAGATTCTTCTGAATGTCTTGAAGAAGTGACTCTACATTGTTGAAACAAAAATTATGGTAGTGGCTAGGAAGAACAGACACTCCTGTTGAGGAAGTGTGTTGTGTTGCTATTCTTCAGACACTCCTAAAAATGCGTCCGACACTTCTTTAATGTGTCTTAATCAAAAAAAGCAAATCCATTATATCATATACTTTGGTGACATTTCTTGAATCCCCTCTAAACACTATGTGTAACGAATCCCGTCATTGTAACAATATGTTTTGCAACTTTCATAACACAACTTATGCCATTGTACATATGATTTGAAACATTTATACGATAAATATATCATGTGTATTACGATGTTCTATAATTGTTTTGCATTCTTTATAATGTAATTATTACATGAATAATATCTTCATGTTTAAGTTATGAAGTATATAGTTTTTTTTATTTAATTAGTGTTATGTTACATATTTTCCATTTTGACGTATCCGTGTCTGTGCTACTTAGGGGTACAAGAAATTCTTCTTAAAATTATTGATATGCTTTTTTTTTTTTCTACTGTTTCTTTGGTCGAATCTTGGGTTGTGAATGTAGTTGATTGATGAGCTTGCTAGCTTTTACAACATGGCTATGTTGAAATTTAGTTATATCTTTTCAGCACAATTAGCTAATGTTAATGCTACTCCTATCTTATTGTAGTCACTGCTCTGTGATCCAAACCCTAATTCACCTGCAAATTCTGAAGCTGCCCGGATGTTTAGCGAGAACAAACGTGAGTACAACCGGAGAGTAAGGGAAATAGTCGAGCAGAGTTGGACTGCTGACTAATTCTGTAGCGGTGGTGCATTGTCACAGTAGCCATCTGAGTCTAATAGCCATTGGGCAAACTTTTTTGCTTTTTGATGTTAGACACACGATACTTGCTATTACAACTGCTGGTGCTATATATTTTTATAATTAAGACTCGTTGCATTCAGTAGCCACCAGGTTACGATGAACCAAGGATTCTGTGTATTAATTTGCATTGAAATATAACTTTCTTGCTTTCCATATAATTTTTTTTTTTTAAATTCCTTTTCCGTCCAATTCTTCCAACATTCTGGTTATGCGACTGCCATAAAAAGGTTGTTTATGATTTCTAGGTGAACGTATGTCGACGTGGTTTGGTGCTACTTATTTAAATTACTTAGAACTCTTTTATTTTGAGAGTGTCTCAAATTGTTGCGTACAGTTTTTGCTTATAGTTTATTAGGTAAAAATAATTTAAATAAATTGAAAAAAATTTGATTTCTAAAAGTTAAGTAAAGAGTAATTATCAACTTTGTACAATAAGCAATGCCAAACAGCACCATTGTGCAGTTTGATGCATTTGCATTGTTTGTATGATCCAATATGTTTGGATTTTCGACTTAGAAGTAATTGATAGAGAGAATAAAGAAAATGTGAAAAAAATTTAATTTATATTTTATTCACAATTTTCGGTTTAAAGGTCAAATTTTTCGTATTTCTCAATAAACCGAGCACATAACGCCTACTTGGGAACACGAGACATGATTTGAGAAATCATTATGAATTTGCAAAATTCATAATTCAAAATCTTAGGCCGGTTTGATTCTCTTTTGAAATTGTGATTTTAATAAAAAAAAAATTCAAAACTCATAACCAAACATAGTAAAAACATATTAAACTCAATTCAAAACTCAAAATTACTCTTTTTAAAACTCTATTTAAAAAAAATCAAAAAAATATTATTTTATTTTATTTTTTAAAATTATTTTTAGAATCATGATTTGAGTATAAAGTTATATTTTAAATTTTGAATTTTGAGTTTTGAGTTTTGAGTTGAGTTTTGAAAAGAGTTTTGAGTTGGCATTTGAAATTTTTTGAATTTATTTTTTTTAAATATTTAAAAATTTCTTCATTTTATTTTTTTAGGGTAAATATTCTATATTTTAAATATTTATTTATTTATTTTAATGTGCACTGTATTTTATACATTTGTGTGTTGTATTTTTTAAAAATATTTTAAATAAATTTTCTAAATATTTAAAATTTAAAAAAAATTAATTTTTTACTTCAAATATTTTATTTTATTTTATAAATATATTTTTAAATATTTTAATTTTTAAGTTATGTATTTATTTACAATTTGAGTGTAGAGTTCTAAAAGCAATGTATGTTTTTGAATTAAGTTTTGAATTATATGTTTAATTATGATTTGAGTGTATAATTGAATTTTGAGTTTAAAATATTAAAAAATTAAAATATTTACAAAACAAAATAAAACATTTAAATAAAAATTATATATTTAAAATAAAAAAATAAAATTTTCTTAAACATTTTTAAATATTTTAAAAATATAAATCTAAAAAATTTCAAAATACAACTCAAAATTCAAAAGCTTAAAACTCAAAACTTTTTTCAAAATTTAAAATTCAAAAACTTTTCTCAAAACTCATAACCAAACAAATTTTCTCTTTTCAAAACTCAACTCACAAATCCATATTTAAATCACAACTCAACACTCAAACGAGTCTCGGTATATTCTTACCCAGTATAGAATCAACCTTTGGGGGCATTAGTTTCCAATTCATTCATATCTGAAAGAGGGATAATTAAGGAACCAAAAAATATAGATTCAGTCAATACAAAATTAGAAGAATAGGACACATACATTACATATTAATCATGAGCTTAACAGCTTAACTTGGGATAAATCATCAACCAAGCACAGAATTTTAACAAGTATTATAAAGGGCACCAAAAAATCTTCATTCCAAAGAAGAATGGTATCATAATTCAATTTATTTGAAGCATCCTAATTTGTATAAAATCAATATTAATATATGCCATAGGACAAATATGAAGCCTGTAAGAATTACCAAATCAGGCAAAAACAATTAAGCTTAATGATTCAATACAATCTGAGATCACAAACATAATCGTATTATAGTAGGCACATATGGTAAAGAAAAACTCTGAAAAAACTGAATTCATCACCACACTTGAGCACTTCCACACAAACCCTATCTATACACCCCCCCCCCCAAAAAAAAAAAATGAACCACGCTAAAAAAAATTAAAGACGAAAACCCAACACGAATTAACAGAATTGTATAGTTCAGCATGCTTGGTGCAGGACTCTGTCTAAGCTTCAATCAAACTGATCTCTTCCATCTGAGGAGCATCCTACAACAATTAAAGAATGAAATAAGTATTCATCATCAACGACTATACATGCTGTTTGTAAAATTTGGTTCTAATCAATTAACACAATGCTTATATGCTTATCAGATAAATATTTCAAAAATCATTCTTTACCATGTTTTCTTTGTTTTCTTGGAGTGTTTCGTCTGTAGGTGACGGGTTGGCTGAACCTATAAAAACAAACAAGTCAATTTACAAAATGGCACATGTATTACACTAAGCACAATATATATTAGTTGGTGGATTACCTTGCTCACAAGCAGCTTTCTTTCCCACCCTCTTGATCTTATCCTTATCTTTATTCGATTCTTGCTTGCTTGGAATCTGAGATTTCTTTGATATGCTACTCCCAGCAGTTTTCGAAGCGGGTCTTGTGTTTGCAGAATTCTTATTCCAAGATCCTCTGGTCCTCGTTCCAGGATTATCCTTTTGAGTAGTATCCTTCTTGGCTGATTCTGTGACTGCAGAAGCTTGAACAGTAGTTTCAGTATTCAAGGACTTCGGTTTCAGTTTCCTAGCTCCCGTAACAGATGAAGAGCTGTGTACATCATCATCAGATGATCGAGTTCCCTCTTCAGGCACTTGGGAACAGGTTTCAGAGACTTGCAACTGCTCAAAGTTTTCCAAAATGTTGTAGCTTTCAAACAATTCTTTCACAGATTCCCCAAGTTCAGCCAAGTTATGTCGCCGTGCATAGGATTTCAGCTCATCCCTCATTCTTTGAAGAGGCTGAATGGATACATAATATATATTAAAGGGAAAATAAATAAAATGAAAAAGAAGAAAGTGGGTTAAAACAAAAACAAAAAAAACAAAAAAAAGAGTCAATATTAACAATCTAATGGCAAGATAAATAAAAATTCATAGGCAATCACAAATTAAAGTGTGGACACATGCAACTATAGAACAGCAAAAATCATTTTGATCTAAATGCACACGTACACTATAAGAAGGATTAATGTCCCAGCAAATATAGATAAAAAAGATGCGAGTTAATTTTGTTAGTAGTCACTTTGTTTCTTTTTGTCCAAGCTGGTTTTCTTTTTGTCCGAGTCACTTTTTTCTTTGAATTTTGGGGATATCCAACAGACCAAGTAGGTCAAAACAAACGGTTTGTCAAGAAGACAAAGACTGTGATTGTACATGAACAATAAATAGAAAGGTTACAAACACTAGCTCTGCATCTTTAATAGTTTAAACATGTTCAAAACAACACTCACAAGACAACAGCAAGGTTACAAACACTAGCTCTGCATCTTTTATAGTTCAACCATGTTCAAAACAAACAACACTCACAAGACAACAAACACTACTAGTTCAGCAGGGAGATTGCTTTCTAACAATTGACTTGATATACAAGCATCCCTCTATTTGAGAAACGCTAGTAAAATTGGTTCAACTATAAATACTATACACACACGTTAGTCAAACAGATATACAAAGCAAAAAGATATTATCACACACGATAGACAGCAAGCATACACCATAGCTGTATGTTTTATTCTATGAATTCATGAAGGGGGAATATGATCTTCCATACCTCACATCCAGCCTCTATAGCAAGTTTGAAGAAACCAAGTGAGATTTTGTGCTTAGCAGCAGATTCAGAGAGCTTAATCTGTGATAGCCAATAGGATGCTGATAACAGAACACTGAACTTCCTTCTGCTTGATGATTTGGAAACATCAGAAGCTGGCGTGTCATTTTTTTCTCGACTTTTAACCAACCTTTTTGCCCTAACCTCAGAAATTGGAGAAACATTGCCAACTGATTTTGGAACATGGCTGATAGTTGTCTTGGCAGGGATAGAGAGCCTTCTGGGAGGCTTGCCCGACTTGTCCTTGGCAGAAAGATCAAGGACACCCACACTCTTACTTACAATTGATGCAGGTCTTCCTCTGAAAAAATACATCCCATGAAGAAATCAGAAATCTGCAAATTTAGGAAGAACAATTTGTCTTGGCCCTAATGACAAAATGTATAGATAACAATTAAAATTTTAGGTATCTGTCATGCTTCCCATGAAAGGTTCCATATGGGGAGTTTATTGTAAAGAGGTAAACTTGTATTGTATCAACTTTGTGTGGCCAACCCTGAAAGGAGATTCCAGAACATGCTACACTCTTACATACCCACATACGCAATAGATTCTCACTGACCATGTTTTAAAAACTGCAACATTTTCATTCTCAATATGAGATTTCATGTTGAATTCCATCTGTATACATCACATATTGTGTAATTTATTTGTTTATTTATTTCAATCTCAAACCTACCTCTCTTCTTTACCCCTTAATTACTTCCTCATCAATTACCGCAAGTCATCACAATCAAATACAGATACCATCTTGATCGAATGTGTCAAGGCACTACTCAAATGATTTGGGGAAAATGTCCAAATAATCCCTACTTTTTCAATGAAATTTATGTTGAATCCTATTGACACATAAATAAACCCTCTCAACATTGTCCTAACAAAATTCTGATGGAAATTTTATTGTAGAACCTAAATGATATTCTCCCAATATTTCCCCCCCTTTTTAAGAAGATTTCTAATCTAATCTAATATAACCGGAGATCTTTGACCATAACAACCTCAAATTACCAATTTTTTACTCTCCACACTAGTTGTACTACAGTACTCAAACCACAGAAATTGCAAAAACTGCAAAACAGGAGATTTAGACCTCTTAGAAGCAGAAGTGTTGGGCAATTCGACCTCGACCGCGGCTGCAGGCTTTTCCTCCTTGGATTTAGTCGCCGATCGCAGCGGATACCGGAGTTTGGAACCTGATTTCCCTGCGTTCGCTGCAAAATCAAGGTCAAAAACATTAGAAATACACACATCTATCAATATAGATAGAGAGAGAGATTAGGGCATAGGTTTTGGTACCAGCGGCTGAAGATTGTTCTTTGACAGAGTCCTCCATGAGAGAGAGAGAGAGAGAGAGAGAGAGAGAGAGAGAGAATGGAATTGAGAGTCGAGAGGAAATTGAAGAAGAAATGTGTTTAGGAGAGAGAGAACGAGACAGAAAGAGAATATATATACGAAGGCAGTTACTGTGTGGACATGGACATAGGGCTTTGCTGTGTGCATTTGGGCGGGAAATTTGAGAAAGCTTAAAATTATCTTTACGGAGATACACGCGCTGTGTCACTGCCAACTGTTCATATGCTTAATCCTTTAATTTTTAGATTATAGTCTGTATCTACGTTAATTTATTATAATTTTTTTTCCTAAAAAATGAATGGTTTAATTTTTAAATAATATTTATTGTTTATTTTTTTATAAATAAATGTTAAGAACAATGTGGTTACAGTTATTAGATCGGCTTAATTTTTTTTTATAGATAATCCAAATCATACATGTAATCTAAAAAATGAATGGTTACGATTATCGAGACAGATCCCATGATAAACTCTACACGTCCAAGCAATGATTTAGGTATAGTGATTTTTCTTAGAGTGATATGGCTAGATTTTGATAATTAAAAGGTGAAATAATAATTGTACTCTCAATTTTGGTATAACTAAGGCCTCATTTGGCAAGTGGTTGTTTTAGCTTAAAAATTAAAAAATTACTAAAAAAACCTAAGAAACCAACAACTTATACCAAAAAATTAAAAATTCTCTTTTCTCTCTATTTCTTGCACATCTTTTCGTAAAAAGTTAAAAAATCATCTCAAACATACTAGTTTTTTTTACCTCATGTTTTAGTCAAAAAGCTAAAAAGTTACTAAAATAGCCTATTCTCAAACGATGCCTAAGTCGTCATTTGGTAATAGATTTTTTCTAGTTAGCTTTTTGGCTATTTTAGCTTATGACTAAAAGTTTGTTTGATTTTATTTTTTTAACTTTTATGAGAGAAAAATTGAAATAGTTATGGTTTAGATATGACATTTTATCTTAGCAAAAACATCCAGATCCCCTTTTCCCTCACCCCCTTGACCCCCTCTCTTTCTAATTGGTCAGATTTTCTTCTCTCTTTTTTTTCCTCCTCCTCCTCCAATAACCACCCGCCACGTGTGTGTGGGGATGGTGATTGGAGGGGGTCTCTATCAAAACCCTTTATCTTATGTGCCTTTTTAGCCAGAAAGTTGATTGCCAAACAAAGCTTAAATCTCAATAATTTTAAAAATTATTCTAAAATAATTTTTAAAAAAATCACTCTAAAGGATCCTCATCTCCAAAGAACACAGTCAACTAGAGGCAAATTATTATCTCGTTAGAATTAAGTGATGCCTATTTTGGAAAACATGTTAAAAGTTAATTTTTTATTTTTTTTAAATATATAAAAACAAATAGAGAGATGATGTGACTCAAAAAAGTCAAAAAAAAACTAATAAACTGATTTTTAATCTTGTTTCAAAACCAAGTCTGAATGTTTATACTTTGTGGTGTTTTGGAAAGTTGGTAAAAAGTTGATTTTTTGACTTTTTGATTTTTTTGCCTATTTTGGAAAACATATAAAAAAATAGAGATATGATGTGACTCGAAAAAGTCAAAAAAAAACTAATAAACTGATTTTTAATCTTGTTTCAAAACCAAGTCTGAATGTTATACTTTGTGGTGTTTTGAGAAATTGGTAAAAAGTTGATTTTTTGACTTTTTGACTTTTTTGATAAAAAGTTGGATTGTTTTAAGTAAAAAAGTTGATTTTTTTTTACTAAAAAAATTAAAAAATTAAAAAACTGACTTTTTATCATTGTTCCCAAAAGACTCCTTTGTGTTAAAATCTTTATTATTTTTTCTTATATTACGTGTTGGGAGGTGTGGGATTTGAACATTATTAGACCTTAGGTGAAAGAAATAAAATTTTTACCACTTTAATGACGTATAATATAAATATATATTTTATTTTATTTAATTTAATTTAATTTAACTTATTTAAATTATTAAACATGTAAAATAAAAAGAGTTGGAGAGAGTACAAGTGTAGTTAAACACACTCGCGGTCTCGAGCGTTGAGTAGTTGATCTGATCCTCTCGTCAAAGGGAAAAATATATGGGAATAATAATATTGAAAACGGCTCCTACTCCATGGGCCCCACAATCCGGCCCAACAACGCTCAAAATTCGAATTTCAAATTTTCAAAAAATTTATTTTATTTTTTAACCGTTACCCAGCTTTCAACTATTCGATTGCTTTGCGGTTACAATACACCCCTACTATTCGGATTTCGTCCTTATCCAGTTTTTGTTTGGTGGCGGTGGATAGATAGCGCAATGCGTTGGGCCTTGAGACCAAACAACATTTAACCTTGGATATATTGTTTGGACCAATCTTTTAAAAAATGGATTGGTGAGTGAATCGAAAAAATGATTGGATGGATGGGTCACTGTTTCAATCATTGGGTTGAACCGAAATCGAACCGTGACGTTATAAATATTTTTAAATTATATTTAAATAAAAATATAAGTAGTAAAATTAAAAATTAAAAATTTTAATAATCTTAAATATTTCTCTTAATACTTTTTTTATTAAAAATATAAAAATATATTTAAAAATATTATTAATTTTAATTTTGGAAGAAGAAATCAAATATTCAATATTCCCTCTATATTATTTTAATTTAAATAATTTGATTAAAAGAAGAGCAAAAATTTTGGAGGGATATCAAAATTTTAAGTTTTCCTCCAATAAATTTGATTGAATCCCACATAGATTTCTTGAGTTTTTTTGGAAGAATTTTTTTCTTATAAATAGATAGAAGCTTTCACAATAATTTCAAACTCTCAATGGGATTCCTCATAAGAGGAGACCCTTAAAAGAGAGTTTCTAATTAAATTAAGAAAGAAAAGAAAGAAAGAATAAAAAAAAGAAAAAAACACAAAAAATTCGCTTCATCAACCGGTTCGGCGGTTCGATCGCCGGTTTTTCCAGTTCTCTCAAAATAGGCCAGTTTTCCACTATGACCGGTTTAGTGGGTGTACCCGGACCGGTACCTCGACCGATCGTCGACTCAACCGGTTGAACCGGCCAGTCCGGTCCGGTTTTTAAAACCATGGTTTGGACCATAGATAGCACAAAAGTTGACCAATGTTTAGTTAAGAAATTTGAGAAAGAAACACTAATCTAAATATTTAGGTTATCTCTAATAGTATTTGTTATAATAGTTTAGTTTGTTTGATTCTGATTTTTTTTTAAAAATTTATTTTAATATTTTCAATGAATTTTTTAAATATTTTAAGTAATTTTTTTAAATTTTTTAGACATACCCAACATAAATATACTTAAAAAGTATAATATTTGTTAAAAAATCTTTCAAAAATATACTAAATATCAAAAAATATATTAAAAAAATACGAAAATTCAGTATATTTTTTATTTTTTTTGTATTTATTAATTTTTTAAAATATTTTTTCACAAATATTTTACTATTTAGATACATATAAGTAAGGTGCATCTAAAAAAGTAAAAAAATTGTTTAAAATTTAAAAAATATTCACTAAAAATAAAAAAAAAAATTGAAAAGCAAAAAGACACAATTTTTGAAAAACTGAATTCAGAAAATTGAAACCAAACACACTGATTGTTATTGTTATTTGTCAAATTATAAGAATAGTGCTCTAATAGTCTTATATTATTTTGGCAAATCTCAACCAACTTTTTCTTTAATTTTGTAGGTGTTGTTTAGATATAAATTTTTTAGTGAATTTTTTTTGTCTTTTGTGATCTTTTTCAATTTGTTTCTGAAAAATAATTAAATATTTGCATTCTACCCAACTAGACAAATATAAAAAATGAAAAAATTGAATTTAATTGAAAAATATGCATGTATTTTTTTCATATATTGCCTTCATTTCAATAATATATTACCTTCATTTCAATAATATATGTATTTTTTCATAATAACATTAAAAAATTAAAATTGTACTAAAAAATAGTTAACATTACATTGCAAAAGATAAAATTAAATGGACCACTAAATTTCATTGCAAAATAAAAATTATAAAGCAAATAAATAATAAAAATTATGTTGAAAAATAAATGACATTGCAAAATAAAAAAGTACATTCTCTCGTAATTAATCATCAGGAGGCAGAGAAAAATAGTAATTTGGGTTGTTCACATGTGTAAACCACTTTGCGAAAATCTCATTTTTGTGCATTATGTAATAAGCTTTCGTCTGAAGATCCAAATGAGAAATGTCCGTTATCATTATCAAACGTTCTTCCTTTTTTATCTCATATTCTTTCATCTCCTGCAATGCTTGAGCCCTTTTTTCCTTCTCTTTCATTTTTTTTTTTTTTTTCATTTCTTTCTCAACAAGTTGTTGGTTAAATCTCTCCAACAAATTGTTAAATTTGTGGATTTTAGCTTCAACGATTTGACTTTTCTGAAATAATTCTTTTACAGATTTTCTACCTATAGGCCTTTTACCCCTTACAGAGACACTACCCTCATCGATTGAATTATTACCAATACTTGGACTGTTGTTGTCTTCAAGAGAAATGCAATTATGCATAGGGGATTCAGGGTCTGAATTAGGGGAAAACAGTATATGTATCCTTGACATCAACGTGTTCGTAGGAGTTACATCTTGCCACTTGACATTATTTTGCAAGACTAGCCAACAATGTTCAAAGTAAAATGTTTGTTTTCATCTTGATAGTATGAAAGTTTTGCTTGAAGCATCTGTATCAATAAAATATTAAATTAATTAATTAGGAGAATTTTTATATGAGATAAAATAAAATAAAAACTAATATGATAAATGAAAATGAAATCTTACTATATCAAGTTGAGACATCCCACTTGGGTATAGATCTTCGACTTGGGCTAAACACTCACAAAATTTATTGCAATATTTCATGATTATACCCTATCGAGATGAGATAGACACTTATGTTCTTGACTGATCACTCTAAAGTAAACAATAATTTTCATATATTCTTGCCCAAAAATTAGCATGCGATTGCGAATTACTAGCAATTGGGTCTTTAGTAATGTGACACCAAACTCTACAAACTGTCACATCTTCTTGAGTGGTGAATGATTTTCCCCTCTTTGTTTTTGATGAATCTTCCATATTGATTGTGTAAAAAAATAAACAAGAAAAATATTGTGAAAACTGAAAGTTGTGAATTCAAATTGAGATTGGTTGTTTATATTTATAAGGAGTAAAAATATGACTATTTTTTTTTTATCAGTTTAATTTATAACCATTAAAAAGAGTCGTTTCACACTTTTGAGGGAGGAAGAAAAAGAGCCAATGCTCAATATGTGCATTCCAATGACAAAAGAGCACCGTTGGATTATACTCTAACGGTTCAGATCAACCCTCTGGAATCATCTAAACCTATCTATCTCCCAGATCCTCCCTCTCTCTCTCTCTCTCTCTCTCTCTATTCCAAATCAATCCTCTAGAATCTCTGTTGCCTCTCTATTCCACTCTCTTACCGTCTTTATCTTTCTCACTCTCTCTCACCGTCTCCATTCTTTCCCTTATACTCTTTCCCACTGTCTCTCACATTCTTCATCATCACAACCACTACCACAACCACAAGAACCAGAAAAAGTACCACCACAACCACCGCCGATCTCCAATCCTCAATCCTCAATCCTCAAACCCCAAATTTCCTTCTTCAACCCTCTTCTCTACCACAACCCCCTGTCTGTTACCTTTTTCTCATCGTCTTTCTCTTCAATCTTTCTCTCCCTCCATTCTAAACCCTCTTCTCCAATGATCCAAACCCTAACCCTAACGAAAATGATCCTCTCTCTCCCTCTTCGATCTCTCTCCCCCTCTATTCTAAACCTCTTCTCCAATGATCCCTCTCTCTAAAAAATTATCCAAATCCGAAACCCTAATGAAGACCATCCAAATAAGACAAGAAGATTAACCCGAAACCTTGATGAAGATGATCCAAACACGAAGATGAAGAACATGAAGCCAAAGAATCTTCAAATTGCAAGTATTTTTTAGTATAAAGTTGCTGAAATTCAATTTTTATTTTTGCTTCAGATTGCTTGAAATTCCTGAAATTGGTTGATTCATATTGCTGAAATTGGTTGATTCATATTGCTGAAATTGATTGATTCATATTGCTTGAAATTCTTGAAATTTTTTATTTTATTTTATTTTTGCTTTAGAACTTATTTATTTTTGGGTAAATTTTGTTTTTGTTTTTGGAAATTTTTGCTGGGAATGATGATAAGAAAGGGAGAGAGGGAGGAAATGGTTGGTTTTGGTGACTTGGCATTTGCCAAAGCTTGTGCCAAATTTGATACAAGTTTTGACATTTGCCAAAGATAGCAGCTACCAAAGCTTACTATTCCACACCTATTATAAAATGGCTTTGGCAACTCTAATGGCAAACCATTGGGGATGCTTTTACTATGGCCTTGTTCGTTTTTCTTACAAGAATCATGTTTATTAATGCTCTATTTGTTTTGTCAAAAAATATGTTTTAGTTATGAAATATTGTTTTGTTATAAAATATATTTTTTTGAAAAAAATATTATTCTATATTTGGTGGCAGTGGCGGTGGTGAAACACATGTAGATGTGATGGTATGGTGGTGGTGCGGTGGCGACAGTGATAGCGATGATGATGGTGGTAGTGGCCATGGTGATTGTCATGACCCGCTCCCCGTACCAAAGGGTTAAGTATCGTGATGACCGGTAACTGAAATTACCTCCGGCCAATTCTTGAACAAATAAATAAACGCGAGTGAAAATAATATTTAAGTGAGGGTACCAAAATAATCATTGAGGCTTCTATTTAATTAAATTGTCAGAGCTGAATAATGTCTACAAAGTGCTTTGTACCTACCCCATGCGTTGGCTTGACATGTCACCTGAAAGTGGTAAACAACTATAACCACATGACAGAGTGAGAAATATTATACTAAGAGTATAAGGACATAAAATTCACCATAAATAATTATGGGGCTAAACAGAACGTGATATTAAAATACAAAATATATAATACGAAAATCTTTTGACATATAATACAGAAATCATATAAACAAAATAATGATAATCACGGTACAGAACAGAACAGATGTATGGACTCAAGAAGTGGCTCATACGAACTCTAGAGGTGACTCCCACAATAATGTAGCATTTAACTTCGTATAACACTTTACTCCACACCAAAATAGGATTCAAGAGGTGGCTCGTACGAACTTTAGAGGTGTCTCCCACAATAGTGTAGCATATAGTTCCGTACAACACTTTGCTCCATACCAGAAATCAGAGTGTCAATGGATCCATAAGAGATAGAGGGTCACAAAGTGACTAATTAGAGGACCAATGGTTATTTAAGGGGATTTTTGGTGAAAACCCCCTTTTGGGCCTTTTTATTAGAATAAAGGATAACCTAATTAATTTTCTTTCAAAAAACCCCTGAGTAAGAAATGCCTTCCTCAATAAGGACATTTTATAATTTTTATTTTTTTTTATCACAATATTGCCCTTATATATATAGTATCATACGTTTGAAAATTTTGAAATCACAGCTAAAGATCTCGCAGCCGATGAAGACGATCTGCAAATCGATCATACTTCACAAAATCGATGAAGACGAGCTCCAAATCTGAAGATCTCGCAGCCGAACATCTTTCACTTGTTCAACAATAGACGATCTCGCAACCGAACATCTGTCATTTGGTGGCCAATGATCAACACTCTCAAATTAAACGAGAGTTTCATTCAAATTTGTGATTGTTGATCGAGTTGTACAGGTTTTTCTTCTCAATTACTCGAGTCGAGTTGTACAGATTTGTTAATTAATTTTTTTGTTTTTGTTTTTGTTCGTTTTTTTTTTTTTTTGATTTATTTTTATTTTGATCGAGTTCGTTTGTTTTTGTTGATTTGTTAATCTAACAATAGACAGAATTTTATTTTTGACAAAAGACACGGAAATAGAACCAGAGTAAAATTTTACTCTGGTTCTGTTGCTCTGTTTACAATGAGAGTAAAATTTTGATTATTCAGAAGATAGGGGAGATATGTTCTTTTAGCTTATGCATTTTAGTTATCAATTTTTAACTAGCAAAAAAGTTGCACCAAACAAGTTAATTGTCTGCAAAAATTTTACTTGTTTTTCAGAGTAAAATTTTACTCTTATGGAGAGTAAAATTTTACTTTTAGATTCCTGTTGTAACATTTTACTCCTATATCAGAGTAAAATTTTACTTTGGTGCAGAGTAAAATTTTACTTTTAGATTCATGTTTCAATTCAAACTAAACCAAAATTGTAGTGACAGTAAAATTTTACTTTGATATTGATAGTAAAATTTTACTTTGATAGTGACAGTAAAATTTTACTGTTAATTGTTTGCAGATTTGTAAAATGGTTCCACCTCTTATGTTGTTATGCAAGTATGGTGATCGTACCATTGTGTTCAAGGTTGTGTCAAACTGCACGTTGAAGGATTTAACTGATTTCTTAAGTTGTAAATTGAAGAAGTTTGACAATAGTGGTTGCATACTCTTATCGTACTGTTTGCCTGGACATTCGCAATGCATGATTGATGATGATTCTGATTTTCAGAATATGTTGTCGCTTGTTTATCCCCTTGGTGTTGACCGGGTTGATGTGACTATTACTGAAATGGGCATTTCAAATGAAAAACATGGAGTTGGAGAATCAGGGGACGCTACTGGATCCAACATTACTGATGATGAAATGGATTTACTCCCTATGTTTTGTCAACATGAAGAAAGGACTTTGTTGTCTAGTGGATGGGTGAATGGAATTACTCATGTAGGTCAAAGATTTATTGGAGGTGCAAAGGATTTCCGGACTGCATTATGTAAATATGCTATTGAGATAGGATTTGAGTTTGTGTATGTGAAGAACGAGAAGTGTCGGGTCACTGCTGTGTGTTCAATGCGGGAATCGAAAGCTTGTTTATGGCGAGTACATGCATCTCTAGAAAGTGCTAATAATTTTTTCTACATTAGGACTCTACATGATGAGCATACTTGTGGAGCTGCAGTTCGTACTTCTAAAAACTCAAGGATGAGTTCAAATTTGGTTGCAAGTTTGATTGTTAATGAAGTTCGTGGGAATCCCCAAACTCGTCCAATTGATGTTGTGCGTCAATTTACAGATCAATACGGGCTCACCATTACGTACAATCACGCTTGGTTGGGAGTTGAGAAAGCTAGGACTACTACTTTTGGAGATTTCTCTATGTCTTATGATGAGATTCGATGGTATATGGATATTGTGATGAGCACAAATCCTGGTAGCTATTTGCGTCTTGACTATAACCATCAAAGTGGACGGTTCAAGAGGTTTTTTGTTGCATTTAATGCTTCCATTCAAGGGTTTAGGCATTGCCGTCCTCTATTGTTTATCGATGGAACTTTTTTGAAGGGGAAATATAAGGGCACCTTGTTAACAGCTACAGCGAAGGATGGGGATCAAGGTAGATATTACTATAGTTTATTCAAAAGTAACAAGTTACTTATTCTCAGATTAACATGTTATTGTTATTCAGAGTAAAAATCTACTATATTTGTCCTTTTTGTTTAATATACTTACTAATTGTAAAATGTTATTTTTCAGGTTTTTTCCCTCTTGCAATGGCAATTGTCGATACGGAGACTACAGATAGTTGGGAATGGTTTTTTATGCATTTGTCGAATATATTGTTGGATGAAAGACCAATTAACTTCATATCTGATCGGAACGCTGGACTTTTGGAGGCTTTACCCAAGGTTTTACCTACTGCTTACCACTATTTTTGTCTCCAACACTTGAAGGCCAATTTGAGGGATAGGTTCTCTGGTCCAAGTTTCAGTAATACTTTCAGGAGTAGAATAGTTTTTTTGTTTTCTTCGTGTGCTTACGCTCCGACAGTGGGATGTTTTAATCAGTGCTTGAAAGAATTACAAGATGAGGGAAAAGGGATCGTTTGTGGGTTTCTATCCAATTTGCCCTATGACAAGTGGACTAATGCATATTTTAAAGGACAAAAATACGGTGAAATGCACTCGAATGTGGCAGAGTCTTTCAATTCATGGATCCGTCAAGCTCGCCATTTGCCCACTACAAAGATGATTGATTCAATTAGGTTGAAGATCATGGATTTGATGTCGAGAAGGAGAGAACAAGCTAAGAAATGGAATACTTTTCTTTGTCCGGAGATGGATTCAACATTAGTAAATGCTCTTAAAAGTGGAAGAACTTGGTTGGTTAGTCGTTCAAGTGATCATGTTTTTGAGGTTCAATCCCGGCCATCGGTTAGCGTTGACCTCTCGAATAGAACTTGCTCATGTTACCAATGGCAATTGAATGGATTTCTTTGTGCTCACGCGGCGACCGCTATCCAAAAGAGCGGAGGTGATTTGTATGCACATGTGGAACCATTTTATTACACTAGCAAGTTCAAAGATTGCTATGCTGAGTCCGTTTATCCAATACCCACTGTTGAGAAACCTCTTGTAGCTATGGATGATCTTGTTGTCCTTCCTCCAATTTGTAAGAAGCCACCTGGTAGGCCAAGGAAGAATAGGATCCCATCTAGGGGTGAGAAGATAAGACGAGTACAGTGTGGTAGATGCGAGAAGTACGGTCATAATAGGAAGACTTGCAAGGAGGCATTGCCGTGAAAGACATTATTGATTTTGTAATAGAAGTATGAAAATAATGCAGTTCTTCTGCAATAAGTAGTCCATAGCAATAATAGTATAGTCTTTTAGACTAGATTTGTAAGGAAACATTGCAATAAAAGACATTTTTACTATGTTCTTGAATGGTTGTCTGTTCTATTTTCTGATATGTTTTGTGGTTGAATGGGTGTGTATGGGTGTGATGAGCCTGTGGTTTGACAGTAAAATTTTACTATGTTCAGAGAAAATGTTACTTTTAGATTAAAATTTTACCTTATTTCAGAGTAAAATTTTACTTTTATAGAGGGTAAAATTTTACTTTAGTGCAGAGTAACATTTTACTTTTAGATTTAGAGTCCAAATTCAACTCGCCCCTCGGAGTAAAATTTTACTTTCATACAGAGTAAAATTTTACTTTTGTTCAGAGTAAAATTTTACTTTTATACAGAGTAAAATTTTACTTATGTTCAGGCTGTAACATTTTATTCTTATTTCAGAGTAAAATTTTACTTTTATGCAGAGTAAAATTTTACTTTTAGATTCAGAGTGCAACAATTTACTCATCTTTCAGAATATAAAGTAAAATTTTACTTTTATGCAGAGTAAAATTTTACTTCATTTCAGAGTAAAATTTTACTTCAGTTCAGAGTAAAATTTTACTTCATTTCAGAGTAAAATTTTACTTCAGTTTCAGAAAATATGTTAGTCCCCTTAGAAAAACATTTCCAACCTGCACCAAAGTTTACCACAACACACAAAGTTCCCTGATGATCATCATGCAATCATTGTGCAAAAAAAATCTAACAACACAACTACATATATTATCAACATTCATTCCCAGTCAAAACAACATTCGTAACAACATTCATTCCAACATTCATAGCAACATTCAGTCAAAAAAAATTTAAGCCTCTACCTGTATCATTGTATTCTATCCATAACAGCATTCATTCCCAGTCAAAACAATATCCTTCTATAATAATGTATTAATCACCAAACCACAGTAAAATTTACTAGAACAATAGACATAGCATGTACTATTTAATACTCTCTTAGTATTCTTTCACTTACAATTACTTTTTCACTATTTTTTCATTTACAAAAACCGAAATTACATATATCATTCACAGTACTTCCCCAGAACTTCTCCACATTGTCATCCTTGAGGTAGCTCTAGCCTATTTTTTTTTTTTTTGAGGTTGAACTGTTCCTCAGTCCATGCTTTTGGATAATCATTCAAAAATTGATGCACTATTGACGCTCGAAATTGTTAATTTCATCCTCTTCCATAGAATTTGCAATAGGCTCATCTCTTATGATTTGGCGCATGATATAACATACAATAATTCCACAATCAACACTGTTAAATCAAAATCAATAGCTTGTTAGATTTAGTCAAATTTGAAAACTACCAATTCAAGCATGTAATAGTAGCGTGAAATACTTACGATGTTGGGCGTTGTTGTGGACTATCTTTCACCGAAACCAAGTTTGAAAACTTTCTTCTACCTTTCTTCGTTTTGTTGCCCAACTTGCTATCCACATATGTTATCTAACATCATTGCATAATTGTTTGGTCACGATTAAATTCAAGAATAAAATACAGCAAAAAATTACTGTTAATATGATGCAAAGCACTTACAATCTTCTTTGCATCCTTAAGGTAAGCATCTTCTCTGTTGTCTCTTGGCCTTAAAGAATTGTAATGTCTCCACTCATCAAGTTCAGTGTCAAATACAAGAAGTGTCCAGTGGTAGGGTTTTTCTTCCTTTTTGTTCCCATTGGAATTCATGCAAAAATGAAGGTATCTATATCCACTCAAATCTTGTGCAAGGACTTCATCAATTAAATGATTTCTCAGCTCCCCATAACCCCATTTCACTAAAGACTGCATTTAATCATATAAGAGACACTGATATGTTACACTAAACCACAGTAAAAATTTATCAATTCAAACTAAATACAAATTGATGGCTTACCCAACAAAGGCTAGAGAAAAAGAATGATTTATTCTTTTCTGGCTTCTTGACTTGTTGCTCAATCTCAAGCATTTCTATGAAGCTGTCAATCACCTACAAAAACAAAAATCAATTAAATATATGTTAATAAAATGAACTATTTTTAGTTATTGAAGTGAACACTAGTCATTGAAACTTGTATGGCCACTTACATTATTTGCAGTATCACCATCTCTCAGAATTGCATCCACATCATGCAATGTAACATACACTCCATGTCGTGTGCCGGACCATATGATTGCACTAGTCATAAGGTAAAAAAAATGTTGATTAACACGTTGCAGTTTGATAACAGTAAAAATCTGTTGTTTGATAAAATTAACATGGTCTTACTCTGTGGTTTCCAAATTGTAAATCTTGTTCAGTAGACACTTATCATTCTCATCAAGCAATTTGCATATTGCAGCCTTATCTGGAAACAAAACCCTTTCAACTGGCTTTGCTTGGCTTAGAGGCAAGTTTTCAACACAAATGACTTCTTTTGACATCACTTCAATTACTTGTTTTGTCGTCTTTTTTTTCTTTGCTTCTCTTGGCTCACATTCAAAATCAGACATCTCTTTTTTCTTCCTCGCCTTGATTTTGATTTTCCTGGCCATGGATGTTTGCAATGGCTCTATGACTATGGGTGTTTCTTTTTATATACTTTGAATCCCAAAGTTTTGCTCTTGTTCTTTTAGAAGATAAACCTTGGGTAGCCGCATGAACTGCATTTTCTTCAATCTGTTCAACCAACTGTTTATTTTCAGATTCAAGTACTTCAATCTCCTTTCTCAGTTTCTCCATTTCTTTCTCTGTGTTGCTCATCTTTTCCATCATTTCTTTTGTTTTTGCCTCTTGCTCCTCTTCTATTTTTTGCATTGTTTCCCTCATTTTCTTCAGTTCTTCAACCAACGCCAGATTCTCACTTTTCAGCCTCTTGTTTTCCTTTTGAAGATCAATGAAGTTCTTCAAGGGTTGATTATCTCTTAAAATTTCAGCTACATCATCTTCATCTTCTTCAGTATCCAACTTTTCCTCCATGTCCAATGCATCTTCTTCAGTCTCCAAATTTTCCTCTATGTCCAAAGCATCTTCTTCATCATCATTGCAAATGAGTTCCATTTCTTCTCTGGAAATGGGCTTCAGTTCATTGTGATTTACCTGCAATTCAAAATAGAAAAAGAAAAGAAGCCAGCAATTAAGCAAACTTTAACCACTAGAGTAAAATTTTACTCTGTTTCAAAGTAAAAGTTTACTTTGATTGTAAGTAAACTTTTACTCTAATTTTAAGTACACATTTACTCTATTCAAGAGTAAGTAAAAGTTTACTCTGACTGTAAGTAAAAGTTTACTCTGATTTAAAGTAAACTTTTACTCTGTTCAAGAGTAAGTAAAATTTTACTATGACTGTAAGTAAAATTTTACTCTGACTGTAAGTAACATTTACTCTGATTTAAAGTAAACTTTTACTCTGATTTCAAGTAAACTTAAGTAAAATTTTGCTACGTTTCAAAGTAAAAGTTTACTCTGACTGTAACTAAATCTGTTCAAGAGTAAGATTTTATTATGTAAGTATAATTTTAAGCAAAATGAACCAGTAAGGCTGAGTTTGGAAAGATGATACCTTTTCGGGCTTTAGTGTTTGCAATGACCTCTTCATTAGCTTTTTCCTCAATGTTGATAAGTCCCATCGAAGGAGCCTTGGACACAAATTTTTTCCTTCAGGTTGAATGAGGGTAGTATGCTCGCATAACCAGTACTATAAAATAAAAAATCGAAATTAGTTAAATTCTCTAAAGATAGATTGCATAATATTTCAAGTAGTTCAATTTACTTACCAACAGAAGAAGTACACATCCAGTGACATTTTCAGGACTTCCTAATGAAGAATGGATTGAAGTAGTCAACGTGGATGCAACTGCAGTCGACCATGCATACGAATTCATCATTTCCAAATCTTCTACAAGGGCAACAAAGGCCCATCCAACTGTTAGACCAGTTGTTGGTAATAGCAAAGTCGCCACAACAAATAGACACATTATGCGTGCAACATCCTCAATATCAACTCTCGTTGTGCCTTCAAACGCATCTCCTAACGCCTCTCGCAAACTCTTTACAGATATTCTTGACAAATTACGAAACCTTCTCTGCACAAAAGCTGATTCTTGTTTCTTCCCATATGACACATCTACTTTTTTCGTTCCCGATTTTATCCCAAAAATCAAGGTAACGTCACTGTCCCGTATGTCACATGTTTTCCCCCCAAGCTTAAATCCCTTTGCATGAAAGTCATAACATTTGATCACATCCATGACATTATCATCAACTTTCTTGAACTTCTTTAACTCCAAATCATCTTTCTTCCAAAAACATTTGAACAACATCCCAAAAGGCGTTCTCTCGAGGGTAGTAATGTGTCTTTTAGTGAACCTTGTGTCTCGCATTACGTTTATCAATGAAACAATATTTGACCTATATTGTTTCATATAGTTCTCCCTCTCCCGTACTCCATGTATAATATTCAACTTTGAAGGACTTTCTTTACTACTTTTGCTCCCTTTTTTAGGGACTTTCTTCTTTTGTAAAACAGTTGGTGGAACTTCAAAATCATCATCATCATCATCACCAAATTTGCTTCTTGTAACAACCATTTTCAAACACAAAAAAGTTCCCCTATATCAACAGTGTAACATTTTACTTTAAACAACAATGTCACAAAACAAATAAGCACTAAACAAAATGCCCAAGCATTGTAATGAGACAGTAAAATTTTACTCTGTTTGGCAAAAGTAAAATTTTACTCTGAAAAATTCATGAAGCAAGTATATTTGAAAGCATTGAAATGGCAGGACAAAAACACTACAGAAATCAAAGCGTAATGAGCAAAGGCTAGAGTAAAAGTAAAATTTTACTCTCATTATAAGTAAAATTTTACTCTGATTGGAAGTAAAATTTTACTCTGAGAAATTCATGAAGCAAATGAATTTGAAAGCATTGAAATGGCAGGACGAAAACACTACAGAAATCAAAGCGTAATGAGCAAAGGCTAGAGTTAAAGTAAAATTTTGCTCTGTAATAAGTAAAATTTTACTCTGGTTGGAAGTAAAATTTTACTCTGATTGGAAGTAATATTTTACTCTGAAAAATTCATGAAGCAAGTGAATTTGAAAGCATTGAAATGGCAGAACCAAAACACTACAGAAATTAAAGCATAATGAGCAAAAGGCTATAGTTAAAGTAAAAGTTTACTCTGTAATAAGTAAAATTTTACTCTCATTATAAGTAAAATTTTACTCTGGTTTTGGAAATAAAATTTTACTCTGATTGGAAGTAAAATTTTACTCTGAAAAATTCATGAAGCAAGTGAATTTGAAAGCATTGAAATGGCAGGACGAAAACACTACAGAAATTAAAGCGTAATGAGCAAAAAGCTATAGTTAAAGTAAAATTTTACTCTGGTTGGAAGTAAAATTTTACTCTGAAAAATTCATGAAGCAAGTGAATTTCAAAGCATTGAAATTGCAGGACCAAAACCTTAACATTCTCACATGATTTAGTAATTTAAAGTATTTTTAAGACAGTGATAAAAATTTTAGAACAGATGATCCTTAGTGCAACCAAAAATCCCCAAATTCCACTCACCCAACGTAATCTCATACACCACTCCCAAAATGAAAACAAACCTAGACAGACTTCATAATATCGAAAAACTAGCAGAAAGAGGAAAAAATCACCTGTAAAATGTGTGTCCAAGAGAGAGAGTAAAGCGTTGCTAGGGTTTCAATCGACGAAACTGTAACGAAGTAGCTCCACAAAGCGAGAGTAATGAGACTCAGAGAAGGGTTTAAGAGAGAGAGTAAAGCCTAATGCCGAGTTCGTTGCTAGGGTTTCAATCGAAGAAACTGTAACGAAGTAGCTACAAACAGCGAGAGTAATGAGACAGAGAAGGGTTTCAATCGAAGAAACTATAACGAAGTAGCTACAGAGAGCGAGAGTAATGAGACAGATAAGGGTTTCAATCGTTCCTAGGGTTTTCGAATGATGATATTCAGAAGAGAGGAGGGTTTTGAATCGATGAAACAGAGGGAGGGGAGAGAAACGGTGCAATTGTTTTGTATTTCCAACCTTATATGGATGGATATTTCAGTCAAATCATGCTATTTTTTTAATTGAGGGACTTTTGGGGCTATTGTTTTCATCCGTGGGCTTTACACAAAAGAGGCCTCATGGAAGGGGGTTTTGACCTAAAATCCCTTATTTAAGCCCCCCCAAGGCATGGGACCTCCGTGGTAGTACTTATAAAATAATTACTCAAAACACATTTTAATAAACAGTTATATCCATGGGTTTTCCTTATTATATAAAATAAGGTTCATAAATTAAAAATGTTAATATAATTTATAAAACACAAATTGCGTAAAATAAATTATGGTAACTCAAACCATACGTAAAATATATGATGGTGACTCAATGTATAATATAACTCACCTAAATATTAATCCTTTACCGAAACATCCTCCTGACTGACTACGCTTTCCTTACTCCTCTTCTCCAAGCCATTTACCTCCCTCCCCAAGGAACCACGTGTATCCATCACGTGGCCCTTCCTTGCTGCATGCTTATCCGCAAGGATAAACATCTTGATCTATACCTTCTTTTTTTAAAAATAATTAATTAATTATACATAAAATTATATTTTTCTCATTTATAATTAAATAATAGTAATATAAAAATTAAAGGACAACTTAAATTTTTGGGTTGTTACATTGATGTTGTGGTGGTGCAGGTAAGAGTGGTGGTACTGTAGTGACATTAGTAAATTTTTAGTCAAAAAACGTTTCTATCTTTTAAAAATAGAAAATATTTTTATCCTATAGGCTTGTTTTGTATAACCATGAAAAAAGAATTTTGTTAATTTTTATTTTTAATTGAACTAAACACTAAAAAAATAATAATAAAATATTTAAAAAACATATTTTTCACCTAAACAAACAAACATAAGTCGTCAGCAATTACCTGCAAAGTGTCTTCTCGTGAGCCCCAGCTCAAAACAAAACATAAGTCTTATCGGATTAGAAATACCTCTGGTAAGTGGACTAGTAATTTCATGACGGTGTGATATTCAAATTCAATTTTATGGGATTGGGAGTGAAATAATATTGTTTTGTTCTCTGTCTTATAAAAATAACAAAGTTACTGCTATATAATGAGAATTTTTATGTTATTTTATATATTTAGTCTAACTTAACTATTATCATCATACTGTTAATATTATCACACTATTAATTTTCTTATTTAATTTTATCTCACGAATAATAATCTTATCCAACCTTCCTTGCCAAACAAATAAAGCTGACTAGTTTTAAATTTTAATGAAACTATAGCATTATAGGAATTATTATATCCACACCTTTTTATTTTTTAAATTTTACACTCCAAATTTTACCATGTTGTGAATTTGTGTGCAATAAAAATGTGTTGTGTATAAATTTTTATATTAAAAGTGTGTTGGGGAACGTATTAAAATAGTCAAAATTAAAAATAATTATAAAAAAAAATAAACTATTCTCCATATTTTCTTTTTACAACAAATTAAAAAATTAACTAGGAAAACTAATTCCCAAAATGTAATTCTCTCAAGCCTTGTTTGGGATGTTTATTTAGACTAAAATAGTCATATAGGATAAAATAAACTATTTTAACTAAATATGACAAAATGTCACATTCAATCCATAATCATTTCATTTTTTTTTCACAAAAGTCAAAAAAATAAAAAAACTTATCCCCAACCAAACTTTTTAACCCAAACTAAAATAATTAAAAAGTAGAAAGCTAACTCACATCCCAAATCAACCCTCATTATTATTATTTTCAATACAAGCTATGTGTTAAGATTTGGTTCCCAATCGATTGGTGTGGAGGCTTGTCATTGGCCATTGATGTGTCCATTTATACCATTTTCCAATGCTTACCCGTAATCACTTTTGATGTATGGGTAATATTGAAAAGGTGCATATAATATGTAATTTATATCATTGTGATATAACTTGTTACAAATGTCGATTAAATTTTCATTCAGTCATAATTAAAAAAATAAAAACCAAAGGCATGATATATAACTAAAAGGTATGCATTTATATATTTAAGAATTGCTCTAATTGAAAAGTGTTTGGATGTGTAAGGTGCATGTTATATACACTTACGTAAATTTTTACAAATATACGTAAGTTACTTTACAAAATTGTACAAGTTCTCACAAATATATGTAAGTTGTGATTTCTTAAATTTTTATAAATTATACGTATGTTTGTGAAAATTTACTTGATTTTGTGAGGTAACTTACGTATATTCGTGAGAATTTACGTAAGTGTATATGATATGCATTTACATATTTAAGAATTGCCCTAATTGAAGACCTTTTAAATTATAATTAAAATAATGTCATAACTAATATCACAATGAGTCATAACTAACACTACAAGAGTCATAATCAAATCATAACTAACATTACAATAAGTGATCAAAGACTACAAAGGTCATAACTAATGTGCATATAATACACATATTTTATGTGTGTACCATAGAATTCTCCCTAATGTCTAAGAATTATTTCCCTTTCAATATCAGCCAATGATCTTGCTTGAATTATTTTTTCCTAAATTATTTAGTATTAATCATGCTTGCCTATTTTTTCTCTCACCAAAATTTGTGTACTTATGATATGGAAGTAGTTGAAAAATGGGATATTTACACATCAATGGTGAAAAGAAAAATATTTATAAAAAGTGATAAATATTATAAATATTAATAATTAGGACAATTTTTAGGTGTGTAAATGCATATCATATGTAATTGCGTAAGTTTCCATAAATATATATAAGTTACCTTATAAAATTACATAAATTTTTACAAATATACTAAGTTAGCCCATAAAAATTTTAAAAATCACAACTTACGTATATTTGTGAGAACTCACGTGATTTTATAAGATAATTATAATTTTTTTTACTACGTAAATATTTTTTTATGATCCCATCGAGATATAATTCCCCTTGGAAAAATTGACTACTCACTTGAGAAATTATCTACCATTTCCCTTTAAAAGAAGCAATTAGATTCATTAAATTAACAAAGTTTAGCAACTTATTCCATATTATATAAACAAACAATTATTATTAGGAAACTTCGCCGGGGTTGCTTAACAACCTCGCTGGTCTCAAGCCCGGGTAAAGAATGAGGGTTATGTGTTAGGTAGTCGACAACCAATACATAAAAAAAGCCGCTCGGATCTCTTATGAAATGAATCTTACTTTGAATCGATTAAATGTTAGATCGTTCTCCTTAAGTGACGCGTTGCACTTGCCTTCGGGTGTTCTAAAAAGTGAGCAAGGGGCACCGCATCGACGCTTGGGTGCAATGAAAAATGGGCAAAGGTTTTCGCATTTTTCTGGACGAGCGTGGATAAAGAAACTAGTCCAAGATTATAGGTTTAGGATAGCCACATGAAAAGTAAGAACTTTAACTGGTAAGACTATAGAATTGGTAGATGTCATGATTAGAAGGAGTTAGTATAGCATGCGTTTAAGAAACTAAATAGATGGGTGAGAAAGATAGAGGATACCGATTTTAAACTATATTATAGTGGCAAGAATAGACATAGGAATTGGGTAGGAATCATAGTTGCCAAGAGTCTTATGGAAAATGTAGTTGCAATTATTGGGAAAAGTGATAGAATTATGTTAGTTAAACTAGTTATTAGAGAGAATATAGTGAACGCTATTAGTGCATACGCCCCCAAAGTAAGATTAGATGATCAGACTGAAAGAGTTTTTTAAGACAAAATGGATGAGGTATTATAGGAGATACCCGTAGAAGAGAGCCTAATTATAGATGGTGATTTTAATGGCCATGTAAGAATAGATAAAGTAGGTTATAAAATGGTGCATGGTGGATATGGCTTTAGTGATAGAAATGAGGATGAAGAGAGTATTTTAGATTTTGCGTTAGCTTTTGACCTAGTGGTGACCAATACAATGCATGAAAAAAGAGAGGAACATTTGATAACCTTTAATAGTGGGTCAATTATGAGCCAAATATATTATTTTCTAGTAAGAAAAGCAGACCGTCTAAAATACAGCGACTGTAAGGTGATTCTTGGAGAGAGCCTAACGTCTCAACATAGAATTTTGGTACTAGATTTATGCTTTAAAAGACAATATCAAGTTAGGAAAGATAGTGGGGGTTGAAACACTAGATGGTGGAATTTAAAAGGGGATAAACGAGACATGTTAAGAATAGAATGGATAAAAAATGGAACTTGGAAGAGGATGCTAACACTATGTGGAACGTGATAGCCAATTGTATGAGGAGAATTTAAAGGGAAGTTCTTGAAGAATCGAAAGGAAAGGGACCCAACTTTAGGGAAAATTGGTGGTGAAGGGAGGAGGTCTAAACGGTAGTAAAGATGAAGAAAAATAGCTTTAGTGGCAGAATGATAGAACTGAGAAAAACCTCAGATTACAGATTGGCTAATAAAGAGGTCAAAATAGTAGTGAGAGAGACTAAATTGAAAGTTTATGATGATCTATACACTAGACTAGATAGTAAGGAGGGATAGAAGAGGATATACAAACTTGCTAAGATAAGAGAGAGGAAAATAAGAGATTTTAATTAGGTTAAGTGCATCAAGAGTAAGGACTCTAAGGTGTTGATGAAAGATGAAAAGATTAAGAAGATGTGGAAGAACTATTTTAAGAAGTTATTAAATGAGGAACATGGAGGTAGGTCAAAAGGGAAAAAAGTAGACAGTAATAAGGAAAACTAGAACTATAAATTCTATCGTAAGATTAGGAACTTTAAAGTGAAGATTGCACTTAAGAAGATTAAATATAATAAGGCTTTAGGACTAGATGATATCCATATTGAAACTTAGAAATGTTTGGGTAAGAAGGGGGTCGTTTGGTTGACTAAGTTATTTAGCAAGATTTTGTTGACTAGGAAAATGCTAGAGAAGTGGAAGAAGAGTATTTTAGTGCCAATATATAAGAATAAAGGAAATATCTAGAATTGCAACAACTACAGAGGAATCAAACTAATGTGTCATACAATGAAAGTGTGGGAGAGAGTAATAAAATGCCAATTGCGAAATATAACAGAGGTGTCAAAGAATTAATTTGGATTTATGCCTGGTAAGTCAACAATGGAAGTATCTTTTGAGGAGAGTAATGGAAAAGTATAGAAAAAAAAAAAAGTGACATTCATATGGTTTTTATTGATCTTGAGAAAGTATATGATAGAGTGTTTCGGAATATAATATAGTGGGTGTTAGAGAAGAAATGTGTAACAAAAGGTTATATTGATGTGATTAAGGATATGTATGAAGGTATGGTCACCACTATTAGATCGCCCACTGAAGAGACAAGTAAATTTCCAATTCCTGTAGGGTTGCACCAAGGATCAAACTTAAGTCCTTATCTTTTCGCTTTAGTTATAGACAAGTTGACACGAAATATTCATGATGATGTGCCATAGTGTATGCTTTTGCAGATGATATCATGTTAGTGTATGAGACTATAAAAGGAGTTAATACTAAATTGAAAATTTGGAGAAAAACACTTAAATCTAAAGGATTTAGGATAAGCAGAACTAAGACATAGTATATTAAGTGTAATTTTAGTAACAATCACAACGGAAACAGAGGAGAACTGAAGATTGAAAACCAAGAATTACCTAAGAGTGCACATTTTCATTATTTAGGATCTATTATCACAACGACTGGGGAGATTGGAGTGGATGTGGTCCATAAAATTAAGGTGGAGTGGCTTGAATAGAGGAGCGCATCTGGAGTACTATGCGATAAACGAGTATCCACTAGACTAAAAATGAAGTTCTACAAAACGGATATTAGACCAACAATGTTATATAGGACAAAATGTTGGGCAATCAAGAAACAACATGTAAATGAGATGTGTGTTGCTGAAATGAGGATTCTAAGGTGGATGTGTGACAATACTAGAAAAGACAAAGTTAAGAATGAGTATATTCGAAAATGGGTAGGAGTAGTACCAATATAAGATAAGTTAAAAGAGAATAGATTGAGATGATTTTGTCATATATAATAGAGACAAACAGAGGCAGTAGTGAACAGATGCGATACAGTTACCATAGATGGTAGTGTAAGGTCCCGGTGTCCCATATCGGGAATGAAGGGGGAGTTCCTGGCTTATAAAAGTAAAAACCTAGACCCTTATACAGCATTGAGGCCTTTTCCCGGGTGGTGAAATCCCTAACAAAACTCTGCAGTTAACCATGCTTTGGCTGGAGTAGTTCTGGGATGGGTGACCCACTAGGAAAAACAAATCCATGCGGGCGTAGCCCAAAGCGGACAATATCGATGACATGTGAAGGGTTGGGGCGTTACAAATGGTATCAGAGTCGACTCTCCGGAGTACCGAGTGTAGGCCTCTAGCGTCTCTCGATGTATGTGGGTGGGCTTGTGAGCTGGCAAGCTACTGCATGGGAACGTGCAGCCTTAAGGGGAATGGATTGTAAGGTCCCGGTGTCCTACATCGGGAATGAAGGGGGAGTTTCTGGACTATAAAAGTAAAAACTTAGACCCTTATATAACATCGAGGCGTTTCCCAGGTGGTGAAATCCCTAACAGAACTCAGCAGTTAAGCGTGCTTTGGCTGGAGTATTTCTGGAATGGGTGACCCACTACGAAGAACAAATCCGTGCGGGTGTGGCCCAAAGCGGACAATATCTGTGACACACTGAACGTTTAATTAAATACCACATAAATATTTATAGTTTATACTTATGGGTGTATGTGATAACATATTATTAAATAATTAATAATAAATACAAAATCTGATTTAGCACTGGGTTATATGGGATTAATTAGGGATTTTTTTTATTTAGGGCCAAATTAACAGAAATATGAAATTCTAATACTAGTTAGGTCAAATTAAAATTGAAGATAGTAAATAAATAATAATATGGAATAACAATAGTAAATCTGTAAAGTAAAAATAAAATAAAATAATAATGCTACATGATAAGGTGTAATCTAATTTATATTAGGAACATTGAAACACTTAACACCTAAACAAATAAATAAATGAATAACAAAAAAAAAAGGGTTTGGCCCAGCAATGTTTATAGAATTCGGCCCAAGCAGGAAAAGAAAACAAAAGGGCCCAAGCATATGTATTAGGAAGATAATCCTTATTCAAAAAGATTTAAATCTTATAATGGATCTTCAATTTATAGCTCATATCTCTAGTCTCATGATGCCTCCAAGAGAGAGAGAGAGGCTACGTGTCCTTCATCCCTGGACTCAACAAATAGTATATAAAGGGACTAATGGGTTGTGAATCAGAAAAAAAAAAAAAAAAAAAAGAGAAGAAAATGAAAGAAAAACAAAAGAGGGAAGAGTGAGAAACGAGAGAAATATACAAGTAAGGAAAGGAAGTTCTGCTAGTAAAGTAAAGGCTAAGGGTTATACTTAAGGTGAGATATGTTATACCTTAATTTACCATTATATGTTTTACAAATGTTTTGAGTTACCATAACTTATTTCAAACAAGTTATATTTATTAAGTTATATAAATAAAAGTTATGTTTATAAATATTTCAGTTACGTGGATTACTTTCTAAACTCTATTTACTTAAAAAGAAACTCATGGATATGGTTATTTAAATTTTAGTATATATTTGACTATAACCTTCTAAATAATTATGTTTTGTAAGTATCACAACGGGAGTCCCACGCCTTAGGGGACTTAAATAGCCATGAGCTTCTGTTTGACCACTTTGTGATCCTCTGTTTGTCATGGATCCATTGACCTATGTTCTGACTGTCACTTCTGTGACCTCTGTTCTGTTTTATACCGTGGTTATGATTATTTAATTACATGATTTCTGTATTCTGTCACATTAAATAAAATTATCATTTTAAATTAAATTATGCAAATATTTTAGCCTAACTAATTATCCATGGTTATTTTGTATTCCCTACTCTCTTGGCATAATATTTCTCACTCTGTTGTGTGCTTATAGCTGTTACCCTTTCAGGTGACGAGATGTAAAGGGAAACTCATAACCCCACAAAATGGAACCTGCTCATGGACTGATGTTGAATAACTATTTTATCTTTCTTTTTTTTTTTTTATTTTTGCTCCCTTTTGTTTCTATTCGGGGCTGGTCACTGAATAATAAAATAATAAAAGCCCTAGAAATGTATTTCTTTTTTTTAAAATAGAAGTATGAAATAAAATTTCTATCTAAGTATATATATATTTTTTTCGCTTGCGCAAGTTTAATTTGTTTAAATAAGAATAAGTTAGTGAGTCACGATTCCAACTCTAAGCCTCTGGGGTTGGGTCTTGACAATATCAATGACATGTGAAGAGTTGTGGCGTTACAGGTAGTGTTAGGAGAAGGGGTAGACTTAGATTGACGTAGATTAGTGTAATAAGTAGAGATATGAATCTCCTTAATTTGACTAACGAAATGATCTTAGATAGAGTCGAGTGGAGAATAAGGATTCATGCAGCCGACCCTATTTGATGAGACTTAAGGAGTAGTTTGGTTTGGTAAACAATTATTATTAGGGGCATTTATTCATAAATTTCTCTTCACCTACTTATATTCTACTTACTCCAAATTATTTTCTTATATTCCAATAAATCCTATGTGTGACATAATTACCAAAATACCCTTAATAATAATATTCACATTGACAGTGTGAATGTTTCGTGATGTGAACATTCATATTCTCAATGTGAATGTTCACACCGCCAACGTAAACATCCCACGTCAATATGAATATTCACATTGTAAAATATAAATGTTCATATCACTAAGTTGCTAACCATTCAAAAAGTATTTATAAGGGTAAAATTATCCATAAAATACCTTAGATATGAGAATTAAGATTTGGTAGATCAAATACCCAAATAATAAGACTTATTAGAATACAAAAAATGTGTTATGAACTAATTAGGATATAAATACTTAAAAATAATTTCATAATAAATCTCCCTTATTATTATTATCATTATTAGCCAAATAAATAATTATAGGTCATACTTTTGGAATTTATTCCCTATTAAGTTTTATTGATAAATTTATCACCATAAATTTATTCATAAAAATAAGAGAGATTGATAAATTTATCACATGATAAATTTAGCAATAAAATTTAATGGGTAATAAATCCTAAAAGTAGGATCTATTGACAAATTATACCTTTGGAAATATTGTCCAACCCGATTATGGCCTCTTTTGGGTAGAGGGTTAAAAGTCACTTTTTGATTTTTAACTTATTTTGGATAATATCACCTCTCTATTTTTTTATGCGCTTTTAAAAAAAAAAAAGTCAAAAAATTAGCTTTTAATCAATTTCCTAAAACAACCCTATATGGTGGACATTGGGCCAAGTCTGTAAATAGCAATAGTTATGTGGTGATTTTGAATAACCATATTCAGTGTGTTTGGTTTCAGTTTTTTGAATTTAATTTTTTAGAAATTGAGTTTTTTGTTTTTCATGTTTTTTTATTTTTAGTGAATATTTTTAAAATTTTAAGATTTTTTTTTTTACTTTTTTAGGTGCACCTTATTTAGATGTATCTAAATAATAAAATATTTGTGAAAAAATATTTTAAAAAATTAATAAATACACAAAATATGAAAAATGTCCTAAATTTTTGTATTTTTTTATTTTTGGTATTTAGTGAATTTTTAAAGATTTTTTTCACAAATATTATATTTTTTAAGTGTATTTATGTTAGGTGTGTCTAAAAATTAAAAAAATTTAAAAAATTGCTTAAAATATTTTAAAAATTTAGTGAAAATAAAAAAATATAGAAAACGAAAAAGTAAAATTTTCTTAAAAGTAAATTCTAAAAACTGAAACTAAACAGAGTGATTTTTTTTATTTTCAATAATTCATAATAGGGGTCATTTTGCCATTTTTATTAAGAAATGGTCCAGACTGACAAACTTTGGGTCAGACTTTTTATTTTAGAATCGCTTAAAATAGGAATTATTTTTTGTAATTTAAAAAATTTAAAATATTCTCTTGTTATATTTTTAATTTATCATAATTAACATAACAAATTAAATGTCTAAATATTCTTATATACAATAGTAAATTTACTTGAATTATTAATTAAAATATATTTATGACATCGTTAAAAATAATAAATTAACTTGATGATTTATTAATAAAAATGATATTTTGTTATGTGATTATAAATTTGAAGGAGCGAAATATAATTTCTAAATTCACATGAGTAGTTTATTTTTTAAACAAATCGCAAGAGATATATTTATAATTTATCATTTTTATTATATAGTTATAAATAATTTAAAACAAAATTGAGATGGTGATTTCAAATAAAAATACTTGTCCCCAAAGTAAAAAATGGTTTTATTCATATTTTACCTACATTTTCTCTTTCTTTTTTCAAATCTCTTCATAAATCTCCCAACCAAATATAGTCATAGGGTCTGAAAATAATTTTTGGGCCAGTACAACAAGCTTGAGCCAATATTTAGGTCCATTAGTTTTTTTAGATTGGGCTTGGGATTTGAGATTATTACTTGGCCCAGCTTGCCAATGTATACATGTACTTTTATTTTTTAACAACATGCTGAAAAATATATAAATATTCTAAGGTTTGAACATTTTCATCTAACTCAACTCAGTCTGTTATCTATGTTGATGTTAAATGTTGAATTTAGTTAAAACTAGGGATGTACAAAAGAACAAAATAATAATAATAATAATAAATAAATAAATAAATAAAGTGGAATCGATAAACTCGTCTGATTCTGACTTTGGTTTTGAAAATAATGGAATCGTTAAAATTGATCCAATTCCTGGTTACGGTTCCGAACCGAATTAACAGAAAAGATAATTTTTTTAACTGCTAATAAAATTATCAAAATTATTAATTAAAATATACTTATAATATCATTAAAAATTATTAATTAATTTTATAATTTATTAATAAAACGAATAATTTATTATGCATTTAAAATTTTAAAAAGACGAAATGCAATTTTCAGAATTACAAAAAATAATTTATATTTTAAGTAAATTAGAGTGATGTGTTTGTAATTTATAGTCTTTTTTTTAATTTTGTTTTTTAAATTCCAGGCATTTTTGCCCAATGTCCAGTGTTCAGCAGAGTTCAGAGAAAGAGAGAGAGAGTACCATGGCTAAGTTTGTAAATTAAGGAAATGCAATGTTGCTCTCTCTCTCTCTATTTATATATATATATATACACACATATATATTCTATACCTCTCTTTCCTTGTTTATATATGTTCAGTGTGTTATTGTATTGTTGTTTCACCCCCAATAATCTGAACATATAACAGTGTTTTTGATTGACAGGAAATGGTAGATTTGGGGTTTGGAAGGATTGCATTTGGTTGGTAAGACTCAGTTTTGTGGGTGTTGATTTTTGACCACACAATCTAAGGGGGAACTTAGTTGGAAAGCATCGGCAGAATAGATTAAGCCCGAACAACCTGTCACAAAAGGATAAGAATCCGGTGGTGATTCGTCCACCTGGGGGCACTCCGACGATCAAGTCAGTAATCAAATATCTCTCTGATAGCAAATTGTGCTTAACTTACAAGAAATAACAGTATATTATACATAAAAACATGCCTTAGACCCACGAGGGTGCCTTACTTTTATAGCTAACACTGAGCCTGATCCCTACAAAAGCCTCACTTAAGTGGACTCAAGCTCAATGTTTATCCTGGACTCTCAGCTAGATAGGGATAAACTCCCTAAGAGTTTTATCTTTATTCAGACTGAGATCCTCCCCCATTTTTGGACTCTTGCTCCTTATTTGTTTATCTCAGATTCCGGCATCTTCGCCGATAACATTGACATCAAGACCAGGCCACGTGGCACCTCGGCTGACACTTCGACATCACCTTGGCCACGTGCTGTCTTTCACAAAA
Organism: Camellia japonica; assembly: GCA_030407325.1. Taxonomy (NCBI): domain Eukaryota; kingdom Viridiplantae; phylum Streptophyta; class Magnoliopsida; order Ericales; family Theaceae; genus Camellia; species Camellia japonica. The sequence continues at coordinate 97,417,413 of JAPPVO010000059.1, forward strand.
TATGTCCCCACAACTGTCCCCTAAGTTCTATTACCTCGGCAACCTGAGATGATGGAACCTACATCGTTCGTTCAGATTTTTCTTTGGCTAAAACATTCACTTATCCTTCTGACCGAGACCATGGCTCGTCGGCTTCATATAACCAGGACTCAACTGTCCATCTTTATCAATGGCCAAGAACCAAGTGCCAAGTTATTTAAGTTCCTTGACTGAGTCGAGGTTTTTGTTTCATTAAATCAAGAACTCTAAGAGTTTTATCTGTGCATGAGCTGTCACGCACGGTTTTTCTCAACCGTTTCCGCTACGTGTCCTTTTTCTATTGGTTCGTACCTGACACGCACTATCAGGACGTGTCACTTCTGTGCACACCGCTTGACAGACACGTCGTCCAAGGCGTTTAATTATGTTTTGCCACCTTTTCGCATTTTAACAAAAACTCTTTCTCTCTCTCTGTCTTTTCACTTCGCATTCTCACACACTCTCTCAAAGTTTTCTCTATCTAGGAAATTTCCCTCAAACCCCCATTACCATTCTTTCAAACTTTCTGCGATTATCTGACTACCGCTCCGGCGAGCTTTTTATCATCGGGCTCTAGACAATATCATCGTTGGATTCCGGCGAACTTCTTTCCAGCCTTTATTCGGTAAGTTCATGACTTCTTTCCCTGTAATCTCAGTCCTTCTTATTTGATTTGTTGAGTATCCGCCATCTGTGCATATTGCCTGTTGCTATTCTATATCTATTTTGGTTGTTGTACTCCGTTACTACCTTCAAGCTTTACTTATTGTGAGTCATTTCCCCTTTTTTTGAACTTTTGTTGTGCCTTGAGTTGCATCCCTAAAATGCCAATTGTATTTGCCTGTACAATGCTCTGCACACACTCACCCAGTGTTCTGTGATTTTTCCCGCTCTTGATTCTCTATTACTTTCTTGATTCTGAATCGCGCCTTTTTTTTCTGCTTTTCTTGCTTTGTTTCCAAATCCTTGCCTTCAAATTATTGTTTCTGTAGTTCTAGGTTTGGGAATTACTAGAAATCACATACTTAGGAGAAACTGAAACAAACCCCTCCTTCAATTTTCAAAACCCTTGTCCCTAATACCTGTTTAGGGTTTAGCTGAGGTTTCCTCAACCTTTCTCTTGAAATCTTCCACCAGACACCTTAAGCCGATATCATGGGTATGTTTAGGTGGAGAGTAGACACCCCTGCCAAGCTAGAGTACTTCAGGCAAGAGTTTTCCATCCCGGCCGATGTCCACCTGAGATTGGCTGGGAAGAACGACTCAATTATGCCTAGCCAGGATTACATGTCATTTCTAGTCGTTTCCATTGTTGAAGGAGGAGTTAGGTTTCCCCTAGATATCCTCTTTAAAGAAGTCCTCCATTACTATAAACTCAATCCCATGCAGTTGGCCGTTAATTCTTTTAGGATCATCAATGGCATTGCCGAATGGCATGTCGGTAAAATGCCATAATCACCCTCAGTGATATCCAGTATTGTTGCACCATGTGTAGTTTAAAAACTCCCAAAGGTTACACCTATTACCTCAAGCTGAGATCTACAATACAAGCTGATAGCCGACATCCCAGATTCTAATAAGGGTACGGCAGATGACTACCTAATTGTCTTGGGCAATTAGGAGTTCGCGCCAGATGATGAACTCTACCTCTTCCCCCTACGCCACGAGGTTTTTAGGGATGACAAGGGTAAAGACCTAGTCCCTTCCCAAAGTCCCTTTCACTGTTGCCTTACTTGTTTATCTTTCTATTTATAATGTCCTTTTTGTGTTTTTGCAGCCCTTCCTTAGCCTGAAAAGGACTTTCGTTAATACTACGTGCCAAGCAAGGATCTGGTGCGTCTTCTTGGCTTGCCAATTGAAGTGCACAAGGCTCCAATCCTTCTCAACTTTATCCCCACGTATAGGAGTCCTCTGCCTGACGTCCCCCCAAAAAGCAAAACTCCACCTTCTTCATCAACTCCTCCAATAGCCTCATCTCCGAGGCTAGATCAAAGCCTCCACCTCTGACCCAGTTGAGCAACCATCCACTTCTACCCCTCAATTGATTCCTCCAGCTCAGTGCCAGCGCCGACGCCGAGCTCCTAAAAACGTACCAATAGGCAGAACTCGTAGCCGCAAACGTCAAAACTCTGAGGCGTCGGCTTACGATCTAGCAAACCCTCCCATTACACTTCCAGCAATCCGCTTTGGTACCAAAGTCATCGTTGCCGTTACCGCCGAAGAAATGGGCCACGCCAAAATCATTCCGGATGACCTGCTTGCCGACATTCCTGGTGTGGTGTCGGTTCATTTCTCCTCTCATTCCCAATCTCAGCCAAAACCCAAGGTAAAAAGGGTAAAAAGGGTAAAAAGGGCCAAGGCCAAACCCAGCACCACCGAGGTGGAATCAAAGGACACAGTGCCAATTTCAAAATTGGCTGAAATAGAGAAATCTGCGTTTGCCGAAAAGAGGCAGGCTGAGGCTGAGGCTGAGGCATCTGACCAACCGCAATCCAAAAAGCCGAGGTCTGGCGGGTCTTCTGAGCCTTCTGGTTTTCGTGCCGACGCTTCCTAAACTCCATCTGTCATGGTTGGAGACCGACTTCTTCTAGCTGGGGACAGTGCGCTCGACAGTCTAGAAGTCGGTGCTGCCATTTTCACCGTCGTTCTACTCCCAGCCGACATCAATCGGATGACCGAGCTTTTCGAGTACGAAAACTATGCGATGATGACTCAGTATTGTGTCTTGGTAAGTCTCAACACTTGTAAATTTTGGTTTTAGTTTCTACTCTGGTTTTCATACTTACAGAATTTTCTTCGCATTCTTGCAGGCTATCCAGCAGGGTCACTTCCTTGCAGTCAAAACCGATGAGTTCAAAAAAGAACTAACCCATAAAACAAATGAGGCAGCCAAGCTCCTGTCTTCACTAAACAAAGCCGAGGCTCGCATCCAAAGCTTGTAGGACTAGGCAAAAGCTGGGCAACTGGCCTAGAGCAAAGTCGAGGATCATGCCGAGGCTGCGAAAAATGTTGGCGAGGTAGCCCAAGCCGAGGCAAAATAAGACAAAGAAAAGGAGGCCCAGGCCCAAATAGAACTGCAGGTGGCAAGCGGCTGAGATAAAAGAGGTGGATACGAAGGCCTATGCCGAAGGGGCGGCCGACATCCGTGATGAGTATCAAAAGCAAGTCAAACAGGCATGCAACAGCGGTTACATCCTTGGTTGAATGGCCGCTTCGAATGTCGGCTATCCCTGACGACTCGCCCTTTTAGGACGAGAGCCGACTTGTCATGCCATTCCCTCCCGCTCTAAGCCAGTCTAAGGATGAGGCTGAGGGTAACAAAGAAGCCGAGGTCGAAACCGATGCCAAAGTTTCTACTGGGGCCAAATCCCCAACTCTGAATGAGCAAGTCCTAGACTTGACTCAGGACGAAGATGATGAGGTTCAAAAGGCCCAGGACGTGAGATCGACGCTGAGGTCCAAGCTGAAAGATCTGAGGCTGACACAACGCCAATTGCCGAGGCAGGACAGGCTATGGAAAACGCACGAACTTAGAATTTTTCTCTTTTTGTACTTTTTCTTCTTAGTTGTAATATTTTGCAATCTGAGCTTTTCTTTTGGCCAATGTGCCCATTTGTAATCGAACAAGTTGTCTTTTTGCCAGGTCGAAGTGCCTTTTTGCCTATGAACAAGTTCTATCTTCTGAATGCAAATCTTATATTTCCTTCTAAGTGTTGAATGCTTCTCTTCATTTATGTTTACTGTTTTTCTTCTATGCGTGTTTTTGTACTTAGAATATTTTCTACATTTCTTCAAAGCACAGCTTAACTGTATAATCACCTCGGGGTGGGGTACCTTGGCTATAAACCTTGACTGTTTGTTTCGGCCAACACTTGGAATACCTCGGCTAACACTTGAAAACATTTCTAAATATTTTTACAAGTGCTTGTTTCTTTAAACTTTATTCAATATATTTGCTTCTTCACTTCCACTTACTGTTTTCTATCAAGACTTCACCCTTCTAACTTTTCCAAGCTTGGCAACATGTTTGGTCATCTCAGGTAATATTTACCTCAGATACTTTTTTCATTATTACCTCGGCCAACTTCAACTTGTAATTTGTTCTGAAATTTCAACGAGTGCTAAGCTAATTCTAACTTGTAAATTTAGAAAATTTGACAAGTCCCAAACTCTTAAACTTTTAATTTTATTCATCATTCTCCAGCTCCCTGCCCCCTAATGTGAACCTAAGTTCCACTTAAGTTCACATTATGCATTTATAGCCTTTCGCCGAAGTCAGATTCGAACAAAGACTAGCCGAGGTGTTTAACCTTGGTTTCTCTGTTAATCCGACTAAAGCACACTTAGTTCCATTCGGAGTTTAACTCCGCCGACATAACAAACCTAGATTAATTCAACTTAGTTCATCTTTATTATATGCAAGTATAATTCAACTCTGCCATATAATAAGTCTAAGTTACTCGTCATGCTTCATTCAGAAACATCGCCAACTTAGTTCAACTCTATTATATGTAAGTATAATTCAACTCTGACATATAATAAGTCTAAGTCATTCATCATGCTTCATTCAGAAACATCGCCAACTTAGTTCAACTCTACTATATGCAAGTATAATTCAACTCTACTATATAATAAGTCTAAGTTATTCGTCATGTTTCATTCAGAAACATCGTCATAGGATTGGTCAGTCTTATCGCACAAATATCAAAATCATTAAAATCAAACTAGCATTTTATTATAGCTTCGGCTAATAAAATTATGACATAAACTTTTGAAAGACAAAAGACTAATGATAAAAAAAAAAACTTCAAGTTGCAAGTGTTCTAGAGTCTTGGCAACTTTTTGCCATCACTGTCTTCAAGCCGATGTGACCCATTGTCGGCGACCGATATGATTCTATAAGGCCCCTACCAAGTTTTCCCTCCCTGGATCCTTCTTGTTGCTGACGACCTTTCTTAGGACGAGGTCCTCAATCTTAAACTCTCTTGGGTTGACCTTCTTGTTGTAAGCCCTAGCAAGTTGTTGCTGGTATGCCCCCAACTGAATTACTGCTCTTTCTCTTTTTTCCTCCAGTAAGTCTAGATCTCGGGCTAGGAATGCCTCATTAGTTCCATTTTCTACTCCCTAAGTTCTGATCCCAGGGATGCCGACTTCCAAAGGGATAACTGCTTTAGTGCCATAAGCCGTGGTAAATGGAGACTCCCTAATCAATCTTCTCGGCGTAGTCCGATATGCCCAGAGTACATTGGGCAACTCTTCCTCCCATTTTCCCTTTGCTGCTTCCAGCCTCTTTTTTGATCACATCCAAGATAGTCTTATTGGATGTTTCTACTTGACCATTGCTCTGAGGAAAACTTGGAGTAGAGCAGTAGTTCTTGATTTTATACTTTGCACAAAAGCTTTTGATTAACTTACTGTCAAACTGTGTACCATTGTCTGCTATTATTGCCCTTGGGATCCTAAACCTGGTGATGATGTTCTTCCATATGAAGTTCTTTACATCAATATCTCGAATCTTCGCAAGGGGTTCAGCTTCTACCCATTTTGTGAAGTAATCAGTTGCTACCAGGAAAAACTTCCTTTGCCCAGTTGCTTGGGGTAGTTGTCCAATAAGGTCCATACCCCACTGGGAAAATGGCCAAGGGCTGGATACTGGGTTCAAATCTGCTGTTGGTTAATGTATCAAAGGTGCAAACCTTTGACACTTCTCGCACTTTCTGACGTAGGCTTCAGCATTCTTCCGCATGTAGAGCCACCAGTACCCCTGAGTAGTGGTCTTATGAGCAAGTGATCTGCCCCCAGCATGGCTTCCACATACTTCTTTATGTATTTCATACAAGAAGTCTTGCATACATCTCAAAAAGGGACCAGTAAAGGATCTTCTGTAGAGATGGCTATCTGCTGTTAGGTTGAACCTGGCTGATTTCAACCTGGTCTTGTGTGCCTTTTTTCGGTCTTTTGGCAGCTTGCCATCCCTAAGGAACATTACTATTGTATCCATCCAACTTGGACTCATCTCCACACACATTGCTTCGTACTCTATGATTAGTGGTTCCACACTTGGGCCTGATATATAATCAACCATTATTGTCCTTGCCTCTCCTGATTTCATTACACTAGCGAGGTTAGCCAATGCATCGGCGTGGTTGTTATCATCTCAGCTAACCTGTTGTAGCCGGCAATCTTGGAACAATGCTAGTAGTCTAACAACTTCCTTGACATAGACTATCATTCTTTCATCTCGGGCTGTGTACTCGCCTATTTCCTGATTCACAATAAGTTGAGAGTCACAGAAGACTACCACCTCATCGGCTTCCATTGCTGCTGCTAACTTCAACCATGTGATTAGTGTCTCATACTCTGCCTCATTGTTTGAGGCCTTGAACCCTAAATGAATAGACTGTTCTAACATTCGCCTATCCGATGATACTAACACTACCCCTACCCCCGCTCCTTGACGGTTTGAATTTCTATTAACAAATAAGCGGAAGGAGTCGCCAATGTAGATGTCGCAGGGCTTTGGTTTTTCTTCTTTCTTCTATTTTTCTTGAGTGGGGTTCTTTGGCCCCAGCTGGGTTTCTTCTTGCTCTCCTGGGCACCCCAAACCACGGCTTACCGGAGTCCGACGTAGGATGGCACCAGGTGTAAACTCAATCACAAAGTCGGCCAGCACCTAGCCCTTAATTGTTGTTCTGGGCCTAAATTCCAAGTCATATTGGCCCAACACTACAGCCTATCTGGCTACCCTGCTTGTCAGATCTCCTTACTACAACAGGAACTTCAAAGGATGCTCAGTTAGCACCGCAATCTTGTGGGCTTGGAAGTAGTGATTCAGTTTCTTTGAAGCCATTACTAGGGCTAGTGTCAGTTTTTGCAGGGGTAGGTACTTGGTCTCTGCACTTGCTAAGGTTTTACTCACATAGTATACTGCCCTTTGTTCTCCCTTCTCTTCTTTGATTACCACTGCACTCACTGTGTGCTTTGAAACTGCCAAGTATAAGAACAGTTCCTCTCTAGGTACTGGATTTGAGAGGACTAGAGCTGTTGTCAAGTATTTTTTTCAAGTCTGCCAAGGCGACTTCGCACTCTTCCGTCCACAAAACGTCTGTGGCCTTTTTTATCAAACTAAAAAATGGTTTACATTTATCCGAACTTCTACTAATAAACTTGTTCAGGGCTGCGGCCCTTCTAGTCAACATTTGCAATTGTTTTGCCGATGTCGGGCTTTTCAAGTCAATGATGGCCTTGATTTGATCTGGGCTTGCTTTAATGCCTCTTCTGGTAACCAAGTATCCTGGGAACTTACCAGACCCGACTTCAAATGCATATTTTGAAGCATTGAGTCGGAGCCGATATGTCCTCAGGATGTCAAAAACTGTTTTCAAGTCGGCCAGATGATTTTCAGATTCTTTGGTCTTTATGACCATGTCATCAATGTACACTTCTACTGTCTTGCCAATCAGATGTCTAAACATTTTGGTCACTAACCTCTGGTAGGTTGCACTTGCATTTTTCAGTCCGAAAGGCATCACTCTGTAGTAGTATAGCCCTTTCAGGGTGATAAATGCAGTCTTTTCCTCATCAGGGGGATACATTGCCATCTGGTGGTATCCCCTGTAAGCATCTAGGAAGCTCATCCTTCCATGCCTTGAAGTGGCATCTACTAACTAGTCAATCTTGGGAAGTAGAAAACTGTCCTTGAGGCAGGCCTTATTCAGGCTGGTGAAATCAACACAAACCCTCCACTTGCCGTTCTTCTTTTTCACTACCACAATGTTGGACAGCCAAGTAGGGTAGTTCACCTCGCGAATGGCTTTGGCTTCCAGTAGTTTGTCTACTTCCTCCTTAACTGCCTCAATATGCATCAACGTCAGCCTCCTCGCTCGCTAGACGACAGGTTTAGCCGACCTGTCTACATTGAGCATATGGCACGTGACCTCGGGGTCAATGCTTGGCATCTCGTATGGCATCCAGGCAAATACTTCTATGTTGGCCCCTAAGAAAGCTTCCAACTCCCTTTCCTCATCCTTGGTCAAGCCTGAGGTAAAAAAGAAGAAGCGCTCTTCGTCCCTTTTTTGGACTATAATTTTCTTCAAGGCTTCCCCACTCTTCTCGGCCGGTTCTTTACTGATATCTATAACTGCCATATCATTGTCTTCAATTTCTACTGTTTCTGTCTCTCTCACATTGTAGGTGGATTTCATTGCTGTCATGGAGCAATTTTTTGCCTACACCTAATCCCCTTTAACTTCCTTAATTCCATGCTCCGTTGGGTACCACATAAGTTGGTGCAACGTTGAGGGAACAACCCTCATTGCGTGCAACCATGGCCTTCCCAAGATAACATTGTAGGGAAATGGAGTGTCAATTACTGTAAACTTTATGCTTATTATCCGGGTGCCTGCATGCACCTCTAAATTTATTGCTTCCAAAGGCCATGTCGGCATTCCATTAAACCCGACCATTGGGCTGTTGGACTGCTCCAAATCATCTTGATGAAGGCCTAGCTCCTTGTAACATCGGATATACATAATGTCACAAGAGCTGCCTTAGTCAATCAGAATGCACCTTACCTGGCATTCCCCAATCTTGAGGGTCACTACCAGAGCATCGTTGTGTGGATACTGCATTATGTCTAGGTCTTCTTCAGTAAAGGACACCATTGGTCCCTAGTACTCGTTTGTCCTAGGCCTCTTTTGCTAGACTTGACACACATGTTATAAGTGTTTCACCTTCTAGGGCAGTCTCGCATACTCTTCCCTTGTTTTGGCCTCATCTATTAGGTCCCTCAAATGATCTTGTCTGACCAGATCTTCCAAATGTGCCTTTAGGGCTTTGCAACCCTAAGTCAGGTGCCCATCTTCATTGTGGTAAGCACAGTGCTTCCCCAGACTTCTCTCCATAAATTCGCCAGGAATCCTCTCTGGTGCTCTATAATACAGTTGGTTCCTTATCCTTTCTAGAACTTTATAAACCGGGATTCGGAACACAGTGGTGACTGACTGTGCAGCCCTCAGCCCTATTTCTTGTCTATTAAATCCAGTATTACCACGGCCTCACTTCGACGAGCCGTTTCTCTTTTCCTACTTCGGTGCCTTTGCTCTCGGCGTATCCTCTTCTGCTGTAGCATATTTCTCGATCCTTGCCATAAGCTCCTCTATACTCTTTGGCAGAGTCTTTGCTAGTGACTTTCGAAGTATACAGCCATCCTCCAGGCCATTCTTAAAATACACGACCGCAAACTCTTCGTTACATCCTAGTATTCAATTGAACACCCATAATACCTTTTAGCATAAGCCCTGAGGCTTTCACCCTCGCTAATTTTCAAAGCCATCAGGGAGTCTACCCTTAATGGTTGCAACTTGTTCGTGACAAACCTGGCTACAAACATCTCGGCCAGGCCTTCCTAACTCTTCATAGTTCCTTTCGGCAACTTGTGAAACCAATCTGAAGCGATTTCCCCAAAGGATGAGGGGAACACTTTGCACAGCAACGGTTCGTTCCCAGTATATAAGGCCATTGAATTCAGGTATAAGCCGACGTGAAAGTTTAAATCTGACTTATCGTCATATATCTGGAACCTCGGAATATGGAACCTTTTTGGGGCTTCAAACCTATCCAGCTCTACTGAGAACGACGTTCTCGGCTTGACGGGTAATGTGACCTCAGCATTCTGTCGCTTCCTCTGGAGGTAGTCCCTCAAATCCTCCTTAGTTCGACCAGGAGCTCGGCTGTCAATGGATTTCAGCCTCTTTGGTGCGCTGCTCCCAGTGTCGTTATGTATCCTCTTGGATTTCTCTCCATTCACCCTGTCAAAACAAAGTTCCTTCCCTTGAACATGCCGAGGTTCCTTGGCATAAGTTCCCTTGGTACGAGGCGTCCTCTGAGACTCTCCTCTCATTGATTCTGCTCGCTCGGCATCCTGTGAAAGCCGATGTGAGCGTTCTTTCACTTTGTCATGCTGAGGGACTGCTAGGATTGCTTTCTGCCTCCCTTTTTGGGCGTCGTTCTTGGCCGCTGGAATCGGCGTGTCCTTCAATGAAAACGGTAGCTGCATAATGTTGTTCTGCATCATGAAGTTGACAACCGATTACAGGTCTGCCAACTTATTTGTCATTCCCTTCATCTCGCCGTCCCTCCTCAAGCATCTATCTTTTTATACCTGAAGGTCGCTTTTATTGTAATACTCGTCTCGGCTTGCTTTCTTCGGTGCGTCTCCCTCTTGGCCGACGTTTTTCTCCCCGGGATTCTGATCCCATGTTCCTTCGTTATGGTTTTCTTCCTCCATGTTTGGGTCAACATACTTACCACTCTCACTAGGGATGTCATCCCAATCTTTTCTTTCTGTCCGTCGTTGGTCATCTATTCTCCTTACGTTCCCACAGACGGCGCCAAATTATGGGTGTTGATTTTTGACCACACAATCTAAAGGGAAACTCAGCTGGAGAGCATCGACAGAATAGATTAAGCCCGAACAACCTGTCACAAAAGGATAAGAATCTGGCGGTGGTTCGTCCACCCGGGAGTACTCCGACGATCAAGTCAGTAATCGAATATCTTTCACAGATAGCAAATTGTGCTTAACTCACAAGAAATAACAATATATCACACATAAAAACATATCTTAGATCCACGAGGGTGCCTTGCTTTTATAGCCAACACTGAGGCTGATCCCTACAGAAGCCTCACTTAAGTGGACTTAGGCTCAATGTTTATCCTGGACTCTCAGCTAGATAGGGATAAACTCCCTAAGAGTTTTATCTTTATCCAGACTGAAATCCTTCTCCATTCTAGGACTCTTGCCCCTTATTGTTTATCTCAGATTCCGGTATCCGCAAATAACCTCGGCATCAAGACCAGGCCATGTGGCACCTCGGCTGACACTTCGGCGTCACCTTGGCCACATGCTGTCTTTCACAAAATATGTCCCCACAAGTTCTATTGCAATCTGGTTTCTCTGTTCTTATTTCTATAGATATTGGAAGGTTTTTTTTTTTTTTTTAAAATCAATGTTTCTATTCATTTTTTTATTTTATTTTATAATTTGACCCTTCTGGTTTCTACATCTTCTTGGACTGTGCTTGTCTTCCATTCTTAAATCAATTGAATGAATTATATTGGTTTTGCATTTGTTTGGTTATGCACTGATCAGATTAAAATTCACTTTGTAAATGTTGCAAGTCTCATACATTCCTTTACCATCTAGGTCATTGAGGGAGTGTTTTCTGGATACAGCTCATTGTAAAATAGGGCTTTTTTATTAGAGCAGTGATTGGTATCACTAATTTTGGATCACTAACAGCTCTAATGAGCTGGAAAATAATATTAAAAAAAATAATATCAGGCGAAAACATCCCATCATGTAGGACCCACATCAATATTAGAGCTATTAGAGCTCTTGGATTAGTGGTCTAGAACATTTTCCTTTTTCTTATTGCCTACTAAGGGCTGTTTGGTGTAGCCTTATATGATCTGCTTATAAAGTTTTTATTTTTATTTTTTAGAGTATGTATCATATTGTTTGGTATATTTTTTATTACAACTTATTAGATTGAAATAGTTTAAATAAATTTAAAAACTTAGGCTCTGTTTGGTTTGCCTTTGGAATCATGATTCCAAAGGCAAACTTTTCAAAATTCATAACCAAATACACAATTCAAAATTACTTAAAACTCAATTTAAAAATTAATTTCAAAACTCATAACCAAATACACAACTCAAAACTCTTTTGATGATATAGTATTGAAGATGGTTAGTGATGTGATTATTAAATTCTTGTTATAAAAAATCTAAAAAAATTAATTTTTATATTTAAAAAATATCTAAAACAAAAATAATTTATTTTTTTCAAATAACAGGTTGCAATTGCAAAAAAAAAAAAAATAAAAAAAATAAAAAAAATGCACTGTTCCGGTCAACCGGCCGGATGTCCGGAAGGATATCAGAGCGGATGACTAGGTAAGCCCAATATGCTCTTTTCAATTTTCAAAATTCAAAATTCAAATATTCCTTTCAAAACTCATAAACCAAACAAATTGTCAATTACTCAAAACTCAACTCACAATTCCACACTCAAATCATAACTCCAAAAAATAATCACAATTCTAAAACTAAACTAAACATAGCCTTAATTATCTAAAAACTGATGGAGGGGTGTTTTTAGCTTTTGCATTAGGGTGTCGTTGAAGATGAGGGACTGAGGCAGACAAGAGACATATGTGGTCAAACGGTCTCTCGACCCTGTCAAGATATTGTCCTCTAGGTGAGTATTAGGAGTGCCTCTTGTAAGTGTGGCAAATGAAAATATTTCAATGGGCCAATTTTCATCCCACAAAGTTGACACTTGGACTGGACCCATGCTTATAGAGAGAATGATATGGTGATGTTGTGACCCGCTTATGTATATACACCTGGAAAACGTCGTGCACTTGTCAACTACAACTATTTTTGAAAAGGTTTAAAGGTACAATCTTTACATGAATGTTATGGATTTACCTTAGCAACAAAGAGGTTATATTGTTTGCTTATAGCCTTTTTAATACCGATAGTAAACAATCAACTGTCTACCGTAGAACTTCCTGCTTCTCTCTCAGTTTTAAGTCCTCTTGTGATGGTGCAAACTGCAATTATCACAAATTTTGTACTTTGATGATGGGAAGGTCAACGTTCAGCAGTATGTTCTGTTTTTTGCTGTGCCTTCATTTACTCGTGTATCTGTCAATGGGCAGCTAAATTCTTGGATGGTTTTTGTCTGAAAATGGGCTGAATTTGGTGACAATGTCTATTTCTCATGGCCCATTCTACAAATTGATATTTTTAATTCATTAGTTTTAACTTAAATTTACAATTGCTTCAACTAAACAAGATTTTCCACCCATATGAATAGTGTTTCCTAATATATGCTTTGGTTTGTACGTGAAGGAAGTAGGAAATGAAAAAGAGGTATGGGTTGCTGCTAAGGCACCAGAAGCTACTTTGGCATCAGATCCTCCTGTGGCTTTAGATTTGGCCCTGAATACCATTGCTACAAATGATGAGAAGTTGAAAGAAAACAGAGAGGCTACAAATTTACCACTTGAAAGAGGGATATTATTACCTGGGAATAGAGACTCAGATACACAAGATACCATGCAAGTAGATGCATTGAAAGATCCCGATAGAACCAGACAAGATCAAGCCTCTACCAAGGTTCAGGATGCTTTTGTTATACCCACAGTGGTGTGTGTGTAAATAAAATAAACAACAAAATAAATTAATTCAGAAAATAATTTTAAAAATTAAATTTTGAATTAAATGTTTACAGAAATTAAAGTTGAGGCTTGTGTTGGACACAATCTCCTAAAGTAGATTTCACCTTTGCTCCGGTGCTTCGAGTTTTAACCAACGTCTACTTCCTAGGATGCAACGACTAACACTTGATTTTACAACACTATAAAATCAAGTTTGGCGAACCAAATGATGCTTAACTCTTTCTCTTTCTTTCCCTAAAAATAAATACAGAAACAGATGAAGGAGCAACAGAGGATGAATAGAAGAAGAAAGGGAAGAAGTTTGAATTTTTTTTTTTTTTTGATGCAAAATGAATTGCTGGAGCAGACTTTATATAGGCAGATTGGTGGCTGTTCGAACATGTGCCAAAAAATAGGCAATTGTTCGAACAAATTTCAACAGATAGAAAATCTATTTGAACTGTTTGGACAGTTCTAGATCTGTCCGGGAAGGATTCAATAAGTTCAAACTTGTTTAGGTGGGTTAGGAACTATTTTGGTGAAAGGAAAAATTTTGGACCAATTTATTTTGAATTTTGAAACCAAAATTAAAAATAAATAAATAAGTTACAAATGTTTTTGGACCAGAAAGATAAGTATTGGGCCGGACAAGCCCAACCCAACCTCACACCACGCACCTACGCCCAGACCCAGCCCGCCCAACTAGACGGACGGCAGTGGCGCGCACGTGTGGTTTTTGTTTTGGGTCCAATGGGTTTAGCCCACTTCACTAATAACTTCACCCTTCCACAAACTTGGGTACCCCTTGGGGCCCATCCCAAGTATCCCAAGCTGAGGTATATAAACTCATTCAAAACCTTAAGCCTTTCCAATGTGGGACAAGCACATTTCATAAATGTGTAGAAAACCCACCTAAAACCATTCCACGAACCCGAAAACGCGCGTTGAATTCTCATTCATCCAGAAATGGTTTTGGCTAACCAAATACACGGTTCTATTCATTACGTGGCATTAAACATGAACCCAATTAGAAACGTTAAAAATAATGCTTGGGTCCCACCTTAATTAATGCTCAAAGTTAGCAAAAAATAAGGTTATACAAAAGCCATTTTCCAACAATCCCCCAAATGAATGGAATTCACGAGAACGGACATGTAACAAGATGTAGACAAAGAAAGAGTACATTAACAAGATATATCACATTGAGATATGTAGCTTTTGGCTTTAAACCTTCTATAGTGAAAGCCTATCGGACTTACTGGTTAACTAGTGGACGTGATGCCTTGAACTGTTTAGTTGTTTGTGTAAGCCAAGACAATAGACTACACATAGTGTATCCGCAGACACAGTTTGGTTCTTACGGTTGTGTTCATTTTGGCCCTGAACGACGCTTGGTAATTTATGAGTGCTCTAGAGAATTTAGCATTCTCAATTCTCACAGAACTGGCTGAGTTCACACTCAAATAGGTGATTTCTTATTAAGAGTATCCTCCTATACCCCACTTGGATGTCCAAGCTATAAGAATTATTAAAATCAAAGCTTATCCTACTAACGTTACAAGTATCACTCTTCTTATCATAGAAATGGATATAAGTAAACCTTCTTAGTGATACGTGAAGTCATCCATAATTCGATTGTCCCTTTGAACCTAGATCTTAAGATCTCTAGTCAACTAGGTTGGGTTACCATTATGGCGACTTTTAAGTAATAGGATTTAATCCTATTCCCCTCGATAAATAGTACACTTGCTCTCTGGCTAGCCCTTTAGTCAATGGATCCGCAATATTCTCCTTTGACTTCACATATTCTATGGAAATTATTCCATGTGAGAGCAAATGCCTAACGGTATTATGTCTTCAACGAATTTGTCGAGACTTACCGTTATACATATGATTATGTGCCTATCCTATTGCTGCTCAGCTGGCACAGGTTTAGGCCACATTGGAATGTCTTCTAAGAAATTACAAAGCCATTATGCTTATTCTCCTATTTTATCTAATGCGATAAACTCAAATTCCATTGTTGATTTTGCTATGCATGTCAGCTTGGAGGATTTCCAAGAGACTGCAGCACTTCCCAGGGTAAAGACGTATCCACTAGTGGATTTTGAGTCTTTAGTATCCGATATCCAATTTGCATCGCTGTACCCCTCGAGTACTGCTGTATATTTGGTGTAATGTAAGCCATAATTCTGGGTATATCTTTGATACCTAAGTATCCTAATTATTGCTTTCCAATGATCAGACCCTTACTCAATTTGCTTATAGCATAGGCTATATCTGGCCTAGTGCAATTCATTAAGTACATCAAGTTTCCGATTATCCGAGAGTACTCTAATTATGATATGCCTGTACTTGTATTTTTTGACAAATAAAGACTAATGTCAACAGGTGTTTTAGCAAGACGATCATAATACTTTCCAAATTTCTCCAGAATCTTCTCAACATAGTGAGACTGAGATAAAGCATATCCTTCAGATGTTTTTGTAATTTTTATTCCTAGAACTACATCTGCTACTCCTAGATCTTTCGTGTCAAACTTTTTGTTCAACATTTTCTTTGTGGATTTAATCATGTCATTATTGCTTCCAATAATGAGCATGTCATTCACATGAAGACAAACTATAACATAGCCTTTGTCTGTGCTTTTAACATAGACGCATTTGTCACATTCGTTTATCTTAAAACCATCCAAAAGCACAGCGTGATCAAATTTTTCATGCCATTGTTTTGGGGCTTGTTTTAATCCATAAAGGGATTTGACAAGTTTACAAACATTTTTCTCTTGGCCGGGAACTTGAAACCCTTCCAGTTGTTCCATATAGATTTCCTCATCTAACTCGCCATTCAAAAAAGTTGTTTTAACATCCATTTGATGTATTTCCAGATTATACAAAGCTGCAATCACAATCAACATGTGAATAGATGTTATTCTTGTCACTAGTGAATAGGTGTCAAAATAATCAAGGCCTCCCTTAATAACAAGCCTAACCGTGTATTTATCTATTGAACCATCTGCTTTCATTTTTCTCTTGAATATCCACTTATATCTAAGAGATTTACACTTTGGTAGAAGATCCACTAGTTCCCAAGTATGATTTTGCAGTATTGATTCAATTTCACTATTCACAACTATCACGACCCAAACCCGCTCCTATGGGTTTAGCATCGTAACCGGCCAGTAATCCGAGATTACTAAAGGCCTAATTAACAGTAATGACAGTAATGCAATATAAAGGGGCTAGCGGAAGCCAATCAGTAATAGTTTACATCGTCCAATGAGCTGTGAAAACCTGAATGGGAAAAAGCTTTTATGGACATAACCACATTCATAGCCATATATACATACATACCAAAAACACATATACGAAGTAGCATACAGGTTAGGGACCTAATCCCTTCACCCTAACTGTACAATCAGAAGCCTTAGACATTTAGTACATTAACAGAGACAAAAATGGTGAATCTGAAGCACCCCAAAACAGCCTTGACTCGTGCAAGTTCGAAACCTCGATATGAGGCGTGTTGGTTGGCTTGACAAAACATGAGTTTAAGTCGGCGCCTCTAGCTCTGGTCTGGTGTTTGGCTACCTACATACATATATAAACTGTGAGCTAAAGCTCAGTAAATAATAAATGTATAAAGGGGTTAAGAATGAATGCCCTTTCTATAATTAAAACAGTCATTTGCATCAGAAGATCAATTATTAAATCAGTGCCTCATATTTCATGTCATGTCAGTCATTTAGGGATCATAGCAGTCATACGTGGTACATCCAATAGCAAAACGGTACAGTAGGTCTTAAAGACCGAACAATCATTTGATGGCCATCAATACAGTAACGGTAGTCCCAAGGATAGGAACTGACAGAGATCTCTGTAACAGTAGCAGTAACAGTAACAGTAACAGTAGCAGTAACAGTCAGTCGCTACAGTTCATAAAATAGGACAAACATTCATTCGGTAAACAATGTCATTTCAGAAAACAGTACAGTCAATCATTTAGAAAATAATTATAATTAAACATAGCTTTACAACATTGTTACTCACAGATTATTGGGCTATAGGCAGGCTAATCAGCGTCCTTGGGTGCCAAACCTACACAGTTGCAGAACGAACACACACTAAATTACACACCCGGAATTAATAACTTAGCCTTTTGCTTGCCTTGGTGTGGTTCTAAACCATTATCCTCGTTATGATGCCTTAAACATGGCCTAGGAATGCCTGGGATGAAATGATGATGCAAAAATGTACTTAAAAACATTTTTCAAAACTTGCTGAAGATAGAGGTCTCGCTCGAGCGTGGCTTTCTTCGCTCGAGCGGACATGCAGAATGTGCTTGGTCGCTCGAGCATAGACTCCTTCGCTCGAGCGATCTGCAAAAATGTGAAAAGTACTGGTTGCTGAAAATTTTCGCTCGACGCTCGCTCGAGCATGAGACACAGTTCTTTGCTCGAGCGCAAGTCTTGCCGCTCGAGCGTACTTCTGCATACGCAAAAATTCTAAGAGCTTGCAATTTACGCTCGAGCTAGCATTCCGTCGCTCGAGTGAAATTTTGAAAACAAAGGTGGTCGCTCGAGCGTGAAATCCCTCGCTCAAGCGAGGAAGCCAAATTCTGAGTTTTCCAGATTTGCTCCCAAACCTCAAACCATGGATTTAATACGCCAAAACTCATCCTTTTGGGCCAAAATTTTGGAAAACACTTAAAGACTCATAACACAACATGATTTAAAGACTATTTCATAAAATTAAAGCCCAAAGGTATGCCAATTGAACACAAACTCAACTTCAACTTTATGATTGATTCAAAAACATGACATACATGAGCTCCCATGAACTCCAATACTTCAAAGTATGATCAAATGCAAGATTCAATTCAAAAACATGGTGAATTTCTAGAGTACAACCATAATATGGACATGCATGTGGAAATTTCTTGAAAACAACTTCAAAATTCCATGATATGGCCATGCATGCATGAATTAATTCTCAAATCCACTCTTTAAGTTATTTCTTGACTTTAGTCCCTAATTTCCATGAATCCAGGCATTAAACAACTTCAATTCACAATTAAAAGGGTAGATTCCTACCTTAAGTCTTGAATTTCCAAGTGTGGTAGCTCAATCTTCCAAATCCTCTCCAATCTCCTCTAAATGTCAAGCTATTCACTTGTTGAATTCAATCTCTTCCTACTCTCCTCGTTCTCCCTCACGGTTTTGCAAGATGGTGGAGGCTAAAGGTGTGACAACATATGGAGAAATCAAACAAATGGCCTTGTAAGGGCCCACCAATGGCAAATGTGTAAATAACTCAAACTAAAGTAATTTAACTTGATTTATTCTAACTTAATTGTTCCAAATTGAATTTTAATTAAACCTACCATAAAATGCTATAAATCCTAATTAGCATATAACACAAGTCAATTTCTGAATCGGTTGCCGATAAGGCTTTCAATTCGCAATTTGAAATTAAAACGTAAACAGATCGTTCTATATCAAATAGATAGAGATGCAATTAAAACAACACACTCACATAATCAATTTGGGATTTCATCTTAATCATTTACTTAGCATGCTTAATCATGAATTAATGCTAAACATAGGTCAGGGTTGTCACAACAACCTCTCTTCACAACGGAGCTTTAGGACTTGACATTGTTTCCTTGAAGTTTTGAGGCTCATTTTCTAATAAGTATGTCAGAAAATCTGGACTAAATGATTTAGAGATCCTAGCCTTCTTGCTACGTCTAGGCTCATCTGATTCATTATCATTGTGGTCTTCACTACTACCTACAGCAGTATCAAAAGTTCTTTTATTTGAACTTTTCTCTTCAATTTCCTTGCATGAAAAAATATGTTCAAAAAACGATGCATTCATTGGCTTAATAATAGTGTTTACATGCATATCAAGATTTCCAGATCTATAAACTAAAAATCTATATGCACTACTATTATTTGTATAACCATAAACACAAAATCAATGGTCTTTGGTCCTATCTTAGTCATTTTGGGACTAAGGACTGCCACCTTGGCTAAACACCTCCACACTTTAAGGTAATTATAGGTAGGTCGTCGACCTTTCCATAATTCATAAGGTGTTTGATTGAGTTTCTTGTGGGATACCCTGTTAAGGACAAAGTTAGCAGACAAAATCACCTCCCCCCACAAGTTCTGAGGTAACCTTGAACTAATCAACATGGTGTAGACACCCCATTTTTGACCGACCCTAAGACTCAGACGTCACCGATTGAGCGCTCGGTGATGTTGCATATTGTGCTCGTTCAGAAGCCTCAGAGTCGCGGCCGTGCGCCCTGCCTCCGGACTTCCGAACTCTCTTTTGTGTCTTGCCTCGGTTTGCGAACCGGACTCGGTTTTCTCTATTTTCTTTCCTGCAGGGAGGGAGAGGTCTGGCAGATCATCTCTCAGTGGCCGTGGGCTACGTTTCGTGACCGTAGGCCATTTTGCCCATTTCGGAGCCCGGTTCCCGGTTTTCGGAGCCGTCAGGCCGTGTGCCTCGGTTCGGGACCCCCCAACCATCTCCGATTCCTCCGGTTTTTGGCATGCATCTCATTTACTCCCTTTCAAGGGACACTTGGGTCTTAAGTACCCACTTCGTGGCCGAATGCCACTTTCGATGCTTACTGCCGGTTTTCGGGCCCCGAACCTCGCGATTTGGCCCCCGAGCATTCGTTTCGCATCGGTTTTTGTTCATTCTTGGCAGGTACCTCTGTTTCATCATAACGAGGCACACTGGGGTCTTAGATACCCACTTCGTGGCCAAACACCACTTTCGGTGCTTAACGGCCGATTTTCGAGACCCCAAACCTCGCGGTTTGGCCCCCGAGCATTCGTTTTGCATCAGTTTTTGTTCATTTTTGGCAGGTACCTCTGTTTTATCATAACGAGGGACACTGGGGTCTTAGATACCCACTTCGGGGCCAAACACCACTTTCGGTGCTTAACGGCCGGTTTTCGGGACCCCGAACCTCGCGGTTTGGCCCCCGAGCATTCGTTTTGCATTGGTTTTTGTTTATTTTTGGCAAGTACCTCTGTTTTATCACCAAGAAGATCACTGGAGGGTGGGAGGCCAGCAGCAACCAGTTATGCTCCTCCGGCGCCCCCCGGCGCCCATTTTTCTCACTTCCGGGCTAATGTTGAACACCCTAGGGCCATTTTCTTCGAGCCAAAACCATATATTTGTGTTGTACACACATGGGAGGACCCTAAAAACACATGGCCGGCCATTAATTCCTTTTTTCATTTTGAAACCCCTCTTTAAAGTGGGTTGTTCTCTCTCCTAGTTCACAGTTGCCAATTTCCAACTACAGGGCCTTGTTGGGCACACATGGGAGGACCCTAATGTGCTATGGCCGGCCATTAATTCAACTCTTCATTTTTCCCCTTTGGCCGGCCGGCCATAAGGGGTGGCCGGCCGGCCACCTCCAGAAAAAGTGGCTAGCCGGCCTTGATCCTCACAATTGGTACTTTACAGCTGTGCCTCGGTTTTCCCCCAAAAATATCTTCTCCGGGGGACCCCTTTGGAAGGAAATAAGAGCTCATTTCCCTCCATTTGGCCAAGGATTCCTCTCTCCCTCTCTTGTCCATAATTCTGTCCTCCCAACCCAAGAGAAGAGGTTACATGGGTTGATTGGGGCATATACATACATATCACTCCATTTTCTTCAAGTTTGGTTGCCATTTCTTCATCATCTTCAAGCTCTACCCTCACAACTTCATTTCCAGCAGCAAGGGGGAGTTCTTAAGAGGCTTAGAAGCAACTTTCTTCAAGCAAGAGGTAGCAAAAGTGTTGTCTACAAGGGTGAGTTTCAAAATCCTTTTTTTATACTACTTTCTTGCTTCTTTCCTTAACCCTACTTGCTCACTGTTTTGAGCTCCGACCAATACTGAAAGTGGTCCTCTTTTGAGCTATTCTTGGTGTTTGTTTAAGGGCTCAACTCTGTTTGAGCCCTCCATCTTGCACTTGTCTCAATATCCTCTTATATGCCTTTATTTTGCATTGAATATTTGGCCTATGTGTGATCTGAATTGGAGCATCTCATGAACTGATATTGTGCTTATTTTGAGCCCCTCTTCAACATTGAAGAAGGGCTCAACCTTGTTTTCATGCTCCATGTGCAAGTTGCTTTGAATCCATGTTTTACCCTTGTTTTTGCATGCTTTTTCTAGCTTATGAGTGATCTGTTTTCGAGCATAGCATAAACTGTGAGTGGGCCTATTTTGAGCTCCTCTTCAACATTGAAGAAGGGCTCAACCCTTTTTGGCCTCTCTATCATGCACTTGCTTCATAATTTCTCATATTTACCGTAAACTTGTATGATTTGTTTGACCCATATGCAGTCTGTTTTGAAGCATGTCATGTACTGTGAGTGAGCTTATTTTGTGTCCCTCTACAATATTGTAGAAGGGATCAATCTTGTTTGGGGTCTCCATGTTATACTTGTCTTTATATCTTCTTTGGCCCCCATTCATGCATGCCTTCTTGAGCTTATTTAGCTTCTGATTTCGGCCATCATCAGTACTGAAAATATCCATATTTTGATCTTCTTGTCATATTTCATTAAGGATCTTTTCTGGTTTGATGAGTGTTTAGGGTACTTCATGTTATAGCCTTATATATCCTTAATCTTGCATAGCATTTTTACCATGTTTGCATACTGAGTTGGGGGATTTCATCTACTGCAAATGTGCATATTTTTAGTCCCTCATCAGTGTTGTAGAAGGGTACTTTTCCATTTGAGCATTGCATATATCACTTGCTTCAATACCCCTCTCTTGGCTCGTATTTTTGCATGCTATTGTTGTCCTATCTATGCTCATTATTTCGCCATGTTTTGTACTGTAAATAATGCTATTTTGGGGCTGCCTTGCTACTGTTTTGCATGTCATGTACCAATTATGCATGTTTAGTATGGCTATAGGCCATTCCGGGTGCTTATTATCGCATTTCGGGACCATTCCGGGCATTTGGTATCATTTCCCCACCTTTCGGGACTATTTTGCATCATTTGTAAGTGCTGAAATTCCATTTGCATGTTTGCATATCATATTCCATGCCTAAACGCATTGCCTCGGTTTGCGCGCCCCTGTGCGCGCACTTCGAGGCACCCCATTTTCATCTCCGGCCTCTCACGTGAGCAGAGCTGAGGCTCACTCATGTTAGTATAAGTCCATTTCGCATTTCGTATGTCATTTCATGCTTTAATCCATCGCCTCGGTTTGCGCGCCCGTGGGCACGCATTTCGAGGCATTTCATTTTTATCCGACGGCCTCTTATGTGAGAGTGGCTGAGGTCCTCTCATGTTGGTATAAGTCCATTCTGCATTCCGTATGCCATTTTCGCATCATTGCATTCCGTATGCCATTTTCTCGGTTTGCGTGCCCGCGGGCACGCACTTCGAGACATCCCACTTTAAGCTCATTACATATCACTTCCATGACATTTTGCATTCTGTATGCATCGCCTCGGTTTGCGCGCCCGTGGGCACGCATTTCGAGGCATCTCATTTTTTATCCGACGGCCTCTTATGTGAGTGTGGCTGAGGCTCACTCGTGTAAGTCCAATTGCATTGCGTGTGCCATTTCATGCCTTGGGACCATCGCCTCGGTTTGCGCGCCCGTGGGCACGCATTTCGAGGCATCTCATTTTCATAGCATCGTGCATGCTAGGGTCGCATATTAGCTGCATTTCATGCATATCATGCATATCGCATCGTGTTCGGGATAGGAGTTAGCCCGGGCACGGGAAACGAGGCACGTTTCGTACTCCGAGCGACGGAACGGGTCTCAATTCCCAAGTCACCGACACTCCGGATTATCCATGATGGAGTTAGGTTTTGTTGTAGCATTCATACGCATTCATCCTATATTGAGTTGTGCAAATCGGCTCCTCGGCCATCATGCATCGATATGCGTGATTGGTGGCACGAGGATCGAGGCATGCATATATCTGTGAAATACATTGCTATGCCCCTTTCCTGCTCTCTGTTGCAGCAAAATAGAGAATCAGCAACTTTTCGGAGTCTGGCACGCATTTCGAGAAACATTGCAGAACAGAGGCTAATTGGGGCATTCCAGTGGATTTTCGCGCAAGGCAGCCCAAACTTGCAGCATTCATCAGAATCAAGGCCCCTCCCTGGCTTGCATGCCAGTTTACAGTTTTTTCTTAGTTAATTTGTAAATTAATTAGGAATTTGTATATTATTCGGACTGTATTATTCGGACTGTATATTCATTCGGACCCTCTGCGCTAGGGCATAATTGTAATAAGTGTGGGTGAGTGTGATGTATGTCTTCCAACCCCACGTCTTTCTTCCCTTTTATTTACCCGCTTATGATGGTTAGATATAGGGCATATTTTGATTAGCATACAGTATGACAGCATGTTTGCATTCATTCATCTGTTTTGCACGCACCAGGCTCGGCACATCATACAAACTGCATTTGTATTTCAATTCCGAATTGAATACTTGATAGTTATAGCATTCCATATAACATGTTTAGAATAGCCGAGCCTGCTATAGTTGCATTTTTGCATGTGTTGCATTAGGCATTTCTGTATATTTAGGATCATGCATGATTTCTAATCAGTTTCTGTTTTGGCTCGGAGTACTCGGTGAGTTTTATGCTTTAGCACCCTTGCATGCGTGTGAGTGTTGCCATGAATAGCATGCTTACCATGAGGCTATGTGCTTATGTGATATAACTGCCTTGAATGCCTGTGGGTGGAGGTTGGGTTACTTGGATTGGACAATTCATCAAATGTTTGTTTTAAGCCCACTAGATAGTGGCAAAATCATGTTTTTCTAAGCCCACCTGAGGGTGGCAAATCCGCGTCTTAGCCTACCTGCGGGTAGCATCATCAAACCATTTTCAAACAAACAAACATGAAATGTTTTGTTCAAATTCGGGCGACTCAGTCTATACTTGTTTGCTGCGAGCATCACATAGTAACCTAGGCTAATAACCGGAATAAGAGCATACAAGGTTTTCAAAAACAGATATCATGGTTAGTAGAGGCCGGTCTTTGACCGGGTGAGCGGGGGTGCTCACGAAGTGACCTTCCCCAATCGTACCCAAGTTCCCGAGCCGAGGCAACTTTGGTGATGACGGACACGTGGCCTTTGGCACCGAGTCAGGGTTTCCTAAATTTCCCATTTTAAAAATATTTAGGTGGCGACTCTGTATCTGGCAAAGCAGTCCATGTTTGGCACTTCTTTCAAAAATCTGTTTTCCAAAACGATTTGCCGGATTTGGACTCTTTGGTTCAAGATTAAGAACCGTGACATTTTGAGTCCTTCGAACTGTAGTGACCCAACATCGAACCGTGACGGGGGGGGGGGGACTCGCACCTCCTCGCCCGGGATGCGTTCGGGGACGTCTACAGTTTCTGGCGACTCTGCTGGGGATTTAGAGAACTTGACTCGAACTCATGATATCTGTTTTTGACTACACTTGTGTGTTTCTTTGCATTGCATTTGCATTGGTACGCCTAGGACACCGTGTTTGCCATATGCCATTCCCGAACGATTTGCCGGAGGCTTGTCTTGTCAAGGCATGTCCATAAGGCTGATCGGCTCTGGGCTCTGACAGCATGGGAACACAAACCCCGGTTTTACCGGGGCACCCTTTTTGACCATTCGACCTAGTGCATATTCGGATCCATAGTGACCATTCCAAATTAGGACAGGTTGCTTACCCGTTTATAGGTTGTTTGAAACCGCTGCGTGCGTAGTGAAACCCTAGCTCCTGACAAAATAGGACAGGGAAACCCTACCCCAACATAGGGGTGTTTTGGCTCTCACTTATCTGTTATGTGCTTGTTAGAGTGTGCCTCTACAGGGAATGCATGTATCAGTTTATGAGTTTGAGCATCAGGCCTGCGGGCACCAATTCAGTATTTTGGGTATCAGGCCTGCGGGCATCAGTATTTGGTGGAATCAGTTTTACCTGAGGGTATCGGCTTACAGGCGGAACTTTGGGGCAGAATTCAGTAGAGAGCACACTCATTCGGTTTTGTTCGTATCTATTCTGGTGAAATTGGGCTGAGATGTTGTCCGTTTTCTCTTTTGCTAGGTAGTCCTGGAACCATAGCTTCAGAAGGCTCCACTATCCCCCAGGTACATTGGACTAGTGCTGATAGACTTTGTTAGGTCAGAAATTCAATTCAAGGGCAACCAGTGTTCTTTCGCTGAGGCAAGGCAAAGAAAGGCCAGTCAGGGCTTACCGGTTCATCTGATCCGTCAGTCACCAGTCACATCACCCTTGTTCAGAATCAGCAGCCCGTGATGACACAGGGTTCAGAAGAATTTGTAGCCGTGATAGCAGCGTTGAATCAGGGAACTGCCATGCAAGCTGAGACCAGTATTGAAACGCATAGCCCATCTGGGGCATCTGCCTTATATCCAGCTTTGGGACCCCAGCCGAACTTTGACCCACTCCCGCCAGTTGAAGATTTGCTGTGTCCGAGTCCTCGAGAAGGGTTAGCTCAAGCCCAATTTTTCAGACCCCTGGTGCAGTCTAATGAGAGGCGTTATCCCCTTGATGCTAATGACCTCGATCTGACCGCAGTGAAAATTGCGAACCTTGAGAAGCAATTCAAAAAGGCACAGGGCCTTAACTCCATTCCCGACATTGAGGATGGGCACACCGAGTCTGCTGTACGGCTCCCAGACAGATTCAAAATGCCACATATTGACCGTTTCGACGGGTTTGGGGATCCAATGGTACATATCCGACTTTTCTTGGATGTCCTGAAGCCGATGGGTCTGACTAAGCCACAGAAACTCTCTCTGTATGGAAGAACCCTGTCCGGTGTAGCAGTCACTTGGTACGCTAAGTTGGAGGACAAAGTGAAGCAAAACTGGGAAGAATTGGCTGAGGCCTTTGTCGATCAGTATTCTTACAATACCCAAGTTGAAATGACCATCCAAGAATTTGAAGCAACCCGCCAAAACCCAAAAGAGCCTTTTGTGAAATTTGTTGCGAGATGGAGAGCAAAGGCAGCACAGATGACAGATCGCCGCCCTTCTGAGAGGGATCAAGTGCAGATGATGGTGCGGAACCTCGAGCATGATATGTTGCAGAAATTGATAGTGGCTCCGTTATTCACTTTCAAAAGTTTGCATGAACTGGGGGTCCAGGTCGAGAATGCGTTCAACAGTGGGATCATTCCCAGAACAAGTGAACCGACAAGGAGGGCGATTGTAGGGAGTACCAATGCCGGAAGTAGCACTATTCCCGAACCCACTGAAATCAATACAGTCGCCACAGCTAACCCTTTTGCCAAACCAAGCCTACGACCAGCCAGCCCAGCCCAAGCTCAGGGCAGAACTTTCACCCCTCTCTATATGAGCCTGACTAGCGCACTAAAACTCCTGATGGAAAGAGGACATCTCAAACCCCTCGATCCTCAACCTCTTCCCAACCCACTCCCAGCCAGACATAACCCTGCCAAGTACTGTATGTACCATCAGCAGCGCGGTCATGGCACCGACCGTTGCTACCGCCTTCGTCATGAGGTCCAAAATCTCATCGATAACCGGACGATAGCTCCACCTTCAGACCCCAATGACCAAACATTTCCCACCTACCTCAATCTCATCCATACACTGCCATCCACCTATGACCCCAGCATATACATCACCCCGGCCCATCTACCCAAGCCTGAGGTGTTTATCCCAAAAAGCATGGACTTATGCATGATGGGTGCACCTGAACCCCAATCATCTCAAACCCATGAACCCACTACTTCCGAGCTGATGAGGATGATTGAAGATCTTCAAAGAACAGTGGCGGATTTAGCCTTTGGAGTTTTGGCTCCATCATCAACCACATCGCCTACCAGGGAGTTCATGTCAAAAGGCTCCCCAGTCTTGGGACGGGCTGCATTTGAGGAAGGCCAATCCCTTGGCAAAGTGGAAGCGAGTGGAAAGAACAAGGTAGGGGCGGACATGGATCCCCATGAACATCTTCTGTTGGCTGTTAAGGCTTTGAAATCCGAGGGACTGAACAAAGAACAAGTGCTCGCGGTTGTCGCAAAAACTGTGGACGACACTTTTGCCACTCAAGTTGGGGGCAGTTTGACTCAAGGGGCAAGCCGGGAGAAGGGCCGTTGTACCAAGAATGTTCCCTTCAACTATAATCCTCCACTCAGAAGAGATCAACAAACCAGGCCAGCACCTGCCAATCCCTTTGCTGGTGCGCCCAGCAAAAATCCACAAACCCAGAAGTACCAACCCCGAGGTCAGAGGGTCTTCTATGCCCTCCACATGCCTTTGTCCAAAGTTTTCCAAATCCTTGTTGGACAAGGCCATCTCAAACCCGTTGAGCCTCGGCCTCTCCCGAACCCTCTCCCGGCTACGCATGATGCTACCCAGCACTGCGCATACCATCAGCAAACTGGCCATACTACCAACAACTGCTTCCGTCTTCGCCATGAAGTACAGGATCTATTTGACAACGGGGTCATCCTCCCGCCAAGTTCAGCAAAGTCTATCGGCACTGGGTCAGTGAACTTGGGAGATAATGTGGTTATGTGATCGAGGGATGAACCACCTGCGGGCAGCGCTCAGTTTACTCCAGATATGGTGGATGGCACGCACTGTTCTGAGCAATGTGCAAATACTAGTTTTTGTGCTTTCTGACTTGGGTATCGAGTCAGTTTTGTTGTTTTGTTTTGAGTCTGTCTTTTTGTTTTGAGTCAGTCTCTTTTGTTTTGGGTCTGTCTTGTTGTATCGAGTCAGTCCTGTTGTATAGGAGTCGGGTGATTCCGGGGGTGTTACCTCGGGCATCACCATTTTGTTTCGTGTTTGTCTTTTTGTTTTGTTTTGAGTCTGTTTCTGCCAGGGAGCCAGTTATGCCAACAGATTTTGAATGAAACAGCAGTGATTTTCACGCTCTCACATTTGCTTCTGCCGTGTGCTAGTTTTACCGGGATTTGAATGAAATGGCAGTGCATTCCACCTGCTCTCTTGTGTCTTGAAGTCATTGTAAGGACCTGAGTTTTTCAAAACCTTTTTGAACACTACGGTAAAAACAAAGAGGGAGGAATTCCTCGGGATTTGCAAAACTTTGATCAAATTGAGAGAAAGAGAGGTGTGCTAAGCCCTTAATGAATGAAATCATGCTTGTTAGTATGAGTATTGAGAAGGACCCTAGCTTTGATCCAGATGGGTCCTACACTGTCTTCAGCGCGAGCGATTTGTCGCTTTCTTAAAAACTTTCAAAAAATATTTTGCGCGGTCCTGCGAAGACATGTGTGGAATCGCTCTTGAGATTGTGCAACTTAGGATCACTCTCAGCCTCGAGACTCAACCCCTTTGCTTTCAAACCTTGAACTTGGATTCAGAACGTTCAAAGGACAATCACAATATGAGGCCTGTGTGGCCAGATTTGA
The DNA here is from genome assembly GCA_030407325.1 of Camellia japonica. NCBI lineage: Eukaryota > Viridiplantae > Streptophyta > Magnoliopsida > Ericales > Theaceae > Camellia > Camellia japonica. The sequence goes on from JAPPVO010000059.1 coordinate 97,446,076, forward strand.
AGCAGCCCTCGAACAAGAGGCACCAAAGTCAGATCAAGAGGATTAGATGCCGTCAAAAGAAGCTTGCAAAGCTAGATCAGAAGCACCCCTCGAACTAGGGGCAAAAAATATCCGATGTGCTCGAAGAGCCAACAGGTGGATCCTTCTGTAAATCAATACAACAGCCACTCTCCTGGATATAGAGGGCTTCAATCTCAAAACCATTTGGCATAGACTTGTTACACTTTTACCCTTCGAGAGGCTCGCTGGGTCGAAAACCTGAAAGGGCGACCCAGGCAAAAGTTAGAGCGAGACAAAAAAAAAAAAAAAGCAAAAAAAAAAAAAAAAAACACAGAAAAATACAAAAAAGAAAGAAAAAAGAGAAAAAAGAAGAAGAAATGAAAAGAATTGAAAAGAAAAGAAAAACATAGCTCGCAAGGTTGAAAACCTGCAACAGGCGCCTTGGCAAAAGTTAGAGCATAAAAAGGAGAGATTAAATACCCGAGTGTACCTTAACCCCGAACTACGTAAGGCTTGATTCCCATCTTTGGGATACGTAGGCAACTTCATTCTGAAGTCCAGCCGTAAAACAATTCAAATTCGATTGTGTCTATGCGATGGTTCTGGTTATCTTTGTCTTCTCTATATCTGAGGATTTGGTTGTGTTCGTCGCTCTGAGGACTGACTACAATGCGCTGCGGTGCCATTCAAACAAGGGGCAGCTTTCCGTTGCCATTTAATGCGCTGCGGTGCCATTCAAACAAGGGGCAGCTTTCCGTTGCCATTCAATGCGCTGCGGTGCCATTCAAACAAGGGGCAGCTTTCCGTTGCCATTCAACGCGCTGCGGTGCCATTCAAACAAGGGGCAGCTTTCCGTTGCCATTTAATGCGCTACGGTGCCATTCAAACAAGGGGCAGCTTTCCGTTGCCATTTAATGCGCTGCAGTACCATTCAAACAAGGGGCAACTTTCCGTTGCCATTCAATGCGCCGCGGTGCCGTTCAAACAAGGGGCAACTTTCCGTGGCCGTGCAGCTCTCTTCAAGCACGGGGTAGTTTTCCTTTGGATCCGAGGTTGTGCATCTCAGGAGTAGGTTTCATGCTCGTTGAGCAAATGGCCGTTTGCAAAAATAGTTTTTGAGAATTTTTACTGAGGTTGACTAATTTTCTCGAAAATTGTTCCATCTTTTCCAAAAACTGGACCATTTCTTGGACCCAAAAAAAAAAAGAAAGTTTTCAGTGCTCATAGCCTAACTTGCATGATTTTAAATCAAAAATCGAACAAGCATGTTAATCTAACTCTCATTTTGGTCAAAACTATTTTAGTAGAAAGCAAAAACAAAACATGGTCAACATGATGAACTAGGGGCACAGTTGAGTTAGGTTCTCTGTCTTTTTCCCTTTATCAATGCACTTGCCAGAAAGGGCACTCTACTTGCCAGAGAAGGGCAGAACTGGAGTTAACAACAAAGGGCTGAAAGCTCTCATATCCTCCAAGCAACAAGGTATCGAGCCAAGTGCGAAGCACGAACTGGAATGAGGCAAGATATTCCACTCCATCATCTGGACAGATCTTATCACGTCCAAACTCCCCAGCAAAGCATCATCAACTGATGCTAGCTGCAGATTTGCTACACACCCAGTTGTAGCGCTAGTGGTGAGAGCCTTCAACTTGCTGTTTATCCATCAACCACCCAGGGGAGGGATTGAAAAATGAGAGATTGAAGAATAGAGAGATGTGCGATGAGAGAAAAAGTGAGAAAAGGGCTTTTTCAGAAAAACAGAGCTTGAGGGCCGAGTGATGTGAGAATCACAAATGAGAAAGGATGGGAAACACTACCCGGTGAAACAGGCTCCCTGTGCACGTCTGGGTGTCGTGTCTTTTTGTTTTATCTCGATTTTGTTTCGGGTCGTTTCGAGTGTTACTCGATGTGTCTAGGTTGTGTGCCTTTTATTTCCTTGTTGAGTCGTTTTGCTGTGTTCAGTCGTAAGCTCAATACCTAGTCGAAAACTCATCTCTCAATTTCAAAAATAAAATCGTTTTGTGCTCCGAGTGCCGTGCCGTGCCGTTCTCCACATTTGTGCAAAACAGGATTGGTTCTTTCAAAAGTCGTGGGGTTCACCCCCTATAAGTGTGAACAGTAAAACAAGGACCTATCTGAAGCTATTTAGGCTCTGGACTGCGAAGCAAAAGAAAAGAGGGAAAATTTGGAGCATCTTAGCATGTTTCAACCTTAGCAGAATCCGAGACTGCATTCCAGGTGCACCTTCTCAGGCCTCACCGTTTCTCTGGAGTATGAGTGTGTCTCGACCCCAAGTGTAAGCCTACTTCAAGTCAGAATGGCAGTCCAAGGAGCACCCGAGGGTTTCACATGCAGATGTTATCTCTCGCCAATTTGAATAGGGTGTGCCCTTTTAAGCTGAGTATGTTGTGAAGTCCTCTAAGAAGCAAATCAGAGGCACCAGAGTACATATTTGATGCTCCTCTATTGCATAGAATGTGAGCTCTCATACACACTGATGTTGCATGCGTGCCGCGCATCATTATGATTCATGCATAGAATATGCTTGCTTTCAATATTGCATAGAATGTGCTTCCATACTTGCATAGAAAATGCCCGTATCTTTTGCATAGAAAATGCCCCCATACTTGCATAGAAGATGCATTTTATCACACTTTCTTGTGCATTTTATCTCGCTCGCACTGTCTTGTGCACTTACACTTTGTATCTCACTTGCACTGTCTTGTGTATCTTGTGGTTGTATCTCACTCGCACTATCTTGTGCATTACATATCAATCGCGCTGTTTAGCGTATCGCACTGTCTTGTGCATTTCAAATCACTCGCGCTGTTTAGCGTATCGCGCTGTTTAGTGCATTTCAAATCACTCGCGCTGTTTAGTGTATCGCGCTGTTTAGTGCATTTCAAATCAATCGCGCTGTTTAGCGTATCGCACTGTCTTGTGCATTTCAAATCACTCGCGCTGTTTAGCGTATCGCGCTGTTTAGTGCATTTCAAATCAATCGCGCTGTTTAGCGTATCGCACTGTCTTGTGCATTTCAAATCAATCGCGCTGTTTAGTGTATCGCACTATTTTGTGCATTGTATCATTCGCGCTATTTTGCGTACCTCAATCGCACTGTCCTGTGCTTTGCATATCACATCGCACTATCTTGTGCATTTCAAATCACTCGCGCTATTTTGCGCATCGCACTATTTTGTGCATTGTATCATTTGCGCTATTTTGCGCGTCTCACCTGTACTTGTTAGTGCATTACATTTCACTCGCGCTATTTTGTGCATCGCACTATTTTGTGCACATTACTTGCGTTGTGCATTGTATCATTCGTGCTATCTTGCGCATCTCACCTGCACTTGTTAGTGCGTTGCACCGCGCTATCTTGCGCACCTTACCCGTATCACACTGCTTTATGCATTCACCCGCCGGTACCGCGTGTGTCAAACTTTCGGAATCACATTGAATATATGTTGTTAGCATATTGTTCTTGTTGAATTTCTCTCTTTTGCAGGCACGATATTGTATGTACGGTTCATTTGAGGCTGGTGCGACCAGACGAATCGCGCAGGTATCGTATCTTCTCCGTGTGAGACGCGACGAGAATTGAATAATTCTCCGCATTCCTAACTGCATGAAATGTAGTTGTTGCTTTGCATTCTTGCTTAAAACTGTTGCATCTATTTGCGAATACTTGCCTCATTACAGCTTGCTGCATTTGCATGATCATTTGGCTCTGTGCATGTCGCTTTGCATTTTGCCCCCCCTGCCTGCGGGCACGCCTGCGGGCATATCTCTGTTCATCTTGTATGATTGTCTAAGTCTTCGGCCTTGTCAAAAATGGGTCGTCTCTGGGCTTTGACATTTACTCCCGTCACTTGTGACTTCCGAGTTCTGTCAAAGAGGGGCAACTGTAGACACCCCATTTTTGACCGACCCTAAGACTCAGACGTCACCGATTGAGCGCTCGGTGATGTTGCATATTGTGCTCGTTCAGAAGCCTCAGAGTCGCGGCCGTGCGCCCTGCCTCCGGACTTCCGAACTCTCTTTGTGTCTTGCCTCGGTTTGCGAACCGGACTCGGTTTTCTCTATTTTCTTTCCTGCAGGGAGGGAGAGGTCTGGCAGATCATCTCTCAGTGGCCGTGGGCTACGTTTCGTGGCCGTAGGCCATTTTGCCCATTTCGGAGCCCGGTTCCCGGTTTTCGGAGCCGTCAGGCCGTGTGCCTCGGTTCGGGACCCCCCAACCATCTCCGATTCCTCCGGTTTTTGGCATGCATCTCATTTACTCCCTTTCAAGGGACACTGGGGTCTTAGGTACCCACTTCGTGGCTGAATGCCACTTTCGATGCTTACTGCCGGTTTTCGGGCCCCGAACCTCGCAGTTTGGCCCCCGAGCATTCGTTTCGCATCGGTTTTTGTTCATTCTTGGCAGGTACCTCTGTTTCATCATAACGAGGCACACTGGGGTCTTAGATACCCACTTCGTGGCCAAACACCACTTTCGGTGCTTAACGGCCGATTTTCGGGACCCCGAACCTCGCGGTTTGGCCCCCGAGCATTCGTTTTGCATCAGTTTTTGTTCATTTTTGGCAGGTACCTTTGTTTTATCATAACGAGGGACACTGGGGTCTTAGATACCCACTTCGGGGCCAAACACCACTTTCGGTGCTTAACGGCCGGTTTTCGGGACCCCGAACCTCGCGGTTTGGCCCCCGAGCATTCGTTTTGCATTGGTTTTTGTTTATTTTTGGCAAGTACCTCTGTTTTATCACCAAGAAGATCACTGGAGGGTGGGAGGCCAGCAGCAACCAGTTATGCTCCTCCGGCGCCCCCCGGCGCCCGTTTTTCTCACTTCTGGGCTAATGTTGAACACCCTAGGGCCATTTTCTTCGAGCCAAAACTACATATTTGTGTTGTACACACATGGGAGGACCCTAAAAACACATGGCCGGCCATTAATTCATTTTTTCATTTTGAAACCCCTCTTTAAAGTGGGTTGTTCTCTCTCTTGGTTCACAGTTGCCAATTTCCAACTACAGGGCCTTGTTGGGCACACATGGGAGGACCCTAATGTGCTATGGCCGGCCATTAATTCAACTCTTCATTTTTCCCCTTTGGCCGGCCGGCCATAAGGGGTGGCCGGCCGGCCACCTCCAGAAAAAGTGGCTAGCCGGCCTTGATCCTCACAATTGGTACTTTACAGCTGTGCCTTGGTTTTCCCCCAAAAATATCTTCTCCGGGGGACCCCTTTGGAGGGAAATAAGAGCTCATTTCCCTCCATTTGGCCAAGGATTCCTCTCTCCCTCTCTTGTCCATAATTCTGTCCTCCCAACCCAAGAGAAGAGGTTACATGGGTTGATTGGGGCATATACATACATATCACTCCATTTTCTTCAAGTTTGGTTGCCATTTCTTCATCATCTTCAAGCTCTACCCTCACAACTTCATTTCCAGCAGCAAGGGGGAGTTCTTAAGAGGCTTAGAAGCAACTTTCTTCAAGCAAGAGGTAGCAAAAGTGTTGTCTACAAGGGTGAGTTTCAAAATCCTTTTTTTATACTACTTTCTTGCTTCTTTCCTTAACCCTACTTGCTCACTGTTTTGAGCTCCGACCAATACTGAAAGTGGTCCTCTTTTGAGCTATTCTTGGTGTTTGTTTAAGGGCTCAACTCTGTTTGAGCCCTCCATCTTGCACTTGTCTCAATATCCTCTTATATGCCTTTATTTTGCATTGAATATTTGGCCTATGTGTGATCTGAATTGGAGCATCTCATGAACTGATATTGTGCTTATTTTGAGCCCCTCTTCAACATTGAAGAAGGGCTCAACCTTGTTTTCATGCTCCATGTGCAAGTTGCTTTGAATCCATGTTTTACCCTTGTTTTTGCATGCTTTTTCTAGCTTATGAGTGATCTGTTTTCGAGCATAGCATAAACTGTGAGTGGGCCTATTTTGAGCTCCTCTTCAACATTGAAGAAGGGCTCAACCCTTTTTGGCCTCTCTATCATGCACTTGCTTCATAATTTCTCATATTTACCGTAAACTTGTATGATTTGTTTGACCCATATGCAGTCTGTTTTGAAGCATGTCATGTACTGTGAGTGAGCTTATTTGTGTCCCTCTACAATATTGTAGAAGGGATCAATCTTGTTTGGGGTCTCCATGTTATACTTGTCTTTATATCTTCTTTGGCCCCATTCATGCATGCCTTCTTGAGCTTATTTAGCTTCTGATTTCGGCCATCATCAGTACTGAAAATATCCATATTTTCTTCTTGTCATATTTCATTAAGGATCTTTCTGGTTTGATGAGTGTTTAGGGTACTTCATGTTATAGCCTTATATATCCTTAATCTTGCATAGCATTTTTACCATGTTTGCATACTGAGTTGGGGGATTTCATCTACTGCAATGTGCATATTTTTAGTCCCTCATCAGTGTTGTAGAAGGGTACTTTTCCATTTGAGCATTGCATATATCACTTGCTTCAATACCCCTCTCTTGGCTCGTATTTTTGCATGCTATTGTTGTCCTATCTATGCTCATTATTTCGCCATGTTTTGTACTGTAAATAATGCTATTTTGGGGCTGCCTTGCTACTGTTTTGCATGTCATGTACCAATTATGCATGTTTAGTATGGCTATAGGCCATTCCGGGTGCTTATTATCGCATTTCGGGACCATTCCGGGCATTGGTATCATTTCCCCACCTTTCGGGACTATTTTGCATCATTTGTAAGTGCTGAAATTCCATTTGCATGTTTGCATATCATATTCCATGCCTAAACGCATTGCCTCGGTTTGCGCGCCCCTGTGCGCGCACTTCGAGGCACCCCATTTTCATCTCCGGCCTCTCACGTGAGCAGAGCTGAGGCTCACTCATGTTAGTATAAGTCCATTTCGCATTTCGTATGTCATTTCATGCTTTAATCCATCGCCTCGGTTTGCGCGCCCGTGGGCACGCATTTCGAGGCATTTCATTTTTATCCGACGGCCTCTTATGTGAGAGTGGCTGAGGTCCTCTCATGTTGGTATAAGTCCATTCTGCATTCCGTATGCCATTTTCGCATCATTGCATTCCGTATGCCATTTTCTCGGTTTGCGTGCCCGCGGGCACGCACTTCGAGACATCCCACTTTAAGCTCATTACATATCACTTCCATGACATTTTGCATTCTGTATGCATCGCCTCGGTTTGCGCGCCCGTGGGCACGCATTTCGAGGCATCTCATTTTTTATCCGACGGCCTCTTATGTGAGTGTGGCTGAGGCTCACTCGTGTAAGTCCAATTGCATTGCGTGTGCCATTTCATGCCTTGGGACCATCGCCTCGTTTGCGCGCCCGTGGGCACGCATTTCGAGGCATCTCATTTTCATAGCATCGTGCATGCTAGGGTCGCATATTAGCTGCATTTCATGCATATCATGCATATCGCATCGTGTTCGGGATAGGAGTTAGCCCGGGCACGGAAAACGAGGCACGTTTCGTACTCCGAGCGACGGAACGGGTCTCAATTCCCAAGTCACCGACACTCCGGATTATCCATGATGGAGTTAGGTTTTGTTGTAGCATTCATACGCATTCATCCTATATTGAGTTGTACAAATCGGCTCCTCGGCCATCATGCATCGATATGCGTGATTGGTGGCACGAGGATCGAGGCATGCATATATCTGTGAAATACATTGCTATGCCCCTTTCCTGCTCTCTGTTGCAGCAAAATAGAGAATCAGCAACTTTTCGGAGTCTGGCACGCATTTCGAGAAACATTGCAGAACAGAGGCTAATTGGGGCATTCCAGTGGATTTTCGCGCAAGGCAGCCCAAACTTGCAGCATTCATCAGAATCAAGGCCCCTCCCTGGCTTGCATGCCAGTTTACAGTTTTTTCTTAGTTAATTTGTAAATTAATTAGGAATTTGTATATTATTCGGACTGTATTATTCGGACTGTATATTCATTCGGACCCTCTGCGCTAGGGCATAATTGTAATAAGTGTGGGTGAGTGTGATGTATGTCTTCCAACCCCACGTCTTTCTTCCCTTTTATTTACCCGCTTATGATGGTTAGATATAGGGCATATTTCGATTAGCATACAGTATGACAGCATGTTTGCATTCATTCATCTGTTTTGCACGCACCAGGCTCGGCACATCATACAAACTGCATTTGTATTTCAATTCCGAATTGAATACTTGATAGTTATAGCATTCCATATGCCATGTTTAGAATAGCCGAGCTTGCTATAGTTGCATTTTTGCATGTGTTGCATTAGGCATTTCTGTATATTTAGGATCATGCATGATTTCTAATCAGTTTCTGTTTTGGCTCGGAGTACTCGGTGAGTTTTATGCTTTAGCACCCTTGCATGCGTGTGAGTGTGTGCCATGAATAGCATGCTTACCATGAGGCTATGTGCTTATGTGATATAACTGCCTTGAATGCCTGTGGGTGGAGGTTGGGTTACTTGGATTGGACAATTCATCAAATGTTTGTTTTAAGCCCACTAGATAGTGGCCAAAATCATGTTTTTCTAAGCCACCTGAGGGTGGCAAATCCGCGTCTTAGCCTACCTGCGGGTAGCATCATCAAACCATTTTCAAACAAACAAACATGAAATGTTTTGTTCAAATTCGGGCGACTCAGTCTATACTTGTTGCTGCGAGCATCACATAGTAACCTAGGCTAATAACCGGAATAAGAGCATACAAGGTTTTCAAAAAACAGATATCATGGTTAGTAGAGGCCGGTCTTTGACCGGGCGAGCGGGGGTGCTCACGAAGTGACCTTCCCCAATCGTACCCAAGTTCCCGAGCCGAGGCAACTTTGGTGATGACGGACACGTGGCCTTTGGCACCGGAGTCAGGGGTTCCTAAATTTCCCATTTTAAAAATATTTAGGTGGCGACTCTGTATCTGGCAAAGCAGTCCATGTTTGGCACTTCTTTCACAAAATCTGTTTTCCAAAACGATTTGCCGGATTTGGACTCTTTGGTTCAAGATTAAGAACCGTGACATTTTGAGTCCTTCGAACTGTAGTGACCCAACATCGAACCGTTGATTTTCAACCTCAAGTTTATATTGCCTAAAAGCTTCTACGGCTTTATCTTTATTTCTCAATAAATAAACATAGCAATATTGAGTGCAATCATCAATAAAAGTAATAAAGTACTTCTTACCTCCTCTAGTTTGAACAAATTTTAAATCACAGATATCTGTATAAATTAAACTTAGAGGTTCAGTACTTCTTTCAACTTTATTAAATGATGCCTTAGTGACTTTTGTCTCAACACAAATATTACATTTATGATTAGGATCAAATTTTAAGTTTGGTAAACATTCTATAGCAACAAGTCTACGCAATAAAAGAAGACTCAGCAATATAAACAGAAGATGTGTTCTCATTATTAAAAGCCAAATTAGGTACAACAGTTATTACATTGAGCTTAAAAAGCCCATCACTCATGTAACCTTGCCCCACATACATTCCACTCTTGGAGAGTACAACTTTATCAGATTCAAAGACTAATTTAAATCCATTCTTGATTAACAATGACCCATAAATCAAATGCTTGCGAATCTCTGGCACATAGAGTACATTGTTAAGAGTGAGTTCTTTTCCTAAGGTCATTTTCAGCACGATCTTTCCTTACCCTTCTACAGTTGATGTAGAGGAGTTTCTCATAAAAAGTTGTTCCCCACTTCCCACCACTTTGTAGGTTGTGAACATCTTCTTATCTGCACAGATATGGCGGGTTGCTCCAGTATCCACCCACCACTCCTTAGGATTGCCCACCAAGTTTGCTTCAGAGACTACTGTAGCAAGATTGATGTCTGCTACTCTATTGGAAAGATAAAAATCCTCGGTTATGTTGGCTTGTGTTGGCTTTTTGCTCGAACTTCCTCCGTCCTTGCGAACATGACAATCCTTAGCACGATATCCATCTTTGCCGCACACAAAACATTTGCCTTTGAACCTCTTGTTGATCTCTTTGTTGATCTCACTAGTGGATCCTTGTTTGGGACCATTGCCATCATGCTTCCGCTTCTTGTTGTTGAACTTTGACCCTTGTTAATGTTCCACAACATTTGCTTTAGCCTGCCTGACATGGTTTTCTGACTTCTTGTTGGAACCACGGTTGTCCTCCTCAATCCTAAGTCGCACAATCAGTTCCTCCAATTTCATCTCCTTGCGCTTATGCTTAAGATAATTCTTGAATTCTTTCCAAAATTGTGGCAATTTTTCAATGATTGCTGCTACTTGGAAAGATTCACTGAGAACCATCCCTTCTGCATGTATGTCATAGAGAATTAGTTGGAGATCTTGAACCTAGCTAATAACTGTCATGGAATCCATCATTTTAAAATCCAGAAAACGGCCGACAACAAATTTCTTTGTACCGGCGTCCTCTGTTTTATACTTATGATCTAGAGATTCCCACAGTTCTTTAGCAGTGCTTTTAACACTATATACATTATACAGTACCAATTGAGGATATAATTCCGACATAGAAAATCACTATGTTTCCATGCATCGACTGCGGCAACCACTTGCCGGTCAGTTTCTCTCTCATTCAGTGCCGAAGCTTTTTCAGGAGTGAAGCGAACCAAATTCAATGTGGTAAGATAAAACATAATTTTTTTGTTGCCATCTTTTAAAATCATTTCCGTTGAATTTTTTTGGCTTCTCTCCATGATTTGCTGGTACTGCCGAAGTCATCACTAGTACAATAGGTGTGGGGGTCAGAGTAAGTTGTCATATTTCTGACAAAATAAAAAATGTACCAATCATAATTTTATACAAAAAAGAATTTACAGACAAAATATACAGAACAATATTTTGTAACAAAATTTCAATGATAAACAGTATATTACTACTATGTTATCAAAAAAATTATTAAACAGTATATTACTACTATTTGAGAAATTAAACAGTATATGACTACTATTTAATTTCCCGAAACAAAATATTTGTCTGTCTTACACAAATAAATTAAAAATAAAAATCTACTTTAAGATTGTTATACCCACTGTGGTGTGTGTGTGTAAATAAAATAAACAACAGAATAAATTAATTCAAAAAATAATTAAAAAATTAAATTCTGAATTAAATGCTTACAGAAATTAAAGTCGAGGCTTGTGTTGGACACAATCTCCTTAAAGTAGATTTCACCCTCGCTCTGATGCTTCAAGTTTTAACCGGTGTCTACTTCCTAGGATGCAACGACTAACACTTGATTTTACAGCACTATAAAATCAAGTCTGATGAACTCAATAATGCTGTAATTCTTTCTCTTTCTTTTCCTAAAAATAAATACAGAAACAGATGCAGGAGCAACAGAGGACGAACAAAAGAAGAAAAGGAAGAAGTCTGATTTTTTTTTTTTGGATGTAAAATGAATTGTTGGAGCAGACTTTATATTGGCAGATTGGTGGTTGTTCGAACAGGTGTCAACAAATAGGCAACTGTTCGGACAGATTTCAACAGATAGAAAATCTGTTTGAATTGTTTGGATAGTTCCAGATCTGTCCGAGAAGGTTCAATAGGTTCAAACCTGTTCGGGTGGGTTAGGAACTGTTTGGGTGAAGGGAAAAATTTTGGACCAATTTATTTTGAATTTTGGAACCAAAATTAAAAATAAATAAATTAATTAAAAATGTTTTTGGCTCAAAAAGTCAAGTATTAGGCCGAACAAACCCAACCCAACCTCACGCCACACATCCAGCCCAAGCCACCCGACCGGACGGCGACGTGCGCATGTGGTTTTTGTTTTGGGTCTAATGAGTCTAGCCCACTTTACCCATAACCTTACCTTTCCACAAACTTGGGTACCCCTTGGGGCCTATCCCAAGTATCCCAAGCTAAGGTATATAAACCCATTTAAAACCTTAAGCCTTTCCAATGTGGAACAAGCACATTTCACAAATGTGTAGGAAATCCACCTAAAACCATTCCACGAACCCGAAAACATGCGTTGAATTCTCATTCATCCGGAAATGATTTTGGCCAACTAAATATACGGTTTTATTTACTACGCAACATTAAACATGAACCCAATTAGAAACATTAAAAATAACGCTTGAGTCCCACCTTAATTAATGCTCAAAGTTAGCAAAAAATAAGGTTATACAAAAGCCATTTTCCAACAGCTTTCAGGGGTTATTTGGTAAATTTCACTCACTCAAAGTCTCAAAGTAGTGTTGTTGCTGTGAAAATTTGTTGCCTTTGCTTGGTTAGGGGTTTGCGTATCAATTATGGTACTTGCCCCTTTGGAACTCATGTTGTTATGTCCGGGATGACCATTTTATAAAACCATTTCCACTTGATTTTTGTACTAGTCACAATGGCATCTCTGTTGCACATAATTGTCCATTAACTGTATGCATGAAGTTTGTTTGGTAGATGATTCTTTTGTAATACTTCTTTTACTTTGATAGTGATGTGCACTTTTTTATACATCAACTTGTCTTACTGTGGCTTACCCAAAATCATGATTCTGGTCTGTTTATATTATTATTATTATTATATATTGTGATATTATGAGCAAAAAGTTCCATATTAACCTACTGTGTGTGGATGGCTATTTGATTTAGATAACTCCTTTCAAGATTGTTTCCAATCATTATATACTCTTTATATGAGAAGAATTTGGACGGACTAGATAAGGGTCTAATAAGGCCGTCTGACTTCACCAATGCTTAAATATTTCCCAGGCAACTTTTTGGACGGTTGAGTGGCTCCTTCAAAATCCTCCAAAAACGAGATCATATTTTGTAGGTTTCTACATTCTATGACACAGTCTAGCAGCAATACTGATGTTATTTGTTTCTACCAACTGTCTAACTCTGCCCCTATCACATTCAATGAACCCGAATAGTTAACAATCTTAAGATAATTCGTACACATTATACATGAAAAAGTTTCTTACATATGAACATTATGCTTACTTTTATTTGTTCATAAAAATACCCCTGCTGATGTAAGCATTCTGTTTGAAGGCTCGTCGAGCATTTCGGACCCTCAAAGGGATAATAAGGTTGCAGGCACTTGTTCGTGGGCACTTAGTGAGGAGACAAGTTGTTTCTACTCTACACCGTACGTTGGGAATTGTTAGGTTATAGGCCCTTGCTCGCGGAAGAAACATCAGGTGTTCTGATGTCAACCTTCAAGTGCAAAAGAAGTACATTATTGTGAAGCCTCCAGTAAGCTCTTCAAAGACATTGCTAATAGTTCATTACTTACTTGTATTGACATGAAAATTTGGTTATCATTTGCTGAAGTCCCTTGCTATTACTTTTGGATATGTTAAAGTGTCTATGTTTGATATTTGTGAAAAGTTCATGGTGCAACTAGTGAAATTCTTTGGGCAGAAGTCAACCTACTTGGGTGATTTGAAGTCAATCTCACTAAATGCACCATGAATTGTGTCCCTAAGGAGTTTTGAAGTCTGAGTATCTCTAAATGCAGTCTCATAGAGCCTATATTATAGATTTAATAGAAGAAAATTGAAAAATCAATATATTGCAGGCCTTGCCAAGAGTGGCATCATTGTTTGTACCTAGCGGATCAATTATATCTACAAGTTTACAACACAAACCTATGCCTACTTCTTCTAAGTGCTTATATTTTAAGCAGTAGTTCTAAGTGCAGAGAAATGGAAATGGGTTTGCGTTATGTAGTAGCAAATGTAGAACTTTTGGTAAATTTACATACCATAGACATTAAGTTGTTGAGTCAAGGTTATACATTGGATTCCTTTTTTGTGAGGTACATCTTGTTGTAGTAGTAAGTTTGTTGCATACCTCAATTCTAACATGCATGTTTATATGTATCTTTCAATCAGGAGAGTAAATTTGTGGACCACATTGGAGTTAATGTTGGACAATCTTCACTGTATTTAAATAAATTAAATTCTGTTGTGTACTAAACAACAACCAGAATATAAAGAAATAAAGGAAATGAGAGAATTTGTTTGATTACAAAAATCAAACTCGAAATAAAAAAAAAAACAGAATAATAAAAACAGATTTTATTTTGTTACAAAAACAAAATTAAAATTTGATTTAAATAAATAACAATAACACAAAAAATTAATTAAATAACTTACTTGATTTAATTTCTTCGAATTATAATCTGATCAAGTCCAGTGTTTGACACTGTGTCCTTAAGACAGATTCGTCCTCTCCACGGTGCTTTCAGAATTTGGACGTCTATCTCCCAGGATGAAATGATCTTATCAACGAATAAAAGCAGCACTACAATTTATTCGTTCGTCGAACACACTAGGTGTTTACACTCTTTCTTTCAGAAATAAAATGCAGCAAAATGCAGAGAGATTTATAGCAGATGATGGAGTACGAAAATTGGAGTAAAATCCAAATGGGAGGCTAGTCTATTTATAGATGTAAATGTGGCTCTTGGTTTTGAATTGAACAGGTATGATACCTGTTGGCTTTGAATTCAAACAGATTTGAATCTGTTGGGTTTAAATTTAAACAGATACATAAACGGGAAGGGCCTTGTTTGGGTGTGCAATAATACCAAACTAGTTTATTTCTGTTTGAAAACGGGAAGGGCCCTGTTTGGATGTACAGAAAATCCAAACCAGTTTAATTTGAATTCTGGATTTTATTTTACCAAAAATAAAATTAAATTCAAATGTTTTTGGCCCAAAAAGATTAGTATTGGGCCGAACAAGCCCAACCCAACCTCACACCCGCGCCCAAGCCCAGCCCCGCCGACGGACGGACGGACGGCGGCGGCGCGCGCGCGCGTGTGTGGTGATTTTTGGGTCCAATGGGTCTAGCCCATTTTGCCCATAACCTCTCCCTCTAAAACACTTGGGTACCCCTTGGGGCACACCCCAAGTACCAAACCCATGCCTTATAAACCCATTCAAAACTTCCCACCAAATCAATGTGGGACAAGCCTTATTCAATACCTTTAAGGATTTTCCACCAAAACTCCATTTCCATGGAGCACACTTTGGCTTCAATTTCCCATTCACTCGGTAATGGTTTTGAGCAACCAAATATACCACGTGAATCACAACGCGGCATAGAACGCGTTACCACTTTGACCCGTGTAAATCGACGCACGGGGCCCACCTAAATATTAGACCAAACTTAGGATAAAATTCTGGTTTTACCCAGAATTTATAACCATTTCCAACAATCCCCCACATGAATGGAATTTGATGACAACGGAAATGCAACAATATGCAGACTTTATCGAAAGAGTATAAGTCGAAAATATCTTGCATCAGGATAGGTAGTTTTCGGCCTTGAACCTTCCCTAGTGATAACCTATCGGACTTACTGGCTAACCAATGGACGCGATGCCTTGAATTGTTCAGCCGTTTGTGTAAGCCAAGACAATAGATTTCACACAAAATATCTTCTAACACATCGTGGTTCTCACTGTTGTGTTCATTTTGGCCTTGAACGCTCCTGGTTTTCATGAGTGTTTCTAGAGAATGTAGCCTCTTTCATTCTCATAGAACCGGCCCCAGTTCAACACTCATATAGGTGATTCTTATTGTGAGTATCTCCTTATACTCGTCTTGATTTTATGCCTTAATCAAGATATAAGTAATCATTAAAAGCAAAGCTTATCCTTATGCCCTGCAGACAACATATGTTGCAGATATCACTCTCACCATAGGAATGGGTAGGAATTTTAATCCCTTGGTGATTTCTGGCGAGCCATACATAACTTAGTTGTCCCTTTGAACTTAGTTCTTGGGATCTCCAGTCATATAAGTAGGGTTACCATTATGACGACTCTTATGTAATAGGCTTTAATCCCATTCCCTTCGATGAACTATACACTAGCTCTTTGTCAAACCTTTTGTTAACGGATCCGCAATATTCTCTTTAGATTTTATATAATCTATTGAGATTATTCCGTTTGACAACAATTGCCTTACGGTATTATGTCGACGACGAATATGTCGTGACTTACCGTTATACATATGATTCTGTGCCCTGCCTATTGCAGATTGACTATCACAATGAATGCAAATAGCTGGCACAGGTTTTGGCCACATTGGAATGTCTTCTAAGAAGTGACGAAGCCATTCTGCTTCTTCTCCTGCTTTGTCTAAAGCAATGAACTCGGATTCCATTGTGGATCGTGCGATGCATGTTTGTTTCGTGGATTTCCAAGAAACAGCAGCGCCTCCCAGAGTAAAGACATATCCACTTGTGGATTTTGAATCTTTAGTATCCGATATCCAATTTGCATCACAATAACCTTCAAGTACTGCTGGATATCGAGTAAAGTTCAAACCATGATCACGGGTGAATCTTAGATATCTAAGAACCCGAATGATCGCTTTCCAATGGTCTTCTCCGGGTTACTAGTGTACCTACTCAATTTACTGATAGCATAAGCTATATCAGGACGAGTACAATTCATTAGGTACATTAGGCTTCCAATGATTTGGGAGTATTTTAACTGAGACACTGCATCACCTTTATTTTTCGATAAATAAAGACTGATGTCTACAGGTGTTCTAGCTAAATTCAAATCATCCTTGATAAATTTATCAAGAATTTTCTCAATATAATGAGATTGAGATAATGCATATCCGTCAGATGTTTTAGTAATTTTCATTCCTAATATAACATCTGCGACCCCCATATCTTTCATATCAAATCTTTTGTTAAGCATTTGCTTAGTTGATTTGATCATGTTTTGACTGCTTCCAATGATAAGCATGTCATCCACATAAAGACAAACTATGACATATCCTTGGTCAGTGTTTTTAACATAGACGCATTTGTCACATTCGTTTATCTTAAACCCATTAGTAAGCATTGCATGATCAAATTTTTCATGCCATTGCTTAGGTGCTTGTTTTAATCCATAAAGGGATTTTACAAGTCGACAAACTTTCTTTTCTTGCCCCGACACTACAAACCCTTCGGGTTGCTCCATATAGATCTCTTCATTTAGATCACCGTTTAAGAAAGCTGTTTAACATCCATTTGATGTATTTCTAAATTAAACAACGCTGCTATAGCAATAAGCATGCGAATGGATGTTATTCTTGTCACAGGGGAATATGTGTCAAAATAGTCCAGACCTTCCTTTTGTCTGTAACCTTTAACTACAAGTCTTGCTTTATACTTGTCAATTGAACCATCTGCTTTCATTTTTCTCTTGAATATCCATTTATATCCAAGAGGTTTAGAACCTGGTGGAAGATCCACCAATTCCCAAGTATGATTTTGCATAATGGATTCAATTTCATTATTAACAGCCTCTTTCCACAAAGGTGCTTCAGGACCTGTCATTGCTGCCTTAAAGCTTTGAGGTTCATTTTCTAACAGGTATGTCAGAAAATCTGGACCAAAGGATTTTGATGTTCTCGCTCTCTTACTTCTTCTTGGTTCATCATCAGTTAAATCCTGTTGGTCGAGACCATTACTAGTCTCTTGTGTTTGATTGTCATTAGTCTCTTGACTTTGTGTACAATCATAAGTTCTTTTCTGTGAACTTAATTCCTGTCCTTTCTTGTAAGGAAAGACATGTTCAAAAAACACAGCATTCCTTGACTCTATAATAGTGTTCACATTTATATCAGGTATTTCTGATTTATAAGTCAGAAACCGATATGCACTACTATTCTGAGCATAACCAATAAACACACAATCTACTGTTTTTGGTCCAATCTTAGTCTTTTTAGGAACAGGAACTTCAACTTTTGCCAAACACCCCCACACTTTTAAGTATTTGTAGGAAGGTGGTCGACCTTTCCACAATTCATAAGGAGTGCTGTTGGTTTTCTTGTGGGGTATTCTATTAAGAACATAATTAGCAGACAATATTGCTTCCCCCCACAAGTTCTGTGGTAAACCTGAACTTAGTAACATGGCATTCATCATTTCTTTTAGGGTTCTATTCTTCCTTTCAGCAATTCCATTTTGCTGTGGAGAATAAGGGGCTGTAGTTTGGTGAATAATGCC
Source organism: Camellia japonica (assembly GCA_030407325.1). Taxonomy (NCBI): domain Eukaryota; kingdom Viridiplantae; phylum Streptophyta; class Magnoliopsida; order Ericales; family Theaceae; genus Camellia; species Camellia japonica. The sequence continues at coordinate 97,464,037 of JAPPVO010000059.1, forward strand.
ATGTTGTGCACAAAATTCATTTAATGGTGCATCATATTCACCACCCCTATCACTTCTAACCATTTTAATGGTTTTACCAAGTTGATTTTCAACTTCTGTTTTGTAGAGTTTAAACATTTCTAAGGCTTCATCTTTACTTCTAAGTAAATAAACATAACAATATCTTGTGCAATCATCGATAAATGTTATGAAATACTTTTTGCCTCCTCTAGTTTGAATAAATTTTAGATCACATACATCAGTATGAATTAATTCTAGAGGTTCGGTTTTCCTTTCAACCGATTTAAATGGAGCCTTAGTTAGTTTCGCTTCTACACAAACTTCACATTTATGATTAGGATTAATTTCAAACTTTGGTATATAATCCAAACCAATTAATCTACGCAAAGCATCATAATTTACATGACCTAATCTACCATGCCATAAATTCGACTCAAGAATATAAGCAAAAGATGTGTTATTCTCATTCATAGCAACTTTTGGTACAACTGTCATTACATTTAGCTTAAAGAGACCATCACTCATGTATCCCTTACCAACATACATACCACTCTTTGTTAATACAAACTTATCAGACTCAAAAACAAGCCTAAAACCATTTTTACTTAACAAAGAACCAGAAACTAAATTCTTCCGGATGTCAGGTACATGCAGTACGTTGTTGAGGGTCAGTTCTTTCCCTGATGTCATCTTCAAGATCACTTTCCCTTGTCCAGCCACAGTAGAAGTAGAAGAATTTCCCATGAAAAGTTGTTCACCATTTGCAGCCTCATTGTAGGTAGTGAACATCTTCTTGTCCGCACATATGTGACGAGTTGCTCCAGTGTCAACCCACCACTCTTTGGGATTTCCAACCAAGTTAGCCTCAGACACCACAGCAGAGAGGTTGATGTCATTCACTCCGTCAGAGATGTAATCCAATTCTGTTACATTGGCCTGATTGGTGGTCTTCTTACTTGTACTTCCATGATCCTTCTTAGGGCGGCGGCAGTCAGAAGCTCGATGTCCAGTCTTGCCACAGTTATAGCATTTTCCTTTGAACTTCTTGTTGCCATTGTTGTGCCTTGTTTAGGACCATCTCCAGTAAACTTCCTCTTTTTGTTATGTGGTTTTTGAACTTGTTCAACCACATTAGCCTTGGACTCAATGGGATTTTTCCCATTCCTCTTTTCAGCCTTTCGGTTATCTTCCTCAATTCTTAATCTTACAATCAACTCATCCATGGTCATCTCTTTGCGTTTATGTTTTAAATAATTTTTGAAATCTTTCCAAGCCGGTGGTAACTTTTCCACCAAAGCAGCGACTTGGAAAGACTCGCTAAGAGACATACCTTCTGAATGAATATCATGCAAAATTATCTGAAAACTTTGAACTTGAGATATTACCGTTTGGGAGTCTACCATAACAAAATCCAGAAATTTACCGACGACAAATTTCTTCGTGCCGGCATCCTCTGTCTTGTATTTCTTCTCCAAAGAATCCCACAATTCTTTTGCTGTTTTCAGAGGACTGTAAACATTATACAGCATGTTGTCAAGGCCATTGAGGATGTAGTTTCTGCACAGGAAATCTGAATGTTTCCAAGCATCTACAGCGGCAACAACTTGCCGATCACTTTCACCCTCTTTAAGTGCTGGAGCCTCTTCATGGAGAAACCGGGCCAAATTAAGAGTTGTAAGATAGAACAGCATCTTCTGCTGCCATCTCTTAAACTCGGTACCATTAAATTTTTTCGATTTTTCTCCATGATTGATTGGTACATGAACATGGTTCTGGATAGGGACCGATGTTGGTGTAACAATAGGAGTACCACTGCCAGATGCAGTTTCAGTTGTAGTAGCCATAATCTCTGATTACAAAAATCAGAAAAAATTAAAACACAAATTAATTTTCTAGTTACTAAAACCAGAAAATAAATTATAACACAAAATAATTTTATTTTCCTTGTTACTAAAACTAGAAAAATAAAATAGCACAATAATTTTCTGTTAACACAATTAATATTCTGCAATTGTTAATGACACCAGTATATTACTACTAGTTGTCAAAGAAAAGAGACAGTATATTACTACTATCTGTCAAATAGCATAAAAACTATTTGTTTTTCCAACCAGAATATGTCTTTATGAAATCAGAAAATTAAATACAATGAAGATACCAAAAATTATCTGTCTTAAGATTGTTGGACAATCTTCACTGTATTTAAATAAATTAAATTCTGTTGTGTACTAAACAACAACAGAATATAAAGAAATAAAGGAAATGAGAGAATTTGTTTGATTACAAAAATCAAACTCGAAATAAAAAAAAAATAAATAAAAAAACAGATTTTATTTTGTTACAAAAACAAAATTAAAATCTGATTTAAATAAATAAAATAACACAAAAAATAAATTAAATAACTTACTTGATTTAATTTCTTCGAATTATAATCTGATCAAGTCCAGTGTTTGACACTGTGTCCTTAAGACAGATTCGTCCTCTCCACGGTGCTTTCAGAATTGGACGTCTATCTCCCAGGATGAAATGATCTTATCAACGAATAAAAGCAGCACTACAATTATTCGTTCGTCGAACACACTAAGTGTTTACACTCTTTCTTTCAGAAATAAAATGCAGCAAAATGCAGAGAGATTTATAGCAGAGGATGGAGTACGAAAATTGGAGTAAAATCCAAATGGGAGGCTAGTCTATTTATAGATGTAAAGGTGGCTCTTGGTTTTGAATTGAACAGGTATGATACCTGTTGGCTTTGAATTCAAACAGATTTGAATCTGTTGGGTTTAAATTTAAACAGATACAAAACGGGAAGGGCCTGTTTGGGTGCAATAATACCAAACTAGTTTATTTCTGTTTGAAAACGGGAAGGGCCCTGTTTGGATGTACAGAAAATCCAAACCAGTTTAATTTGAATTCTGGATTTTATTTTACCAAAAATAAAATTAAATTCAAATGTTTTTGCCCAAAAAGATTAGTATTGGGCCGAACAAGCCCAACCAACCTCACACCACGCACCCGCGCCCAGCCCAGCCCGCCCGACCGACACGGACGGCGGCGGCGCGCGCGCGCGTGTGGTGTGATTTTTGGTCCAATGGGTCTAGCCCATTTTGCCCATAACCTCTCCCTCTAAAACACTTGGTACCCCTTGGGGCACACCCCAAGTACCAAACCCATGCCTTATAAACCCATTCAAAACTTCCCACCAAATCAATGTGGGACAAGCCTTATTCAATACCTTTAAGGATTTTCACCAAAACTCCATTTCCATGGAGCACACTTTGGCTTCAATTTCCCATTCACTCGGTAATGGTTTTGAGCAACCAAATATACCACGTGAATCACAAAGCGGCATAGAACGGGTTACCACTTTGACCCGCGTAAATCGACGCACGGGGCCCACCTAAATATTAGACCAAACTTAGGATAAAATTCTGGTTTTACCCAGAATTTATAACCATTTCCAACAGTTAACACATCTGCGAAGGTAGCAAAGTTGTCAGCAAATACTTTTGTTCATAATGCATTATATCATGAGTGAAGATATGGTTGTGGATGTTTCTTTCTCCTGAACTAGCCACAGAGAATTATCTGCTGCACACCTCATAGTTGAGTGTGAGGGAAGTTTAAATTTGAATAGCAATAACTAGTTGGCTGCACGTTCCCATCTCAATTGCATGTTTCCCACTTGATCTCTGCTTTGTACCCCTTTGGTTTTATTTGGCATTGACCACCTCATTATTTATTTATTTTTTGACTTTTATAGCTTCTTGCTTCATCACCCATTGCAATGCCTTTGTGCCTCCAATATGATACTACCAAACCGAATTCAGTCCTAACCTGGCTAGAACGGTGGTCAGAATCCCACTTGTGGGAACCGATTCCCCAGCTAAAGAAAGTTCCTGGCTCAAAATCCCAGAAGAAGCAAGGTAACCCCCAAACTGTTGACACTGAAACAGGCAGGGTAAAGCAGAGCTTCCGGAGGAACCCTCATTCGAACCTTGATCACATCTTAACAAAATCCACCTTTGAAATTGAGAAATCAAGACGTAGCTTCCGGAAAGTTTCAAGCCATCCAGCAGATTCAGATTCAGTGCAGGAACATCCACAAAATGAGCTTGAGAAGGTCAAACGCAATCTGAGAAATATTCAAAACCCTAATACGGAGGGTACCGTTCAATCGGAGATTGACATTAAGAAGCCAAAATGTGGACAGGAGAGCATTGGTGATTCCACTGGGAAGATAAAGAAAGAATCAAGTGCCAGAGTGTCCAAACAGCCTGATATAGAAGCCACTCTGGAAACATCAGTACTGAATGAGACAATTGATTATTTACATAATGATCAAACTCCAATGGAACCCCAGCTTTTAGAGAGTAGTGGATGAAAGAAATATTGAGAGAGTGATTGAAAGAGCAAATCAGCTCTGTAATTCAATGTGTTTGAAACCTTAAGAGTAGTCTCCATTATATAGCAGCTGCTTGCTATACAACATCATCATTAGTGAAAACATATAAAAAACCTAAAAGAGACCGAAAGCAAAACGCACTAACTAAGCATCTGCCGAAAGTATAACGCACTCTAATGACAGTCAATATACAAGCACTAGCACTAACTATATATATTATATATTTATACAGCTATTACAATATATATTATATATTAACAGCCCCCCTCAAACTCAAGGAGGACAAACATCAACCAACTTGAGTTTGGAGACAAGGTCAATGAAGCGGCCAGGAGAATGAGCTTTGGTGAAGATATCAGCAGTTGATCAACAGAAGAGATCGGATAGAGATGAACAGTACCATGAGTAACGTGTTGTCGAATAAAATGGCAGTCAATCTCAATGTGCTTGGTGCGATCATGAAAAATATCATTGTGGGCAATTTGAAGAGCACTATGATTGTCACAAAAGAGGGCAATAGCGCCAGAGGGAGGAACACCCATGTCAGCAAGAAGCCAACGAAGCCAGAGAAGCTTCTGAGTAGTATCAGCAAAAGCACGGTATTCGGCCTCGGTACTAGAACGAGCAGTAAGAGATTGTTTCTTACTGCGCCAGAAAGCACGAAGCTGGGAGAGAGGAGCGGGCGGAATAATGAAGACCATGAAACATGGTGCCTTTGAGATAGCGAAGAGATACAACGAACTAATGCAGCATAATGAGTGGTACGAGGAGCCGACATAAACTGGCTGACAATATGGACGGCATAGGCAATATCAGGACGAGTAACAGTGAGATAGACAAGACTGCCAACCAGCTGACGATATAGGGTAGCATCAGAGAGAAGAGTGCCATCAAGAGGTGTAAGACGACTCTGAGGCTCCAGGGGAGTGGAGGCAGTCTTGCAATCCGTAAGACCTGCACGGGTGAGAAGATCAGAGGTGTACTTAGCCTGAGAGAGGAAAGAACCCGTGGAATCATGGAAGATTTCAAGACCCAAGAAATAGCTGAGAGGACCAAGGTCTTTCATTTCGAAATGATGGCTAAGAAACTGTTTAAGATGAAGAATACCATTGATATCATCACCTGTGATAATCATATCATCCACATAAAGAAGAAGCAAGGTGGTCCCTTGAGCAGTTTTGCGAATAAAAAGTGCAGTATCATAAGAGCTGGAGGTGAAACCACAGTCATGAATAGTAGAGCTGAACTTGGCAAACCAAGTGCGTGGAGCTTGTTTGAGACCATATAAAGCACGCTGAAGTTTGCAGACTTTATGAGGTGGATGAGTAGACCCAGGGGGAGGTTGCATGTAGACCTCCTCAAGAAGAACACCATTAAGAAAAGCATTTTTCACATCCATTTGATAAAGATCCCAGTGTCGGGTGGTAGCAACTGCAATGAGGTTGCGAACAGAGGTGAGACGAGCAACAGGAGCAAAGGTCTCCTCATAGTCAATACCATATTCTTGGTTGAAGCCTTTGGCAACAAGGCGAGCTTTATAGCGCTCAATAGATCCATCATAACAAGTTTTGATTTTGTATACCCATTTGCAGCCCAATGACAGTCTTGCCAGGAGGAAGATCAACAATGTCCCAAGTGTGAGTTTTGTCTAAAGCCTGCAATTCATCAGTCGTAGTTTGCTGCCAAAAAGGATTAGAGCGAGCCTCCCGATAGGAGGTAGGTTCATAAGTAGAAAAAGTAGTAGAACCAACAATAAAGTCACGAAGACGAGTAGAAGGTTGGATTACCCGGTGTGGTCGAGCAGGAGGAGGAGGAGCCAGAGGAAGAGACTCAACAGGAGGTGAGGAGTCCGAGGGAGCAAGATCAGGACCATCAGAGCGGGCAGGTGCTTGAGAAAGACCAGTAGGCAAGGCAGTCTCGAGAGAGTCGGGCATGGGCGGTGGAGTAAGCTCATCAGAAAACAGATTTGCAGAAGGGTCAGTAAAACACAGAGAGGGTGAGGGAACGGATAAACGAATAGAGAGAGAGAGAGAGAGGAAAACATTTTGTGTTCCCAAAAGACCACATGACGAGAGATACGGAGACGCTGGGAGAGAGGATCCCAACAGCGATACCCTTTATGTTCAATACCATACCCCAAGAAGTAACAAAGGCGGGAACGAGGTTCAAGTTTGGTACGTTCATGAGGTTGCAGAAGAACAAAACAGGCAGAGCCAAAAACCCTAAGGTTGGTGTAAGGGGGACGAGTGCCATGTAAACGCTCATAGGGAGTGTGATTATGAATGACCAGTGTAGGGATACAATTGATAGTGTAAGCAGCAGTGAGAGCTGCTTCGCCCCAAAAAATTTTCCGGACAAGAGGAAGAGAGAAGGAGGGCTCGAGTAGTGTCGAGTATATGCCAATGTTTCCATTCAGCACGTCCATTTTGTTGGGACGTACCTGGACAGGAACGATGAGGTTGAGTACCATGACTCTGAAGGAAGGAAAGAAAGTCAAAATCTTTATATTCCATGGCATTGTCGGAGCGAAAAATCTTAATAGTTTTAGAAAATTGGGTTTTAACCATTGCAGCAAGCAAAATTGTAATAAAGTTGTTTGAGCTCAGAGCGATTTTTCATAAGAAACAACCATGTAAAACGAGAAAAATCATCTATAAAAACAACAAAATAACGTGCGCCTCCCATAGTAGGAGTAGGAGAGGGTCCCCAAATATCAGAATGGATGAGATCAAAGCGTGCAAGAGAAACAGAGTCACTTTTATTAAATGACAAAGTAGGTTATTTGGTAAGTTGACATGACACACAATTGAAAGCATCAGAACTTACAGTACCCAAATGACCACTAGAAATTAAAGATTTCAAACGACCAACAGAAAGATGGCCCAAACGATAGTACCAAAGCTGAAAAGGAGATAAAGGAGGAGCAGTGGTAGCAGTGGTAGGAGTAGTGATTTGAGAGGAATCCGGAACATGAAGATGGATGAGTTCGTAGAGACGTCCATGCTTACGGCCTATCCCAAGAGTTTGCCCTGTCCGAGGGTCCTGCACCAAACAACTAGTATGGGAAAAAGTAACAGTTAGACCATTCTCACATAATTAACTAATGGAGATAAGATTTAAAGTAAGAGCAGGCATAAGATATACATGGATAAAGATAAGTGAGAGGTGGAAACAGAACCAACATGACTTACAGACAGAAGAGACCATCAGCAGTAGGATAGAAGGAACATGAGGAGGCGAAGAGAGAGGAGTAAAAATAGTAGGGTCAAAGGTCATGTGATTACAACAAGCGGAATCAAAGTACCAGGAAGTGTTATCTGCGATGGCAGACAAAGCAGTAGATGGAGGAGTACCGAAATTCTGCCAAAAATGTTGAAACATGGCTTCGACATCTGTGTGAGAGAAGACCGAGTGGAAGGGTCTACAGGGACAGAGGAAGGTAAATCCTCTGAGGCAGCAGCAGCAGTGCGTTGAGCAGGCAGTGGTTTAAACGGAGTCCCAGAACGGTGAGAGTTGCTGCGGGAAAAATTCCCGGTGGAAGGACCATGGCGAGAGGCACGGGTAGGATTGCGGAAGCAATCTTGCTGGAGATGACCAGGGCCAGTTTTGTTGCAAAATCGACAAAGACGAACTGGACAATAGAACCAGAAGATGAGTCGATGGAAGATTGCGGTTGTGACAGTAGTTGCACCAGTGGACCGCTGTGATGAAGGTGGTGAAGGAGAACTCCGAATCTGGGGAGTAGCAAGAACAGAGTCCACAGGAGACGGATGGAGAGTACCAAATCTGGTTTCCTCGGACAGTAGTTCAGAAATGGCTTGCTCAAGAGTGGGTAAAGGAGTGCGATGTAGGAGAGATGCGCGCACTGGCTCAAAACGGGGAGTGAGAGCCATGAGAAACTGAACCAAGCGCTGTTGGTCACGGTAGGTAGTAAACAAGGCAGCATCCTCAGTATGAGGCCATGGAGGTTCAGAAAGAGCGATCTGATCCCAAACATAATACATTTGGGAGAGGAAATCATTAATGGTCTGAGTTGTTTCTTGGCGCATACGGTGAAAATGACTCAGAAGCTGATATTGGTGAGCAATGCCAGTAGTCTGATAGCGTTCTTGTAAAAAATCCCAGATGGCCTTGGCTGGAGAGGAAGTAGAGTCAAGTTGGAACCTACCAAACTGAAGGCTGATAGATGTAATAGAAGTGTTGCGAAGCCAAGTGATGATCTGATAGTTTTTACTATCCCAATCTTCCAGACGGTCGACATATTTGGTAGCGGATTCCGTGGTGGCAGTAGAGTCTGTGGTGGCTGGGATGGGTTTGCACACATCCCCAGTGATGATGCGCCAAAGTTTCTTGCCTTTGAGGAACCCAGACATAGCTTGTGCCCATAAGACATAGTTAGTCCCGTCAAGAACAACGGAAATAGGGTGGTTAGAGGAGTCCGGACGATCCATGAGAGAAAAACAGTATGATTAAGGGAGAATTGGAAAATTCCGAGGGCACCAGTGAGTGCAGAAGGGCCAAAATAGTCAAGAACCGGTCTGAACCGGCCAAAAAGGTCCAAAAATTAGGGTGAACCGGCTTGGGAAAGTGGCTGAACCGGTTGGAGCCGAGGTGTGGAGCTGTTGACAAAAGCGGGCGCAGGGGGTGCGAGCCGGCGCGAGGGACGCGGGCTGGATGGCTCACGCGGACGGCTGGCGTGGCTGGCGAACGCGGAGCGCGTGGGATGCGGAGAGAAGTGGCTCAAGCGACTGGAGACGCGTGGAGCGCGTGTGACGCGGAAGGCGGAAGCAGGCGACGCACCGGCGATAAAAATGGCGCGTGAGGGCGCATGTGACGTCGGAAGAGGATGAAACTGGTGGCGTTGGATTCGTCCGGAGGAGACGAAGGTGCTGGTGTGGTCCAACTCGTAATTTAGATAAGGATGAAATATGCAACAATCTGCCAAACAGAAAATGCCAAACAGAAAATGGGATGCAGATGAGATGCAATCTGCAAAAAAAAAAAAATATGTGATGCAGCGGAAGAAGAGGCTAGGCAGAACACCTGTGCTCTGACACCATGAAAGAAATATTGAGAGAGTGATTGAAAGAGCAAATCAGCTCTGTAATTCAATGTGTTTGAAACCTTAAGAGTAGTCTCCATTATATAGGAGCTGCTTGCTATACAACATCATTATTAGTGAAAACATATAAAACTAAAAGAGACCGAAAGCAAAACGCACTAACTAAGCATCTGCCGAAAGTATAACGCACTAGCTAATGACAGCCAATATACAAGCACTAGCACTAACTATATATATTATATATTTATACAGCTATTACAATATATATTATATATTAACAGTGGAAAAGATGAGACTATTCCTGCGAGAAACAGGGAGTTAAGCTCTACAGAAAGTCTAGCTATCGATGAGAGCCAGAAATCTCCCAGGAAGGTTTCTTCCTCAGCAAAGCATGAACATTTGGAGAATGGGTTGCAAAACAAACCAGCATTGCCTAGTTATATGGCAGCAAAGCGAAACTGAGAGCGCAAGGCTCTCCAAGGCTTGGCCAAGATAGTGTTGAGAAGCAAAATCTCACTAGGCGTTATTCTTTGCCAGCTTCAACTAACAGCAAACAACTTCACCATCACCAAGGGCACAGAAACCAATACAAGCAAGTGGCAAAGTTGGAAACAAAAGCGACAAATCTTTGTTGTCATCTAGTGATGGAAATGGTAAGAAATGATAGATCTCATCGAAACTCAATTTTGAGTCTTCCCAAGGATAGTTATAGCGTGTTTCATTTCTATTTTTTGTCTTTTGGAAGAATTCCATGAAGCATTACCGAGAGTCATCCTGTTTAGCTGACTTGAAACGCTTACTATTAGGGTTAATTCGCTGATATAATGTTCCAATCTTGTGCGCTTTGGCTTCCATAGTAACCGCTAAAAAAAAGTTCCAATCTTGTTCTTACAAATTGAAGTGCAACATCTCAACCTTGATTGGGGTAGACTAGTCAACTTGAATAGATATAGTGTAGTCAATCTCTGATAGGAACCCAAGGGGTTGTGGCATTGTGGTAAGGCCTTGGGGTTTAAGCCCCAAGGTCACAAGTTCAATTCCCCCCTTGGGCCAATCTCCTGGGCGAAGCACTGTTGGTTAGGAGGTTGGACCTCAAGTTGTCTAGTCAGCACTTGGTGTGGGTTCAATGCTCCCCCGCTGTGCGAGTCCTGACTTAAGCGGAGCTTGTCTTGGGAGGTCATGGAAAGTTCCCAGGTTATAGTCTCCTCGTTCGGAACGGCTAATAGGACACCTTGGTGATGTCTGCAAGGGGTGCTGCCTTGGACCTGCGGGAGGGTAGGGAGGATTTTCCTGTAACAAAAAAAATCTCTGATAGGATACTGTTTCTGGGATCTAGAAATCGTCATCCACTTGACAGTTTCTATCTATTAAACCAATTTTCTAGATTGGACATTTCCTGTTGAAAAGCCCTAACGCTATGTCTGGATTGAGTGATTTGGAGAGAAAACAAAAGAAATTGAGAGATATGTATTTCTCTTACTTGTTTGGATAATTTAAGTAGAGAGAAATGAAGAGAAACAGATAGAAATCAATTTATCTTATAACCCTTATTTTCAAACTTCCCAAAAGTGGAGAGATTGAGAGAGAAAAGAAATCACTAGATTCTTATATTTTTATAATACCAATTTTGTCCCTGTAAAAATAAAAGAAATAAAATGATTGACACCCATAAAAAGATTATTTTGATAATGTAACATAAAACAATTTCTTTTCTTTTCTCTTAATGAAATCTAACAATCACAATTATTTCTTTTTTTTATTTCTTACTTATCTAAGCAAGAATAAGAGAAATAATAATCATTTCTTTTCTCGTATAATTTAAATAAGAATTTCTTTTCTTTTCTCTCTTACGTTCAGAACCATAGTGTAAATTAAAATTGTCCCGTTTTATCTAATCCTTGAAAGTTGTTCGCTTGTTTTGCTCTTAGCATTTTTAACAGTAAATTTGGTTATTCTTTTGTGGTTTCAGCCAAGGCTATCCAAGCAGAATGGCGACGACTTTGAGGAAAATCAGGGTCCAAAAAGGTTCCTGTAAGGAGTTAAAAAGTCCATCGCCACTTCGACGTTTGTCTTTGTGGTGTATAATTATGTTGTAGAAAGAAACCATCATATATTGACCTGTGCAAGTCTGTAACTATAGGTATGTGGTGTGCCAAAAGCCATTCCGGGTTTTTCTCTGCATTTGAGGTGTTTTGAGCGATGAAGGTGTCTATTGCAGGCTTCAGCGTCGTGCCAAACTTTTGATTAAATTTATTCTAAAAAACTGGTTGGTGTTGATGTGATTCTAGGCTTTCCGTGGAATGAATCTGTTCATTATGCATTCGTCTGCTGGGTGATCTTTGATTCTTGTACATCCCAATTTGATTATTAAAGTGAATAGTTAGTAATTTACTCTATGGGGCTGCTCACTTTACTATTTTAATTTGGGAGAGTCTGTCTCTTACTATTTTGTGCAATTTCTGTTAATAATTTATTAGGTAAAAATAATTTAAATAAATTAAAAAAAATTGATTATCTAGAAGCAATACTTTTAGTTTTACTTTTTGATTATTAATTTTTAACTTATAATATGAGATTAAATTTTTTTTTCGGACAAAAGATTAGAGTTTCCCAATGGTAATACCAGTTTTAATGTGCAAAGGGAAGTACGGATGGAATTTTTTTTTTAGTAAATTGCTGCTGTTTTACTACAAAAAATTTTGAATTATAGAATTTTGAATTGTAGAAGTTTCTATAGAGATCACTTGAAGGTTGAAGGTTATATATATATATATTTTTTTTTTCCTTTCACTTTTTTTTTTTTTTATTTATAACAAATTCAAACATAGTCAAAATGTCAACTTCTTTAATTGAATGTAATCATAACATTTTTTTTTTCTTTTATATTTACAATTTTTTTGAAAATTGTAATTGTGTGTGTTAATTTCCGACCACACTGCCCGCTTAGTGATCAGTTGGTGAGCACCGGCAGAATAGATGGCTTCTAGATAACCTGCAACAGAAAGAGAAGAATCCCGCGGTGGTTCGCCACCCAGGGGTACTCCGACGATCAAGTCAGTACTCAATATCTCTCAAAGATAAATCAACTATTCAACTCACAAGCTTGAGTATCAAAAAGCATACCGACCCATGGGGGTGCCTCTCTTTTATAGCCAATACAATCCTAGTCCAATAGGAGCCTGGCCCTAATGGACTTAGGATTACTACTAATCTGGGACTCCCAGTGGAATCAGGATAAACTCTCTAAGAGTCTTATCTTTACCTAAACTGAAGTCTCCTCTCAATCTAGGACTCTTGTCCATATCCAGGTTGAGTTCCCTCTTCATTCTAGGACTCTTGTCCCTTATCCACTTATCTCGGATTCCGATATCTTCGGAGATAACCTCGGCCTTGCCGAGATTACCTCGGCATCACGACCAGGACACGTGGCACCTCGGCTGACACGTCGGCGTCACCTTGCCACGTGTTGGTACTCAGAAAATATATCCTCACAACTGCCCCCTAGGTTCTATTACCTCGGCATTCCGAGGTGATGGAACCTATACTGTTTGTTCATCTGTGCCCCTCTGTCCGAGATCAAACTCGTCGACCTCAAAGTTCCCTGGACTTTACTATCCACTTCTGTCAAGTATCAAGCTTTATGTTTTTCAAGCTATTCGAGATCATACCTCCTAGCCGAGGTTTCTGGTTTCATTAATTCATAAACTCCAAGAGCTTTGCATCCGCTTTATTCACATTTTTTGGTGGGCTCCTGATTTCCAGTCATCTATTTGACTCCGGCGATCTTCATATCGGCGTTTATTTCTTTTGGTAGGTTCATAAACTCTTTTATTAGGCTCAATCTTTCATAACTCTTCTGAATCCGTTTACTTGCCCTCTGTTGTCTTCTATTTTCGTCTGTTTTCAAGTTTTGAATTGTTTGAATGCCTGGTATTGTTTTTGTCATATCCGCTTTCTGTTGCTAGCATAGTGCCTGAGTCATTACTTTCTTGTTTCTTCATATACTTATTTAGCGCCTGTGCACTTGGCTTTATCTTTAAACTTTGTTGTCGTCTTGACTCTGAATTTTCTCTTTCTAGCTCTTTTCCTCAAATCAGCCATTGTTCCAAGCTTTCAAGCTCTGCAATTGTTTTCGTTCCTCTCATCCGGTGAAGCTTTCGCCGTTTCGTCGTGTCTGCAACCGTCGCCTGACCTCGATGACCTTTATACCAGCTCCACTTTTCCTGGTAAGCCTCTGTTCCTCCTGGTTTTATTACTTGTTGCTTTCCAAGAAGCTCTGCTTCATTGTTAATCATCATTGTTTCCAAATCATCTTCCTGAATACACACTGTTCACACATCTGTTGATTTCTGCCACTGTTCTTGGCTTGACACACCTGTGCAATCTTTTTGTCTTGATTTCCTGATAGCTTTATCACCATTCTTGATTACGAATTTCATTCTTGTTTCTGTTTTCGGTGTCTTTTTCCAGATTCTTGCTTTCAAACTCCGAGGTGCCAATTGTCGAGAAGAGCCTTGATCAAACTCTTCGAGAGATCAATGCTGAGCTCAAGGCCGAGAATGCTGTTGAGAAGTTCTTTCCAACTGTCTTCTGGGGGTGAGACGCAACCTGCTGCTGATGCCGAGTAGTTTGCTTCCTTCTTGAAATTGATGCCGAGGTAACGGTAGAGAAGCTCCTCCAACTGACTGCTGAGGCTAAACCATCGTCGTTCGTCGAAGCAGATCAGTCCGACGTTCTTGCTTTCAGTCCTTAGTTCTTTAAGGTCTTCATTTTTGTATCTGCCAACCTTCTCAGCTCTTAACAAGCTAGTTGGTCATCTCGAATGATCATATCTCGGAAACGTCTTTCAGTGTTATATACCAAACTTGTAAATTGCTTCAAATTTCAACAAGTGGTAGACTTCATAATCTTTGGTTAACTCACCTTGTAATTTGCTCAAAAATTTCAACAAGTGTAAATATTCCTTGCTCCTCAATTATCATTCCTTCCCTCTGTATCTTCTCTCTGCCCCCTAATGTGAATTGGCTTCGTGTCGTAGTCACAGACCTGATGTGTTCTTCTTTCGCCGATGTATTAAAACTTCTGGTATTTAATTTGCCCCCGTTTAGACCCTCTTTCTCTTGGCCTTTGCAAACTATCATCGCTGTTTCTTGAAGCATTTATTCCTTTCACAATTCTGGTCACCACTTCTGGCGTGTACTTAGCGGTTCTGTTCTAATCAAAACGTCGTTTGACTCTGGCGAATCTTTTGCCGACATTTAACTTTGTGCACTCTTTAACTTGTAAATTCTCTCAGAATTTCAACAAGTGTTTAACATCATTCGTTTTAACTTCGGTTAAACATCATCTCGGCTTAACTTCGGTTTAAGCATCACCTCAGTTTAACTTCGGTTAAACATCATCTCGGCTTAACTTCGGTTAAGCATCATCTCCGTTTAACTTCGGTTAAACATCATCTCGGATTAATTTCGGTTAAGCATCATCTCCGTTTAACTTCGGTTAAACATCATCTCGGCTTAACTTCGGTTAAGCATCA
This sequence comes from Camellia japonica, assembly GCA_030407325.1. NCBI lineage: Eukaryota > Viridiplantae > Streptophyta > Magnoliopsida > Ericales > Theaceae > Camellia > Camellia japonica. Next base: position 97,479,040 of record JAPPVO010000059.1, read on the forward strand.
TCTCAGTTTTTTTGAGGTTTTACCTTTTTTGTCGTTTGTACTCTGGTACCTTTCTCTTCTCTTGACTGCTTCTGCATGATTCTATATTTAGAATATTTTGCAAGTCTTTTCTTCTTTGTGCAATCTTCTTGGGGTTACATACCTCGGGTATAATAACTACAAGTTTTACTTTGGCAAGATACTGACCTGCAAACTTTTCATGAATTTCAACAAGTGTAAAACATATACTATTCAATGTTAATTTTGCAAACTTTTCTTAAGTTATAACAAGTGTTAAATAATGATCTACTTGTAAATTGCTACAAATTTCAACAAGGGTTTAAACAATATACTTAGCTTTTACCTCAACCTGTAAATTGCTGCAAATTTCAACAGATGATCATATGTCGGCTTAACTTCAACTTGTAAATTGCTACAAATTTCAACAAGTGTTAAACATCTTCTTTGGTTTATCCAACCAGTAGATTGCTACAAGTCTGTAAGCAATAAGCAATAACCTCGGCTTCACTTCGACTTGTAAATTGCTACAAATTTCAACAAGCGAAGAGAAACAGATATCTCGGCTTAACTTCAACTTGTAAATTGCTACAAATTTCAACAAGTGAAGTTAAGGAACCATCTCGGCTTACCTTTAACTTGTAAATTGCTACAAATTTCAACAAGTGGTAAGCTTTGTATCGGTCTGACCAACTTGTAAATTGCTACAAATTTCAACAAGTGGTAAACTTTGTATCGATCTGACCAACTTGTAAATTGCTACAAATTTCAACAAGTGGTAGACTTTGTATCGGTCTGACCAACTTGTAAATTGCTACAAATTTCAACAAGTGGTAGACTTTGTATCGGTTTGACCAACTTGTAAATTGCTATAAATTTCAACAAGTGGTAAACTTTGTATCGGTTTGACCAACTTGTAAATTGCTACAAATTTCAACAAGTGGTAAACATATTCTTCTTCTCCCTGTATGGTTTCCACATACTCCTTTGCGAACCTTATAAAAGGTCTTCAACCTGGCTAATTGCAGTCCAACCTTGTGTGTTTTCTTTTTTATCTTCTGAGATCTGCTTACTGAGCTCTTCTCTTCTCGGACTTAAGTGCCGAGATCTTGTCTGCTAGAATCTTGGATTTGCTCACTCAGGCTGAGCTCTTCTCTCCTCGGACCCACTTATCTAGGCCGAGATCATGTCTTCTCGGATCTGGGATCCAAGATCTGGAATCCGGGATCTGCTCATTTAGGATGAGTTCTTCTATACTCGAATGTTATCTCCTTGGGAGCGTTCATGCCCCCTGTCTTTGCATCCCTTCTGGAAGGGTCTTCGTTCCTTCGCAGGTATCTATCCTTTCATACCTGGTGGTCATCTTCGTTGTAGTATCCGCTTCGATCTGTTGTCTTTGGTGCGTCACCGTCCTGGCCGGCGTCTTTCACTCCGTGACTCTGGTCACGAGTTTCAACGTCGAGGTTGATAGGTCTCCCACTCCCAGCAGAAGCGTTGTCTCCAATCTGATCCTTCACTAGCCATCTATCCTTCTTTCTTTCCCACAGACGGCGCCAAATTGTGTGTGTTAATTTCCGACCACACTGCCCGCTTAGTGATCAGTTGGTGAGCACCGGCAGAATAGATGGCTTCTAGATAACCTGCAACAGAAAGAGAAGAATCCCGGTGGTTCGCCACCCGGGGGTACTCCGACGATCAAGTCAGTACTCAATATCTCTCAAAGATAAATCAACTATTCAACTCACAAGCTTGAGTATCAAAAAGCATACCTTAGACCCATGGGGGTGCCTCTCTTTTATAGCCAATACAATCCTAGTCCCAATAGGAGCCTGGCCCTAATGGACTTAGGATTACTACTAATCTGGGACTCCCAGTGGGATCAGGATAAACTCTCTAAGAGTCTTATCTTTACCTAAACTGAAGTCTCCTCTCAATCTACGACTCTTGTCCATATCCAGGTTGAGTTCCCTCTTCATTCTAGGACTCTTGTCCCTTATCCACTTATCTCGGATTCCGATATCTTCGGAGATAACCTCGGCCTTGCCGAGATTACCTCGGCATCACGACCAGGACACGTGGCACCTCGGCTGACACGTCGGCGTCACCTTGCCACGTGTTGGTACTCAGAAAATATATCCTCACAGTAATCATAACGACGAGGCGACCTTTTCTAATCATCACCAACCTAGAGTCATCAACAGCCACCTTCCTCCATTGGCAATATGGGGTGTGTTTAGTTTGTGTTTGTAGAGTAATTTTTGAGATAAAAAGTATAAAAATTTATTTAGTTTGTCATTTTTTAGAAATTGTTTTGAAAAATTGTTTTGGAAAAAGAATTTTAAAAAAAGTGAGTGATTTGATGTGTATGAGAGAGAGAGTGTGATTTTGGAAAGTAGATAACCAAACAAAATTTTAAGATTTTTTTTGGAAAAATTTATTTGGTTTGATTACTCTTGAAAATTTGTTTGTAGAGAATTTTTTTCAAAAAATTTTCTGAAAAACAAACCAAACAAGGCATCTCTTGATGTAATTAATCACCTTCAGCTATCACCTCTTTTTTTTCTTTCTTTTTTTTTTTCTTTTTTTTCAATACAAAAATAGATATGTAGATAGGTTGTGTTTGTTTTGAAGGATTAGGGAGTGGGATTGGACTATTAGTCCCACCGTACTAATAGTCCATTGTTTGTTTCATTTTTTTTACTCCAGACTAATAGTCCCCCTGGACTATTAGTCCCACAAATATGGGACTATCCTATTCCATGGGGGGAGGTGGGATAGAAACCATGGGATTGGTATCCCATGGAATTATTTTGTGAAATGTCCATTTTATCTTCCATGCTATTACTTAGCAAACAATTAGAAAAGAATAAAATAGTCTTTTGAATATTTATAAATTATTTTTTTAGTGTTGTTAATTAAAATTATATATTAAATAAAAAATTTAATTATAAATTAAATTTAATTAAAAATAATAAATTATTTTTTATAAATTAATTTTTTTAGTGTTGTTAAAAAATTAAATTTACATATTAAATTAAATTATTTTTTTTGTGTTGTTAATTTAAAATTATATATTAAATAAAAAATATAAATTATAAATTAAATTTATTTAAAAATAATAAATTATAAATTATGGCCTTATAGATTAAATTTTTTTAGTGTTGTTGAAAATTTAATTTATATATTAAATAAATTTATTTTTTATTGTCGTTAATTTAAAATTATATATTAAATAAAAAATATAAATTATAAATTATAAATTTAATTTAATTTAATTTAATTGAAAATAATAAATTAAAATATTGTGCAAAAAATAAAATAACACAAATTTTTATTTAATCTAGCTAAAATAATTAAAATATTAAAAATATGTTTAATATTGCTATTACTTGGTAAATAATTGAAAAGGATAAAATAGTCATTTGAGCATTTATCCTTCTCCATAATATTCCAAACAAACATTGGACAACTAAAAATAGTCCAATCCAGACATCTAATCCCATGACTAAACAAACATAGGAAACAAATTTAGTCCAACCAAATAGTCTCAGAACAATGTATCCCAGGACTAATAGTTTGATGAATTACAATCCCCCCTTATCCAGTCCGTCCAAACAAACGCACCCATAGTTTACTTTACATATTCGTGTCTCTTAACACCCATAGTTCATTTGCAAAAGAATTTCACTGCATCGGAGTCGAAACTAAGACCTTCTACATGCTCTAAGTGCTAAAAAATATATTTAAACCCAAAAAACGAAAAGACTATGAAAACTCAAATTCATACTTTGAGCTAAGAATTTGAGGTAGCGTTTGGTAGAATTTTCTAAATATGATTTGAGAATAGAATTGTATTTTGAATTTATGAGTTTTGGAATTATGATTTAAGTATAGAAAATTTGTTTGGTTATGATTTTTGAATAGAGTGTTGAATTGAGTTTTAAATTGAGTGTGGAATTGAGTTTTGAAAGTTTGATGGGACATATGAAGTAAGAAAATTTGTTTAGTTATGAGTTTTTTTTATAAGTTTTCAAAACTTAATTCAAAAAGTTATAAATCATAATTAAACATACAACTCAAAACTCGATTGAAATTTTTGATCAACATTTATAACCAAACTCTTTTTAAAATTCAATTCAAAAAATAAATTAATATTTTTTTAATTAATTTTTTTTGGAAATAATTTTTTTCAATTAATTTGTTTTTTCAAATAATTTTTTTTAAAATAATTTTTTTTCAATTACTTTTTTTTTCAATTAATTTTTTTTTCAATTACTTTTTTTTCCAAATAATTTTTTTTGAATAATTTTTATTGCAATTATTTTTTTTCAATTAATTTACTTTTTCAATTATTTTTTTAAATTATTTTTTTCCTAATTTATATTTATAATTAATTTTTTTTCTAATTATAATGTGTATGATCCCATTGTCATAAAATAATAAAAAGTAAATATAAATATTTTAGACCGGAATAAACATATTTTTTTGTTTATGTGTGTTAAATTTAGACAATAAATATTATGTTCAAATCAAACGCGCTTGTAATTTATATTTTTTTAAAAATAAATAAAAACTAATTAATAACATTTTTGTAAATAGAAATAAAAAATATAAACGTTACCAAATGCTACCTAAATATTTTTTCATTTGTTAAATTTTATCATTTTTGTGAAAAATTCGTAAACCTATACCGTTGTCTTCACCTTCATTATTGTACCTCACCTGTCTATTTCACAGTCAATTGCACCCGTGAAGTGGAAGTACCATCAATAGTATTAGTGTGTGATGTGTTTGAGATTGAAATGACCACATTACCCCTCTTTCAATGAATACTAAATTCATATGTTAGAAAAAAATAAAAAGGACAATATGGTAATTTAACTCATATTCTGCAGAGCCATCAGCCCTCTGCAAAACCTCAATTGGTCAGCTTTGATAAAGGGGGGGAAAAAAAAAAAATAGTTAGTCAGCTTTCGATCAAAATTAAAAAATAAATAAATAAATAAAATAAAAAGCCAAAACTCAGCTATATGTTTTTGACCATTTGTTTGACCGAGGCTCTTTATATCATTCTACTAACCAAGAATTTCACTTCACAACTTTCAGCAACACCATCTTCATTCCAACAACTTCATTACTTCACAACTTTTACCAACTTCTTTACCATTTTCATTGAGATTCATTATTCAAATAGTATCAACACCCGAACAATACAACCACCTCCTTCACTACCTACCTCAATTAATTTCACAATCAATTAATTTCAAAAATTCAGTCGATATTTTTACAATTCATATCCGTGTAAAACAAGAGACCAAGAGCTTTGATCAAAGGTTCTTTTAGATTTGTTCACAATTTCAGAGCTGTAGAAGTAAGCCGAACAATTCAGCAAACAGGTCGACTCGGCGGTCAACCGGTGGGTCATCCGACAGGTCAACCAACCTCCCTAGTTCCAGCTTCCAGCAAGTCTCAACCTGAGGCTATTCCAGCTCCCAGCAAGTCTCAACCCGAGGCTAAGCTTTGGCTATCTGTTGCTTACCTTTTGCACACTATTTTCATACATTTTGCTTATGTTCATAAGTCATGCCGAGAACAAAAAGAGCCAGACCAAAACGTGGCCAAACCTCTAACCCTCCACCACGCCAACAAGAGTAGACTTATTCAACTATAGATTTTCTCACGTACAATCATGAACAAGCTTATTCAAATTTTGCCAATCAACCAATTGTTACCGGGAGAAGGGTAATCTACCTTCTCAATATGATCCTTTGTTGGTTGGCAGACTGGAGACAATGAGATGGCTACCTTTAACCAATTTACTACAAAAGGTATATCTATGTCTTTTGTATTTACTTTACCTTCACTTAAGACCTATTGAAAGAGCAGTTGAAGAGAATAATTTGACATCTTACGTCAAAAGTAAACTAATCACACTGAACCCCCACACTTTGGCACAAATTATTGGAGTTCAATTATGGGATTTGCAAAGTCATTTTCAAAGTGAGGCTGACTTAGTTAACATGGTTGGTGATGTAAGCGAGGTTTATATTATAATTTGTGAGAACCGATTTACCGGTACTAATTTACAAGCACGACATTTGAAACCCCACCTTCTTATTCTTCATTGATGGATAGTCGAAAATGTCACTCCCAAAAAAGGACATTTTGATGTTGTTCCATTTTATAATATTTATTTGTTATATTGTTTTGAAGTTGGACAAACATTGGATTTATGCTACATACTACTAAAGGAAAAAGTGGTTGCAAATCTTGGTACTCTCAGTGGCCAGTCACTACCTTTTAGAGCTCTACTAACCAAAATTTTCAACGCTCATCATGTCAGCCTAGTAGGTGAAGTAGATGTGAAAATCTCTTCACCAATTTCAAAGTATACACTGACCCGAGCTGCTGGCGCTAACAACTTATTGGGATCTGTTAATGTTGCAAATGTACCAATAGCTGATAATCCCGAAAACCCCAATACAATGCCATGCCACCAAATCAACAACCCCAATACTAGACTGATTATTTGGCGCTGGAACAAGAATGACACAATCAGCGCGTACAATGGAAACAACAAATGGACAATCAATTCAATGCATTGGGTAATCGGTTCTATGCATTTGTTGCCGCTTAAAACTCACTAATTCAAAATTTTGATGAGTTTCGTGTAGACACTGAAAGACGTGATGAAGTTACAAGCAACCACATTGATGAGATTGACCATTGAGTGACTCAGGTCTACCATCACTACTTCCTTCCACCACCACCACCACCACCACCTGATAATGACGCTTAATTTGTTTCGATGAATGATTAAATGGTTGACACATGTTATGGTTTTTAGTTGTGTTGCAGATGTACTTGTACTTTCTGTTCTTATTTGTTTGTTTGCTTTTCTTTCTTTCTTAAGTTTTTGATTCATGGATGTAAGCACCATTTGTCGTTGTATTTTGTTTGTGTATTTTTTTTTTTCGTATAATTTACTACTATTTGTTTTTATTTTTAAATGATGCACCTATCTGTTTATTTTATTTTATTTTTGTTTTTTTTTATAACCAAACTCTTTTCAAATTTCAATTCAAAAAATATTTATTAACAAAAAAAAACACTGTTAACCAAACTGTTCTTAAAATTTAATTGAAAAAATTAATTATTAACAAAAAAAAAACAATTATAACCAAATTGGTTTTTTCTATTTTTAATAACAGTTAATTGAAAAAACACTGTTAACCAAACTGATTTTTTTTAAAATAATTTTGTTTTATTGAAATATTTTAATATTTTACAACAAAATTATTTTTTTAATATTTTTTAAAAATTATGGTTGATTTTGTAGAATACCAACGGGGTAGATGAATTTTAAGATGGTTTTTTTTAATAATTTGTTTTACTGAAATATTTTAATATTTTACTATAAAATTATTTTTTTTAATATTTTTAAAAAACTATGGTTGATTTTGTAGAACACCAACGGGGTAGATGAATTTTAAAATATATTTTTTTAATAATTTTGTTTTACTGAAATATTTTAATATTTTACAACAAAATTATTTTTTTAATATTTTTTTAAAAATTATGGTTGATTTTGTCGAACACCAACGGAGTAAATGATTTTTAAAATGATTTTTTTAAATAATTTTGTTTTATTGAAATATTTTAATATTTTATAACAAAATTATTTTTTTAAAATATTTTTTTAACAATTTTGGTTGCTTTTGTAGAACACGAACGGGGTAGATGAATTTTAAAATGGTTTTTCTTTTTTAATAATTTTGTTTTATTGAAATAGTATAATATGTTACAACAAAATAATTTTTTTAATTTTTTTTTAAATTATGGTTAATTTTTTAGAACACCAACGCGGTAGATGAATTTTAAAATTTTTTTTTAAATATTTTTGTTTTACTAAAAAATTTTACAACAATTTTTGTTTTATATTTTTTTTAAAATTATGGTTGATTTTTTAAAAAATATTTTTGTAATTTTTTAATATTTTCAAATGTTTTACACATTAAAAAAAAAAATTCGAATGCAATAATACATACGATATTACGAAATTCACATTATTTCTTCACATCACAAATCTACCCATGACCAACATGATTTTGCCACATAGTAATAGCAATTACATCCCTGAAGTTCGATTGGTACGTCAACCCATGTCGTGACTTGTCAACATAGTCCACTTGTCCTCCAACAAACCCGTCTGTTGCCGCTTTTGCCACCATTTCATTATCAGCTTCTATGAAGAATGGGTCCATAGCTGTATGCAAACGGATCCAATTGTGCACTACACAACATGTTATCACGAGGGGTTCTTATCTTGTGGACTTGTAATTTGGCATGGACCGCAATATTGGAAAGCGCTTCTTCAAAACACCTAATGTTCTTTCTATGACATTGCGTAACGACGAATATCGATGGTCAAATAATTCTTTGGGTCCAGAATAATGACGGCCATGAAACTCTTGCAAGTGATAGCGTTGGGAACGAAATGAGGCAAGAAATCCAGGTATGTTCGTGAAGTCGGCATTCACTAAATAATACTTGCCTACATGTAAATAATGTAGGCAATGCTCTGTCAAATACATGTACACAAAAATCAACATTTAAGACCATACAGTGTGTTATTTGGTGATACTCACCATAGGGTGGGTGTGAAAAATGTAGATAAGCTCTTGTAATTGAGTCAACTAAAATTGCGTTGTCGTGGGCGCTACCTTCCTATCTAGAATTGATAAATGTGAACAACATGTCGAAGTCGCAAGTTGCGAGTACATTCTGCAATACCGTAGCTTTGCGACCACGGAATGTATTCTGTCTTGAGATTGAGATCCACGCATCCACCAATGTGCCATTGATAGCACCGACACAATCTTACTTGAAATATATTTGTTTGACATTAAACGCGAAACAAACCTAGATATTACTTATAAAACATAAAAGAAAAAAAAAAATTAATTCGTTACTGTTATTGAAAACTTACAAGACAAACATGTAGTCATACCTTGAACCAGGGAAAAAACCTCCTATCATTTAAATTTTTTGCTGGTATGACATCTTAATTATGTCGTTTGATAACTGTTAAGGCAAGCTTGCACAATGCCCACATAATGATTTTGATGTGCCGACAAATAGTTTCAGTGGAGTGTTGAAATCTATCGGCTAGTAGTCTATGCCGGTCATTTTGTGTGAAAGTGTACAAAAGAATGTCAAGCGATTCCTCGACAGTGATATGCATATGTTCAGTTTCGACAAAGTCATTTTGAAGTAAGGTGTCTTTCAATAAAATGAATGTTTGGGTATCCATTCGCATGATGTCCATTTAATAAACTGAAGATGTAATCATTACCTTTGAATGGACAAGTTCGCTGCGGTCGTCTACTGGTTGACGCATTCATATGCTCATTCATAAAAACAATCATCAAAAAGTCCATAAAATCTTCAATAACCTCATCCTTCTCTGATGACCTCTCCATTGCATTGTTTTCTGTGTCGGATGACATATTGTTTTGGCTACATGACAATAACGCATAATTATAAAAAAAATGATTAACAACATGCCAACTGTTACCATTATTGGTGAAACTAAAATAAACCACTGCCTATAATTTGTCAGCCTTAGTTATTTATCGAACTAGATGGAAACATACATGAAAGTTGAAGCAGAAATAAAAAAAACAGACATAAAAGAACGCAGAAGAATAAAATCACATCTAAATGTAAAACATAAATAATTTTAAAAAATCTAGAAATAAACAGAGAAATACGGATAAAAAAAAGCATGTCATCAGGTGAAAAAAAAAATTAATAAGAACAACATAGACATCATCAAATCATGTTGGACAATCACAAAGAAAACTGCAAGCTCGATCAAGCCACAACTTCTCCCTTCACTACAAAGTAAGGATCATAGCTAGGCGCACATGGGTAGCAGTACGCATAAAAAACATCCGTCATTTCTTGTCTTTGAATAGTGTCAGTGCCCTAATGTACTGGATCGATGGTATGTTCCCAAGCTCTAACAGGGCATCTTGATATGCATCAAAAGAATAGTCATCACCACTTGCACTAACAGCCTCTGTGTCTGTTGATCAGGCACGAGAATGTTCCGTTTTTTCCTGTACATAGGTAGTGAAAGCTGCGCAGACATCATCAAAGCCACTTGACTGTGACCTTTTAGAACGATCACTATCAATCTGATTATTTGTAGGGCCCCTCTTATGACTTTTGCCCTTCGATGGTTATATGTACTCATCGCCGAATAAGTCAACAACAATAGATTCGGCCGCATTACTCCCACTAGCTCCAGGCAACCATAATTTATTAAGCATTTCATCATCTTCATCAGAGTTAGGGGCTCCTTGTGTGGATGCACAAGCCAAGGCCCTTGTGGCACAACAGTTTCAACAATTTCGACCATTTCTTGAAAATACTTAAATCCTTTTGTTCTAAATTTCTTAACATTTTTTGTTGCCTACATCAATTGAAAATATTAAAACTAAGCATTCTGTATGTGTGATCAAAGGTTACAAAAAAAATTGAAAAAAGTACAAGTTAATTCAATACCTTATCCCAAAATTTATCGGGTACAACAACCGTTCCTACAATGGGATCTTATCTCAAACCGGTCTGTGCCTGCAATCGCTTGAAGGTTTGGTAATCAACTTTCAGTCGCTGATATTTTTGTCTCACCTATTTTGGTGCGTATCGAAACCCATACAAATTTTGCAACTCAGTTGCAAAGTGATTCTAATGCCTAACTGTCCACACAGTACTACAACCTGTTGTTTGATTTTTTTGTACCTCGTCTCTCAACATGTTTATTAGCTTCATTTTGATTCTGGAACTCCACATTCTTGTGTCCTGATTGTCATCAGAATTGCTGCCATCCATCTAACAACACACAATTTATATCTAAACAAATCTGAATTGGATATTAAAAAATAAAAATGCAAGAATCATCTCCAATTATGTTTCGGTAGGAAAAAGAGTTCATCAATTGAAGTTGTTAACAGTGTTGGGAAAAACAGATACAACAAGAAAAAACAGAATATTGCTAGGAAAAAAAATTCATCAATTGAAGTTGTTAACAGTGTTGGAAAAAACAGATACAACAAGAAAAAGCATAATATTACATGCAAAAAGTTTGTGAAAGAAGTGTACACAGTAGATAATAAACAGAAACAAGCAGAAAGAGAGCAGAAGAATAAGAGAAGCATCAAAGGGGGTAAGTGGCGGTCGACCCAGAGGAGAGGGACCTGGGCTGGTAGTCGACCGGCCGAAAGACCAGTTGGACGACTGGCCAGTTGTCCTGGCGGTTGACCGGTTTGACAAATCAAAACCATTTCTACTTCTCAGCTATTACATAGTAGATCGATTGAAGGATTGAAGAATATACAACTAGCAGATCGATTGAAGAATATACATACCAAAGCAGTAGGAGTGAAATAGTTGTCACCGGTGATGGAGTGGATACAGTGGGTAGATGTGCGCTTCTTCAGTAGGTGTCTGATTCGAGAATACGTTTCACAAATTTGGCCTGACACACATAAATTGGGAATGAATTTGGGGATGTTTGAGAAAATCAATGAGTTGTAATTTAAAATTTGAGAGAAATTTGTGATTTAATTGACCTCGGTCTTGTCGTCGTTTCATTGCTCGAAGAATGAATCTTCCACAATGCACAAATTGCAACTCACTTGATTTGTGAGAGTTAGTAGATGCGATTTTATGGGTGAAGAGGGGGTTCACAGACATAGTTTAGATTTGAAGGTCTCAGTTCACATAGAGCAACATGACCCATAAAGAATCTTGAGCTGTGATCGTTGAAAGAGAGGAAGACAACTCGTAAAATTCAAATTTAAATTTCTTTCCAGGTGAAGCTTTTCAGAAGTTTAGCTTTAAATTCCTTTCACGTGAAGCTTTTCAGAAATGGAAAATATCGAAGATACAAAGTATGTACTGTTGGAAGCTTTTTACAGTGGAGAAACGAAGGGAGAAATCTGCCAAACGAGAAGTGAAAATGTATTTTGAATTGTATGGTGGAATTACGACTTGAAAATTGTATCCAAACATGAAGTACAAATATACAAATGAAAATATATTTTGAGAATACAACCCAACACAACCTGAAAGTTTTTCCACTAAACTAACTCTCGTTAGTACATCTTTTAATAACCTTCTTCAGCCACCACTTTTTAATGATAATAACCACCATCAATCAATATTTTCTAACAATTACCATTTTGGTTTTTTAAAAAAATTCCTTTCAAAATATAGGTAAAGTATATATAATTTTTTTATAAATAAATAAAAAAATATTATTTACATATCACATTATATCATACATTCATAATCATTGATGCATTGAGAGTCCCAAGCTTCACTTTTTTTATAAAAAAAAAAATCATAAAATGATGGAGAAGAAATTCGTTGGTAGATGCGATGGATGGTAGTTTTGCCATTTAGAGAGAGGTTTGAGCTCCGATGCCAATGTCGGACATGTTGGTTGATGCCATTTGTTACAAGTTTACTTCAAATCTGTCTGAAAATGGAAAAGCATCTGATAAATTTAATTCACTGCTCTCTCCACCAACCTCAATTCCACCAAATTCACTCTCTCATCATCACAAACCACTTCTCTCTCACCCCACTCTTCATAAAAAAACTCTTAAACCATTCCTTCATCGACTACGCACGCAAGGTGTTCGACCAAATTCCCCAACCAGACCACACCCTTCACAACTCCCTCATTTCCACCTACTCCAAACTCTCTCTCAACAAACAAGCCACACAGATGTTCGTTTCAATGCATTCTGAGAATACCAGGATCGATTGTTACGCAATTCCGCCCCTTCTCAAGTCGTGTTCTTCGTTGTTGGCTAGAGATTTTGGAATACAGGTTCATTGTTTGGTGATAAAACATGGGTTGGATGACTCCAGCGTTTTTGTTCAGACCGGTTTGATCGATTTTTACGCTAAAACTGGCAATGTGGGTGATGCTGAGAAGATTTTCAATGGGATTTTGGTTAAAGATCCGGTTTGTTACAATTGTTTGATTTCTGGGTATTCAAAATCCGGTGATGTTTTGATGGCAAGAAAGCTTTTTGATGAGATGGCGGATAGAAGAACCCTTGTTTCATGGAACGCGATGCTTTCTTGCTACGCCCATAATGGGGATTTCATCAAGGGGTTTAGGGTTTTTGAGCGAATGCAGGGTGAGAATTGTCGGCCTAATGAATTCACTGTGGTGACTATGCTCTCTATATGTGCTAAGCTTGGGAATTTGGAAATGGGGTTGAGAGTGAAGAAGTTTATTGATGATAATGATTTGCGTCGCAATATGATAGTTTCGACTGCGTTGTTGGAAATGTATGTGAAATGTGGGGCTGCCGATGAGGCACGATGGGAGTTTGATCAGATGGATGAAAAAGATGTTGTGGCTTGGAGTGCTATGATTGCTGGTTATGCTCAAAATGGGAGATCAACCGAAGCATTAGAGCTTTTTGAATGCATGAAAAGGGAAGAAATGAAGCCTAATGATGTCACACTAGTGAGCGTTCTATCGGCTTGCGCTCAACTGGGTTCGGTGGAAGCTGGGGAGCGTATTGGTAGCTATGTAGAGAGTCTTAATTTTGATGCAAATGTTCATTTGGCGTCAGCATTGTTGGCTATGTATTCCAAGTGTGGAAACATTAAAAAAGCTCGACAAGTATTCAGAAAAATGTCTCACAAAGATGTCGTGAGTTGGAACTCGATGATCATGGGCCTGGCAATCAATGGTTTTGCAGAGGATGCAATTGCTCTGTATGAGAAAATGAAAGAAACCGGGGTTCAACCAGATGATATAACATTTGTGGGCCTACTAACGGCCTGCACCCATGCCGGCCGTGTTGATCTGGGTTTCGAGCTCTTCAGGAGGATGAGAGTAGAACACGGGATTAGCCCAGAGATAGAGCACTACGCTTGTATCGTGGACCTTTTGTGTCGTTCCGGTAGACTAAAACAAGCATACCAGTTCGTATGTCAGATGGAAGTGGAGCCAAACTCCGTGATTTGGGGTACTTTACTTGGTGCTTGTAGGATTCACTCGAATGTAGAACTGGCCGAGCTCTCTATCAACAAGTTGATAGAACTAGAGCCCGGGAATGCTGGAAACTATGTCCTACTCTCCAACATGTATGCTAGTGTGGGTCGATGGCAAGAAGCTTCGAAGGTGCGGTTTTTGATGAAAAGTAAGAGTTTACAGAAGACGGCTGCATATAGTTGGATAGAATTGGAAGATAAGGTGCACAAATTTCTAGTTGGGGACACATCGAACCCTAGATGTAAAGATGTCTATAGAACCATTGATGGATTGGCAATGCATTCGACTTGGTCTACTCATGCCTTTGAACCCGAGATAGAGTTCTGTTAATGCTAGGGCTGAAAACACAATATGACTGCTAAAACTGGTGTGAAGTAGAAAGCAGGGAATAGTTTATGATTGGCTTTTGGTTCATAGATGTGTCAAGAGAAGAGAAAAGTGTATTATTCATGTATGAATTATGATAAAAAGAAATTATTACAAATGATGTTCTCAAAAGCCAAAATTTGTAAATCAATGATATTACAAGAATGAATAGCAATTGTGTCACGAATTGCTAACTTAATTTACAAAGTCCATGTACCTATATATACTTCTGTGATGTCGTAATGTGATCAATATCGCCGAGAACCCATAGAACCAATTTGATTAGGATCGATCACGATTCCTTGAATTGGTCCCGCTCGGCCTAAGATACTTCTGTGAGAATTGGTTGTTGAAGATGCCGCTATCTGAACATGAGGCGGTGTTGGAGTTTCAGGTGAGTGGCCAGAAATGCAGAGGGCACCAGAATCATCTTGCTCCCAGTATACTTCAACCATAAGACCTTTAGGATTCTCAGGCGACTCTGTTCCTGGAATGCCGATGAACCTGGCTCCGACAGGTATCTGCACAATCATTGTGAAAAGGAAGCAAAACTTAAGTCCCCATTCATGGCAATTGCTAACTTATCGTTTGTTTTGGCAGAAAACATTTTTCAATGTTTGATAGCGACTTTGAAACTAATGTACTAGTGTGGTGGTGGTGGGATGGTAGAGGTGGTGACGAGTTAGACTTCAGTCCGGAAAACGTTTTGCATCTTTCAAAAGTGAAAAATATTTTTCATCCAAATAAGCTTGTTTTCAGAAAATATTTTTGGCTGAAACAAACAAAGCAATAGTATACAAAAAAAGATAACCAAAACAATTGCACACCTGAAGTTCAGTTCCAGAAGTCAAAGTCAGAGTTTCCGTTCTCCCCTCAGCTGCAGCACTTTCCAGCTCTGCTTGCTGTGCAATATTCAGGAAAACTTCTTCCAGAGTTGTAAGACCAAGTTGGATGTCTGCTATGCCAAATTCTCTCTCTCTATCTTGGAGCTCAGCGAAGAAATTCTACAGGGACATAATTACCAAATAAAAAATAAAAAAAGTGAGATCTTTGTACATTCACATATAAATTCCACAAGCAGATGCATTTTTCACGCAAATCAAACTCATCTTAACACAAAAACTGAGGGAGGTCTTCGTAGGTTCATAAATTATTATTATTTAACTTGGTGTATTTTTGTTACAAATTAGAAAGCTATTCAGAATTCAAAACATTTTAGTTACTCTAAAATCAGAAGGGAAAATGACAGCCGGACAAGAGTGTGCTAACCACAAGTGGGTGTCGAAACCTTAAAAAAAGAAGTGAAACAAACTTGAAAATGAGGGCCTGATCAGCGTCTGAAACACGACGACTATGTAATTGCATGACAATTTTGAATCTTGAATCAATATAAAGCAAGGACTCCATTCGACAATCCCACCCACCACAAGAAGGGGGAAATGATCATAGACTCGAAGAGAAAAGCGAAAGGAAAAACAAAAACAAAAACAAAAACAAAAGAGAACTGATGAAAGAAAAAAAGAAAATAAAAAAAGGTGAATTTAATATTGTGGAATTTTTTTTTTCTAACTCCCATGAATTCAGACATGCAAGAGCATCAGATTTTAAATTTCAAATACACAGACACTAAAACTTTTAGACAGTGACTTTGCGCTTACCGTCAATAGCTCCTCCTTGTCATGGGGAATAACATATGTCAGGAATGACTTGTTCTCCTCTTTTGGTACCACATTCAAATGCTGCAAAAATAATCCCCAGGTCAAAATAAAATATTTATAGTTGAAAAATAGTTTAAAACAATCTGTGTCATCTAACATACCTTTTTAAAGAACTGTTTCACAGGCTCATGATTTACAATGGGAACATCTTCCCCTCTGACAGGAGTTCCGTTAGCAGCTCCAGTGAAGCTTATGTTAGAAATAAAACCAGTACCAAACCGGGACTTCAACCTGATTGAAGTTCCAATGCAGCGAAGCCTACCCTTTGCCATGATTCCTATGCGATCACTTAAAATGTCAGCTTCTTCCATTGAATGGGTAGTTAGGACAACGGCCCGCCCTTTCTTCGCATTCTCAATTATGTCCCAAACGTGCCTTCGAGTGATTGGATCCATACCAGTCGTCTGCACATTAAAGGAAACTTCTGGTTAGCAGATGAAGTGAGTAACACCAATAAACTCATATGAAGAATGAAGATTTTCTAATCTGAAATACCGGTTCATCCAATATGACTAGCTTTGGATCACCAATAAGGGCAATTGCAACACTAAGCCGGCGTTTCATTCCTCCACTGTAACTACCAGCTCTCGTTTTAGCTGCCTCAGTGAGTTTCACCTCTGCTAATGATTTCTGTGCAACCTGGGCTTGAGAAAAAGGGCTCATGTTAGAATATTATTATAACAAGAAGACACTTAAAATAAGTACTGAGAAAATCAGGTTCAGATTTGCATAGCACTCACGGATTCAATTGAAGCTGGGGGCAGGCCTTTAATCCTAGCAAAGAGGTGGAGATGTTCTCGACCAGACAATGCATCCCAAAGTATATCAAACTATGAAAAAAAAAAAATTCAATCTCGCTTTCTGGATGAATCCAGAAATGCTGGGAGAATCAAATATCTTACATTATTGAAAAGAAATGAAAAAGAAAAAAGAGTCACCTGAGGACAAACTCCTATGATTTTTCGAATATTTGACATGCCAACAGAGCTCCGAACAGAATGACCATATATTAATGCTGTAAAAAGACATGCCATGGATTAATTTCAGTTAACTTTATCCTTATAAATCCCAGTTGATGAACATGGAAACCCGAAGCAGAAGTCATTACCATCTCCAGCCGTCACTGGTGTAATTCCGGTCAAACAATTGATCGCAGTAGTTTTTCCAGCTCCATTGGGTCCAAGAAGACAGAATAGCTGATCTTTTGCAAAGTTAACCCATAAGCCCTGAAAAAAAGGTCCACTTTGTACTTTTATACATTTGAGGATACAAGATCTCTTCAAAGGGTTAATTGCTCCCCTATCTAATGTTGGTGATTATATGGATTCCCCCCCCCCCCCCCCCCCCCCCCCTTTCTATTTTTTTTTTTTTTTTTTTTTTGGGGGGGGTGGGGTTATGTGTGACGAAACCAATCAAATGGAACCCCACACCTAGGTGTAGATGCCAAAATGAAGTGCTTATTTGAGCAATAAATTCCTCTTGCCCCTAACTATTAGCCTTAAATTTACTAAGCACACAAAGTGAGAGGACATTTTACCTTGAGAGCATGATAATGCGAGGTCTTCTTACATTTACAGCAACCAATCTTTGTTGCACCAGGATATACCTTTATAAGACCACGTATTTGAACAGCAATATTTGGATCAACTGCACCTTCCTTTGCTTCTTTTTTCACAGTGTTTTCCTCTTCAAGTACATCCTCATCATCTGGAGTAATATCTTCCATTGGGGGAACTGAACTTGTGCAGCTACAAATGCCGCCCTCTAAAGAAGAATGAGATAAACCTTTCAGTCACTAATACCAGCTGACCAAGAGAATTAAGGAAAATAGATTATTAGTTCAAATTCAATTACCTGCCACCTTGTTTCCACCTTTCCCTGTCCAATATCCAGGGTTTAAAAAGTAGAGCACCGACTTTCTCACACCAGATGAGTTTGGGATAATATTGTCAAAGTAGATTGCCAGAACAAACCACAGAAGGAATGTTGAAATGAGCCATATATAAATCTCACTCTGCCAAAAACATGAAAGTATGCAAATGGTTAATTGCAAGGCCACTATTGAGCTTTGTTGGAGACAAAAGTGATACAAGAATGATTAATACACAAATGATCATGCCCACACAAAATACACACACAGAGGGGATAGAAAAGAGGGGAGAAGGTATGGGCAATCAGGATTGCAAATATTTGGTTTTCAAGTTGCGATTAGAGAACATACAATTGTGACAACACACTCGTTATCATTTGGTGCGCATTTCCCTTTTCTACTCCAACTGATTCCTGGATCTTGAGGAGTAGCAGTTGCATCAGAAAGCAATTTAAGACCTTGAGCAAGAAGGTTTGGTGGGAACAGTGACCAGATGATCCGATAAAGACTGGAGAAGTTGGAACTATACGGAAATCCAAATTGTGTAATAATCTGCAAAGATTAAAAAGGTCCATTATGATGATTGGGTCATTAACATATGTTCCAGAATTTAATGGAGGGAGACTTGCCTGAGTTAGAAAACCGATAATAAATATGGAGAAACCTGCAGTTGTTGATGAAGATGACTTGCTAATGAAGGCCGACAGCATGAAGGAAAAACCAATCTAGCATCAGAAACCATGAAAGACAGATCAGCCATCACAATCCAAAAATGAGGTTTGCTTGATCATGAAGAATATGACATTGTCTAAGGATAAATAAATTGGGTTAAAATTTATTACTACTGGAAGAAGCTTACCATATTGAATTGGAAAAGAAAGAAAAGAAGAAACACAACAGCAAAGTTGTTGTTCAAGAAAAAATCAAATTGAAACATCATTCCAAAGAGAACTGTGAGAAGTGCTGAAAGAAGAGTGATAATTCCTTCCCACGTGAGCCACGAGAACCAATATGCAGTATCATAAAGACCCATCATAGTCATTGCCTGTTAAGAAAATGTGACATGAAAAAATGAAAATTATTTTGCAAGGACATGGAATGTAAATTGTCTTATGATCAAATCATGTAACAAGTGAATACCTGGCGAAGTTTGAGTTCTTTCTCTGTAATCAAATTACTAATTTGAAAGACAAAACCAAACATAGCAATTGCAAGGAAAAAGGTTGGTCCTACTGAACCCACAGCAGAGAAAATCTCCAGCGCAGGGTGTGCAAATTCCTTCAGATTGACAACCCAGCTAAAGTTTGGATCTGAGGTGTACGAAGTCAGGAGTAAGGGATTCATTTAGTCAACCAGAGATATGGAAGCCACAGCATTAACAATGCCTATTGAGATTTAAGAGGATCAAAATTGTGATAAATTCAATACCTCCAATCAAAGACCTTGCAATTTCACGCTCTGCTGCAATTTGAAGAGGAATTTGGAATTTGAGTGTGGGATCTTCATAATGCCCTCGTTTGTCAACTGCAGTAGAATTGGTCTGTATACCATAGGTTACTACAGTAGCATTTCTCTCTGCAAAATGTAGAGCCCCAGGGCAATGCATAGGATTGCTGAAAAGCCATGCATCGACTTCATTTTTTGTTCTAAACGATTTAACCTGCACAAACAAGGCATAGAAGAGTGATCCTATTGCTTTTGAGTTTCTTTCTTATAAAATTATAACTTTTAAGCATACATTAAATGCACTGATATACCCCCAAACAAGAAATACACCTTTCAACTAGAAGACAATAGAAAGAGAAGCATTCATGTTAAGAGCTGTCAGCTCTTCTTCCCAATGTCAGATAGAGATATTTTTCAAAATTTGTAGTACAGTTCTTTTTTTTAAATCTCAGATCCCAATGGACACAACAATTAACAATTTGTGAGGGCAAGTTAGGGAAGTGATTAATGTAAAACAGGCAGAGAGAGAGAGAGAGAGCATGCTTGACAATATCATTACCCTATCAGAATATCCAAAAAAAATTGTCTTGACATTATCATTAATAAGTTAATAACCTACTCAAGCAAAAGAATTTAACAGAGATTGAAACTGGCACTATTGTGGACAACTTTAGGAAGTAGAATTACAAGGAAGAAAATGATTTTGAGGTATAGAGTACACGGAAAAAATATATAAAAGGGATGAAGTATATCAACAATATTCTAACGAAATTGTTGTGCTACCACTCATTGAGCAGAAATGAACGTGAGGAATCTCCATTTTCATGTATGCCACAAGCTGAAGGTAATGATAACAAAGCTCAAGGTTCTAAAAAGCCCAAAAGCCATAATGGTTTATCCAAAGCAGCATCAAGTCACTTTTTTATGCATGGGAAGTTGAAAAAAGGAAGTCCATTCAGAAGAATCGTTATTAACGATTACATAATGAATACGTAAGTATTAGAACTACAGGTATTCTTACTTCACAATCCAAATTCAAAAATGACCAATGGCTAAGAAAATTGCAGAAGAAGATAAAAATGTGATTTCCAAGAGTAACAAAAACAAAGAAAATAAGGTTAAAGAAATAGCACTGTCTACCCAAATTAAAGGAGAACCAAAAGAAAAGTAAAGAACCATCAGGGACCGTGTTAACCTCTAAAAAAAAAAAAAAAACAGGGGCAGTGCTAGAACTCCTTTAGCTTACTAAGGTCTCTTGCCCTACCTAGGCTAAGGCCTCCAACTTACCCAAAATAAAGTCAACAAGCCTTTGCTATTTAGTGGTTAAAAAGTATTGCTAATTTGCTACACAGTCGATTGCATGAGTTTCTGAATCTTAATTTTCTCTTCTTCGAAGACATCATGTGTTGTGGGTGTGTCTCGAATTTGACCCTGATAATGCTTATTATCAGTTGCCAACCTGCACAGCCCGATTAATCGGATAGGTCTGACATGGTATTTTGTATTTGGGTCCATTTTGTCCTTGTTTGCTACTTTTAGATCCTTGTATATGTTGGATTATTTCAGATTTTCAGATTCATGACCATCTTGTGAGTTTGGGACATAGAGTTAAAAGGGATAGTCAGCTTATTGTATCTTTATAAATTATATTCATATTCATATTGAAACTCACTTGTCGTTCTTCACATGTGAACGTAACGCTCTGTTTGTTCGAGCGAAATGTTTTTTGTATTTCTAGAATTTGGTACAATTAGAAACGAAAATCAACAGAAAATATTTTACATGATCTACCAAAAATAAGTATTTGGAAAGAAAATATTTTTCTTTTTGAAAAGACAAAAAAATGTTTTCCGAACTAAAGTTTTACTAATGTCACCGCAATACCACCACCATTCTCATCTCCACCACCATCACTATCATCGACGCCATCACTGCTGCCGCCACTCCACCACCATGCCACCACCTTCGTCCCACCACTACCACCACTGCCACCAAACATAGAAAAATATCTTATCCGGAAAATAGTTTTTAGAAAAAGTATTCGGTAAACGGAGTGAACCACGTAAAGATGCTGGTGTGTTTGTTCAATTTTGGCTTTACTCATCTTCGCATTTCCCTTACCATAGGAAATTGAAAATTGAAAATTGAAAATTGAAAATTCAACTATACTCTACTCAATCAAGATCAATCCAAACTAAATTAGCAAATTAAAAGCTCATCAAACACTAGCTATATCATAATTCAAAAACCAAAAAACAAGAAATAAAAATTCAAAGAACCTTGTCTGAAGGAATCGGCCTTCCCGGATTATTGGTCATAATTCGAGTAACAATCGATCCAATCTTGGCGCTATCATTACCGCTCCATACGAAGTCGAAGCAAGGAAGCTTGACGTAGTACTTGTCCTCACATGGCGGAATCGGAGGAGAAACAATTGGTTTGGGATCGAAGACGTGCTTGTAAGTGCTGGTGGAGGAGAAGCGAGCATCCATGGCTTTTTGGATGCAGAAGATGAGGAAGATGAAGAAGAGGGAAGAGAAAAGTTGAAGGAATGTGGATCGCTTGCTTCGCCATGAGAGAATGATATTTTTTGTGAACAGAGCTTTGAATTGCTGTAGCAGTAGAGGGAATCCCCTCTGTAATTCCATTGCTTTCTCTCTCTCTACAAATCTGTAATGGTGTTTGGATTCTGAGAAAATGGATTCGTGACAGTGGTTTTTTATATGAAATGGGAATAAAAAAAAAACGCGCCGTTTTGAGTATCAGGCTTGAGCTTGAGGATGATGAGGTGAATTTGCCCTTAGTTTTCATGGAAATTACGAAGTTTGCCATTGGCTTAGATTTGTCGCTCACTATCCGTAGGGCTGCAAACAAACCGAATAGAGCCGAGCCGGGTCGAGTTTTGCTGAGCTGAAGCTCGGCTCGGCTCGCTAACATTAATGAAACTCAAACTCGGTTTGATTTAACTTGGCTTAATAATTTTTTTTTAAAAATTATTAATATTATTTAAATAAAAATATTTAAGTAAAAAAATATTATTTAATATATAAATAATATATTTATTATATAATTTAAATAAAGATAAGCGAGTCGAGTTTGTGCGAGCTCGAACTCGACTCGTTTATTAAACAAGCAGAGCCAAGCCCTTAACGAGCCGAGTCGAGTTTGTTCATGAACAACTCGATTCATTTGCAGTCCTACTGTCACGTTTATACACTGCCAACTATTCTTCTTCATTTATTTATTTATTTTTAATGGTTCTTTTTCAAAATCATTTCTAACTTTTTTACATTAGTCTAAGAATTCAGAATTTATTTCTAGATTTGTGCCAAGAATTCAAGTGGGGGTTCATGTGTAAACTTAATTTTGTTTTGGATAATTTTTTAGTTTGTAATATTACTGAAATTTTTACTTTTTGGTTAATCTAATGTAAAAAGATTTAAAAAGTAAAAATACACTAAAAAAAAAAAAATTAAAGTCAATATAATTATAATAAAATTATAAAATTTATTATATTTTCTTCAAATTACTGGGGAGGTCAATGTAATTTACCTAAAAGAATAATATACATACACAATTTTTATACAGAATGATGTAATTTATTGTGAATCTTTCATTTCAAAACAAAACATCCATAAAGATGACTTCTTTTCTCTTTTTTTTTTTTGAAATTTTTTTATCATATTATTGTTATAAAAAAAATTTGGTATGAATAAAATTTTCCATAAAACTGTCATATTTACAACAATGATGTACATCAAACTTGTCAGTTTTACCTCATTTAACTTGGTCACCTAGCACAATCACATGTCATTGATCCTTTATAGTTTTACTTCTCTTGGAATCTATAACCCTAAACATTTATTTCAACCATAATTTAGAATGCTAATATGTGTGCATTACTTTATTTTATTTTATTACAGAAGTATTTTGAATTTTATCTCAACTAATATATACAGACTCTTGTTTTATATATATCAAAAGTGTAAACCTTAGAATAATTGCAACCAAAAAAAAAAAAAAAAATTAAAACATAAACTATTAGTTTACTTTTGTAAAATTTCAAATCCGTAACTTTTCATAGGAGAAATGCTCTGTGCTTGATGTTACTTGATCCTTCATATCCAAGTGATTAATTGTATGCTCAATATACATTGTTGACAATCTGTTACTTAAATTATGTTAAAAATTAACCCTAAACAAGCCTAACCCGAATATCAGGTATTGCATTTTATCTAATTGCTAAAAATCCTCCTAGAATTCCTCAGATAAAAAGATTCTTGGAATGAACTAAATAATAAAGTTTTTTTTTTTTTTAAACTAGAAAAAAAAGATACTCTGAGATTTCATCACGACATCCATGGGTCCAAACTTCGGAATTACTAGTTCCCGGCCTGATTTAATCCAATCTATAAGAAGGGACCCACCACCGATGTACCAGTAGAGCTCATCAATCACTCTCAGCAGAACTAAGGTTTGATCGGAGTATAACGCGAGATCTCAAAAGAGAGTCACTGAAAAATCCAGCATTTCACGCCCTCCAAAATCAAATTTAATTCACTGCTGTGAGAAGGTAATTCCTTCAAACACTGGGCTACCAATCCCGGTGATAAACAACACATAGTTGATAAAATCTTTTGGCCCTCCTCATTTGAGAAGGATATCTTGGTAATTTAGGTTGAGAATTGTGAAGGGCACACTAGACATTTCACGATGTAGAAATTTATATTTATAAATGATATCAGAGAGTTGAATAAAATAGTTCAACGATCACACATGAAATGCTTTAAAAATAATATTTAGGATCACTAGTCAAATGTGGTGTTCAAATTGGGAATAGCCAAACGTGTCATGAAAAGTTCTTGGAAATTTCTTATGAAACTTCTTAGGGTTACTTGGACACAAAGTTCATAATATTCTATGGTGGACCAAAAGAAATATTAAAAAATGAAAAAAAGAGAGATGAAATTTAAATATTGTTATTTTTATTGGAAATGTGTTTTGCACATTTGTTAGTTGTTGGCTTAGCTTCAAAGGACCGTTTATACTTCACAACGGTTTTCGCGGAAATATCTTTTAGGCCTAGTTCGGTAATTATATTAGTTAAAAAAAAATTAAAAGTTAATTTTTTTTTTTTCATGTTTATTAGTAAAAGTTAAAAGTTATTATAAAGAAAAATTATTTGTGATCCATAAGTACTATTTGATAATGGGACAATTTGGAAAACTAACTAAAAGTTAACTTTTAACTTTTAATTCATTTTAAGTCATATTACTCTCACATTTTTCACACACAAAAAGATAAAAAAAAAATCAAAAAAAAAAAAAACTAAAAAATCAACTTTTAACTAACTTTTCAAATCACCCCAATATCCGTCATCAATCATCAAATATCATACCTCTTGTTGTTTCCTATGACTTAATAAGAGTCGTGCTGGAGACCCCCAGTCTCCAAGCATCCCCATAACTCCCACACACACGTGGGGATTGGTCATTGAATAAATATATATATATATATATATATGGACCAATCACACCCCACTGGGGGCCCTGGGGTCACCTCCAGTGGGGGTCTGAGGCTTTTTCCTAATACAAAATTATACACCTCATACATTTTACAAATCAAAACTTTGTTAAAACACGTGATCATATCTTAAAACTACCAAATAACCTCTCCGTTTAAAAAAAGTAAATTTCCCACTGAGGTCTTAAGGCTTGTTGAGATTTGATTATTTTAATTATTTTTTAATTTTTTATAAAAAAAATGTGTAAAAAAATATAAAAAATAATATAGTAACTTACAGTAAATTTTTTTTTTTTAAACTAAAATTTGTAATTGCAAACCTTAGTGTGAACTATAAGTGGGAATTGAGACCACATTGCATAAATTCAAATTTGCATAGATCCAAATTTATTTGACTAAAAATAAGTGCATTAATGATCAGTTGGCTTGGTGGAGACTATTGTAGCCTTGTAGACTTTTAAGATGCTTTCACTTAAAATTAATATTTATGATTATAACATTTAGGATAACAAAAATTCTAAAATCTTAATGTAATTCTCTTAAAATTATAAAAATCTATTATATTTTTTAAAATTTTAAGGAAAATGAATGTGATTTATCTTATTAATTTAGTGTAGTAAATAGAAATATGAATCTCTTTAATTTGACTAACAATGTGACCTTGAATAGAGTCAAATAGAGAAGAATGATTCATGTAACCGACCCCATTTGATGGGACTTAAATCTTAATTTGGTTTAATTTAGTCCTATTAATAATGCCCTTTTAAAAATTAAATTAAAATTAATGAACAAAATAATTAATTCACTCTCTTGAAAAGTTTATATCTAATATGAAAAAGTAAATTTCCTGTTAAAATGACCATTTTATTTATGTTTAAAGAATTTTATTAATTGGACTAAACAATGTTTCATATAAAAAAAATAAAAATAAAAAATGTCATAAATTTATATATACTAAACACCCATCTAAAATGACATGACAATAATATTTTGAATATTAGATGAGTCAAAAAAATCACTTACATCAATCATTAAAAATTTTCAAAGCATCATACAACATTATCCCATATATATATATATATATATATATATGTATTTTTAGTGGCATTGACACAAAACAATTCAAGTTGATCATTTGTGTGGGATGTACATACGAGCCACACAAATGAATGATTATGATTATTTTATAGTATTGCCACGTCAATTGCAGGGCCGGCCCTAGGCATAGGTCATAAGGTCATGGCTTAAGGCCCCTTAAAATAGACTTAAAAAGGGAGTCCTCTCCTATTATAATTTAGTATAATATATTAGGTATGTTTTAAGTTTAAAAAAATTAAAAAAGGTCCAAACTAATTTAAAATAAATTGATCCATTAAAAAATTAAAAGGTCAATCAAAAAAATTAGCATTGTTATCCATTAGAAAATAGACAAAAAAAAAAGGCCTCTCTTATTATAGTTTAGTCTAATATATTAAGTATATTTTAAGTCCAAAAAAAATTAAAGAAGGCTCAAATTAACTTAAAATAAATTAATCCATTAAAAAATTGAAAGGCCAATTTAAAATAATTAGCATTGTTATTCAGTGAAAATGATTTTGCAAAAAAATCAAATTATGCAAGCATGATTGATTTATTTGCTTCTAAAAATACAAGAAGAGTGAAGATCAAACGATACTTATTAGTTATTGTAATGTAATGCTAAGTATTTTTTGTGATTTTGACATAAATTTTTTGTCCTTTACTTTAAAAAAAAAATAATTCATTCAATTAAAAAAAAATATCAAGGGTCTCAAAAATATATTAGTTGATTATCGATTTTGAGCTCCGAAAATCTCGGGCCAGGCCTGGTCAATCGTCGACATTAAGATTACTCGTTAGTTGATCAAATTTGATGAATTCACTAACAAGAAGTTCTGCTTGTTGTGGAGCGATAATATCAACCACTTGATGGCCTAAGACACTGATTATTGTTTTTGGCACTTTTGCGTAACAAAAGTCAGCTAGATCGGGTATGTGTCTCCATTAGCAAGTAGCTTTCTTAACATTTTTCTCATTCAACCCATTGAGCCTTTTTAATTATTATTATTATTATTACCCCATTAAAAAAATTATTATTATTATTTAAAATTTGAGTTCATATTATAAATTGAAAAATTTTAATATACACTCTTTTAAAAATAATATATCATATACATTTCTAATTATGTCATTTTCTTATTTAGTTATAATATTATTTTAGTTATAACTCATGAATTCTTTAATTATGTTTCATGTTGTGTTTAATTATGATATTTTTTTTTAAATTATAACTCAAAAAATTGAAGTTACGTAATTTTTATTTTATTTTAATTATAAGTTGCATGTGGTGCACACTCTTTGAAGGATGTACACTATAGTATTTCCCTTATAATTAACATTCAAAACAAGAAAAGAAAAGATGGCTTTGGTCATCTAATAGAAGAGGGGTTGTTGAGCTCGTTGAATTCACATTGAGGCCTATGTTGGTAATCTAAGTTGTTTTTTTGAAGTCATCGAGAAAATAATTTATGTAAAGAATAGACTAATCAAATATTGATAGTTATATGAATGAATTAAATTTATCTTATAAAATTGGATGAAAAATACAATTTTAAGAATATACCATTTATTTTTTTTAAAAGATAATTTGATAATCTAGCTACTAATGTTCAATAAATCTGAAATTTTACACGGATACATTTCCGAAAAATTGAATTATGATTTTTTTTTATAATTATGACTCAAAAAATGAAGTTACGTAATTTTTTTTTTAATTATAAGATGCATGTGGTGCACACTCTTTGAAGGATGTGCACAATAATATTTCCCTTATAATTAGCACTTTGGTGATCTAATAGAAGAAGGGGTTGTTGAGGTCGTTGGATTCACCTTGAGGCCTATGTCAGTAATTTAAATTGTTGTTTTTGTAAAGTCATCGAGAAAATAATTTATGTAAAGAATAGACTGATCGAATATTGGTAGTTATATGAATGAATTAAATTTATCTTATAAAATTAGATGACAAATACAATTTTAAGAATATACCATTTATTTTTTAAAAAAGATAATGCGATAATCTGGCTACTAATGTTTAATAAATTTGATATTTTACACAGATACTTTTCTTACTAATCTTATAAAATGAACTATTCAAATAATTTGAAGTAAATCCTAAAATGGGGCCACTACTCCAACAACACTTAAACAAATGATTTGAGAAGTTGATAAAAAGTTATTTTTGGCTTTTTTGATTAATATTTATTTATGATATCAAATCACAATAAAATGACTAAACTATCCCCATTAATTTAAAATATTTACAATTTCACTCATATAGTACATTTTGACGCATGAGGGATAGAATTGTAATTTCACCAATAGCTAAAAACCAACTACTCAAATGAAAAAAAAAAATGCAAAAAAGTCAACTTTTGACTTTTGCTATAAACCAAAAAAGTGACTAAAAGCCAAGTTCCCAAAATAACCCTTAATAATTTTAAATATTTTTGGTAACTTATATATTTTTTTATTAATTTAAATCTTTGTCTAAAATTATATTCTTTAACTTTTTAAAATAATTTTATTATACTTGGGTTTCTAAAATCCTTCATGTATTTATCTTTACTCCGGTTGAAAAATTACGTTGTGAATTTTTTGTTATTATGAAACTCAATTTTTAGAAAAAAATCCACTATTTTTAAGTTTTTTTTTTAATAATTATTTTCCAAAAGCTTTTTTTTTTTTTTATCATTTCTAGATTATGAAACCAATTTAAAAATAACAAAATTAATTTGTTTCAATATATCATGATATACAATAGGTAATATCTTGTAATTCTCTACTTATTATTTTGGTACCAATTATATTTCCTGTGAAACAAAGACCAATGGGTGCTAGATAGCCTCTTGATTCTACTGTGATATTTTCAATAATAAATAAATAAATGATAATGTAATATTTTTCATCATAATCATTGGACAAATTATTTTTCTTGAATAATTGAATTATTATTGCAATAATGTGATGGCAGAGGATTTTACAAAGATAAAATGTTGAATCAAGTATTTTGGATGACTTATTTCACTTGAAATCATTTCTATTTTTTTTTATTATTATTTTTTCTCTTGCTTGTTTATTTATTTAGATAGAGGTTATTTATTTATTTTATAGGATCAAATTTTGCTACAATTATACTCGGCAATTAGTACTAGTTAATTGACGAAATATAATGCAATTCTGTTAAAAAGTTAAAGAATATATTTTTAGAAAAAAAATTTTAATTTTTTTAAAAAAAAGGTTATCCAAGATATTGAAGATTCCTAAACACATGTTTTCTAACCTCAATATTAAGGTTAATCACAAAAAGGTTGCTAAGGTTAACAAGTGGCCAATTATAAATTGTCACATTACTTGGGATGTATAAACTCCAACATGATAGGTCGAAGGAAAATCTTTCTCATAAGATAAGGAAATTCACATTAGAAGCCTCATTTGAGAGTAATTTTTGTATGCGGATAGGATATATGTCATGTGGTACCTTTTATTATTGTGATTGAATTTGACAGTAGAGTCAATTACATTTATGTTAGGTATTTGGAGAACAATAAGGGACACCCTATTGACATACAAAAATTTCTCCACATTTGGTAACTTTTTGTTTTTTATTTTTTGTTTGTATTTTTATTTTTTTATGGAAAACAAAAACTTGTTTAATATATTAATTTTTTTTTTTTAAAACAAAAGGAGAAAGTGCTTTCAGTTATCTTTAAAATAAATTTTCACTTTCTACTTCCATTCTCACTAGCCACAACCCATTGCCGCTACCAATTACTTTTTGGCCAACCGCCAATGAACTTGGCTACCTTTCAGTCACCATTTCTAACCTCAAACAACATTCCGGCCACCAATTATGACAGTCACTGTCACTGCTAATCATCATATTCGTTCACCCTCCATTGCGAACCATCATCTTTGATAAAAGTCACAGAATATGTTGTTTTATTTTTATTAATATTTGAAACATTTTTTTTACACCAAACAAAAATTTGTTTTTACTTAAAAAAAAAAAACTATAATCTTATTTCCCTTTTTTTTTGGTAGAAAGAAAACAAAGAACCACAACATTGGGAGTATTAGGGTTGGTTTTAAAAGTGACTTTTTTAGTGATTTTTTAAATAAAATATGAGGTGAAAAAAAAAATGTTTAGAAATGAATTTTAAATTTTTACTAAAAAATGAGTAAAAAAAAATAAAATAGAGAAAATAGAATAGAATGTTTGATATTTTATGACTTTTATTTATTTATTTATAGAAAGAAATGTTCAAGAAATTAAGAATAAGCGGCTCCCTCTTTGGCTACCCGTTGATCCTCAGGCCTATCCCATTGTTCTTATTCTTGGATCGATATTGAAAAATTAAAATATTTTTATAGATTTTTTATTTATTTTTAGATTGAATGGATTTTTTATTGTGGCCTTACTTTCAGATTCAATTTTGTATTAGGAATACGTGCGGCTGAATATGGCTTTGTCTAATATACAGAAGTCAATAAACGGAAATAGAACTTTGAAAATAATAGTATTAATTAATTATGATTTGATTGATTTTTATATATACTATTCATTTTGTCAAAGCTTCGTAATTGTTTCAATAAAATCTTAGCTCGACGACAAATGAAATATTCAAATATAAAATAAAAATAAATAAAAAGACAAATGACATTTTCAAATAATTAAAAAAAGACAAATGTATGCGATGTTATATTGGTCATCACAGGACTATTATAATCAAACTAATGGTTAGTTTATTTTGTTTTTACTTTTGAACGGCAAGTACTTGTCTTATCGTAATGCAGAGAGGAAATTTGTCAGCAATCTGCCTCAAGTCAGATGGCTTTTGTTTTCATTTTGTTTTTTTTTTTTTTTGTGTGTTTAAAAGAAAAAAATTTACTGAAAAGTTAACAAATACCAATATCATTTTCATATTTTCTTTTATTTTTATGCAAAAATTCAAAAACAATTTTTAACATTTCTTAACAAGTAAATGGTTTTTATAAATTTTTCTTGAAAGTCTGTTTTGAAAACAGTGTGCCAAATAAATTTTTAATAAAAAATTAAAATACAACCAAACATGCTTGTTTTTTATGAAGCTCAAGTGCTAAAGCTAAAATTTATACTCACCAAATAATAATCATGAACACTAATCAACCAAATATTTATTTCTTTGATTATTTTCTTTCCAAGAGTCATGTTTAGTATCTAAATACCACCAAAAAAAAAAAAACAATAACAACAACCACATTAATTTCTCTTAAAATTTATGATGAATAAATAAATAAATAAATACATTGAACTCAAAAAGTTTGGTATAATTATATTGGGTCTATCAGGATTTTAATTCACATAACATTTAACTCTCTTTTTATAGTAACTAGTTAGTCGTAAGTATATAAAAATAACGATTAATTACCTAAAAGTCTTATTCACCAATATTGTGGTGGCTTAGGTCTTGTTTAAGATTTTTTGAACCAACAAGTCCTATTTTAAGATATAAAGACATTTTTCCCTTCTAACCTTTGGTTTGATTTGATTATTTAGTAAAACTGATAATATTATCAGTTTTTTCTAATTTTAAAATCAAGAATATTATCAATTTTGCACAATAATATTCCAGATAGTTGTTTTGCTAACTGAGAAAAAAAAAAGGTATCAAATTAAATGTTTTTACCCTCTGCTCTTTGGTTTGATTTGACTATTTAGTAAAACTGAGAATATTATTAATTTTTTTCACTTTTTAAATTTAGAACATTATCAATTTTTTCCGAATTTTAAAACTAAGAATATTATCAATCTTTCCTAGTTTTAAAACTTCACTGAGGGAAAAAAAAAAGAGTATGAGATTAGATAGGTGATTTTATTTTCATGAACTCTATATGTGAAATAATAATACAAAAATCAACGTTGAAATTAAAATCAAAATAAAAAACAAAAGTTTCGAAATTGAAAAGATTTCCTCAAAAATTAAGATTTAAGATATTTGAATCTGAAAAGTCTCAAATCGTTGAGCTGATCTATAACGTCATCGATCATAGTTTTGCAAACCTTAGGGTATCAAGAAACGAAGTGAACTTCAAGAGCTTGTTGAAGACCACTTGCAACGAGAGCTCTTATTTTCATTGGCCCATTTTGGGAACTTGATAAAAACGCATGGTTTGCGTTTTTATCCAAAAATCAGATTTTTCCTTTTTTTCATTTGGCAAGAGTAGATAAAGTTGGTGGCTAAATTACATAATTACCCTTAATGTTTATATTTTGTGAGTTTGGGTTAAAAGTAATTTTTTAAGTTGGGTGAGGCTATTTTAGTCATTTTAGTGTACTAAAAATCAACTTTTTATCAACTTCCCAAATCACTCTAAAAAATCTTGATTAAAAGCAAAAAATCTGATTTTTACCATCTTCCCAAAACACCCCATTATTTCACTTCTTCAAATGTAAGAATGTTCAGATCAATGTTTGATAATAGTAGAATATCTTCTTGCTTTGTTGATCTGGAATTTGTGAACGAAAAAGTAGAAAAATCTGAAATTTGTGGAGATAGAGAGAGATGAACGACTTCAAATCTGATAATGTTTCCAACTGATATCAATGTTTGATGATAGTAGATAATATTCTAACTTTATTGCTCTGGAATTTGTGAACAAAAAAATGGAAAAATCTAAATTTTGTGGAGATAGAGAGAAGAACGAAGAGAGAGAGAGAGGATATTCTAACTTTGTTGTTCTGGAATTTGTGAACAAAAAAATAAAAAAATCTAAAATTTGCGGAGATAGAGAGAGGAACGAAGAGAGAGAGAGAGAGAGAGAGAGAGAGGGGGGGAGGTAGATGGGGTGTTTTGTGTTTTTGAATTTGTAAGGATAGATTGGTCATATAAAATTAACAGGACTCATGAGTTTAAAATTTTGTGAGTAGGATTTAAACTACCATTATTTGTCAAAATAGGGCTTGATTTTAAATTTCCTAAAAATAAGTTTGTTTGGTTTCGTCTTTCTAAAAACAGTTTGTAGAAAATTCTACTTTTTTGTTTTTCGTATTTTTTTTTCCCGTTTTTACTGAATTTTTTTAATATTTTAAGCAATTTTTAAATTTTTAAACACACTTAACATAAATAACATAAAAGTATAATTTTTGTGAAAAAAGTATTTTAAAAATTCAATAAATACAAAAAAAAACGAAAATTTAGTATATTTTTCGTATTTTTATGTATTTGTTAATTTTTTAAAATATTTTTTCCAAATTTTTTACTTTTTAGATACATTTAAGTAAGGTGCATCTAAAAAAATAAAAAAAAATGCTTAAAATTTTAAAAATATTCACTAAAAACAAAAAAATATGAAAAATAAAAAATTTAGTTTTCAAAAAATTTAATTCAGAAAACTCAAACCAAACACATTGATGTTGTCAATTTTTTTACACTAATTGCTTTAACATTATTGGGAAGGAAAAAAAAACCAGTGTAAGTATGCTTAATCTATGAAACTGTAACATTTTTTTTAAATTTTTTTTTATTTTTAAGAACGATCAATATAAAAAAGAAAAAGTTAAGGATATATATATATACATATATTTTTTGATTCAAATGAAAATAGTTGTGTATGATCAACACATGTAACTTGGTTTTTTTTAATTTTTTTTAAAAAAAAAATAGGTCTATATTCTCAACTTTGAAATGATTAGTTATATATTGTTGACTGGCTCTCCAAAAGAAGCGGGGTGACACTATTATATACATGTGAAAAAGATTATGATATGTTCATACATTATTATTGACCAAAAAAAAGCTTCTTTCTACCATGAAACCCAAATTCTAGGAACCCGTTAGACATATATCTATAGTATAAGGTAAAGGTTGGGGGGAAGCCGTGTCTCACATTTTTTTTATTTTTTTTATTTTTATATTCAAAGTAAAAAAAAGTCAGAAGTGTATAAAATTCAAAATTCAGATATTTTGGTTTTAAAAAAAAATAAAATTCATCACTTGAGTAAGACACATATTATAATATTAATTTTTTATTACTTATTTAAATTGTACACATCGCGTGTTCTAGCTATTAGTATATATTAGTGGTGGGGGCAAAATAGATATATTTATAATTGGATAAATTACACTGACCTCCTTTGACGTTTAAAAAAAATACAATAAACTCTATAATTTTGACATAATTATCTTCTTTTTAGTAAAGTTAAATGTATTGAAACTAATACAAATAGTATAAAAATATAAACATAAATAATATCAGATATATATTTTTGTATAAAAAGATGACAATGTCAGTTTTTTATTCATATAACTAATAAATTATTGGTGAAAATGAGATTAAGTATTATATATGAAATTAAAATTTCAAGAGAGTTTAATGTAATATGTCAAAATTATAGGACTTATTGTATTTTATTTAAACTTTAAAAAAAGGCATGTGTAATTTACCTTTTATAATTTTATATTTAAATTTTTAGATAGTTTAATAATAGAGGAAAATTGATTAGCAGATTACGACGATTTGGGGAAAAAAATTTATTGCAACAATTATTAATTGTGATATTATAGAATTATAATATATTTTTGCAACGGGATAGGTTTGTCTCAGTCCATTTTATGGATTGGACAGTGATATTGGGTCCGTGGGGCTCATCACGGGTCTTATTTTAATAATTTGAATTTTTTTTTTTTTTTTGCGGGTAAAAAAAGTCTTGAAAATATAATTGTTTGTTGATTTTAATGACTGAAGTATCTTGTTTTTTTTTTGTTGTTAATTTTACTTAATAAAAATAGATGGATAAATTAAAAATAAATCAAAAGATTAAGAACTAAATTAGCAAAATTAAAAATTAAAAATTAATTTTGTTATAATTGTCAAATCCTCTAATTTATTTTATTTTATTTTATTTTTTTAAACTTTTCCCTTAAATTTTCAACTTATCACTTGTTCAAATCAAAAGGTCCAAAATAAACTTAAGAACCACTTTTTTAAGTTGGGTCGAAGATTTTTCTTAAAAATATCAGTATGTTTGGTTTGAGTTTTTTGGATTAAGTTTTTTGAAAATAGATTTTTTTTGGTTTTTGTTTTTTTGTTTTTGGTGAATATTTTTTAAATTTTAGATATTTTTTTTACTTTTTTAGATACACCTTACTTAGATGTATTTAAAAAGTAAAAAATTTGTGAAAAAATATTTTAAAAAATTAATAAATACATAAAAATACAAAAAATGTACTGAATTCTTGTATTTTTTTTTATATTTTTGGTATTTAGTGATTTTTTAAAAGATTTTTTTTACAATTTTTTTACTTTTTAAGTGTATTTATGTTAGGTGTGTCTAAAAAGTAAAAAAATTACTTAAAATATTAAAAAAATTCAGTAAAAACAAAAAAATATGAAAAATAAGAAAGTAGAATTTTTTGAAAAAGTATTTTTTGAAAAGTGAAAACAAGCAATTTTTTTTTTTTTTTTGAGGAGGGGGGGGGGTGGTGTGTCTCTGTCAAATGTAAACAAATGGGGCCTATTTAGGGTTCTTTTGAAATATATTAAAAAAAAGAGTTTATTGAGTTATTTAAATTACATTATTTCTCTATTTTTTACATGCCTTTTAGTAATAAGTCAAAACAACCTTTAGTTATTGTTTGGTAAAAAAAATTTTAATTGACTTTTTGAAATTGAAACTTTTTTAGTATGGGGCTAAAAAGTTAATTTGGATGGACTTTTAAAAAAATAATAATAATAATTATGATTTAAATATAATATTTTATCTTATTAAATTTTTAATCTATTTTTTTTAGTGACTAATTTATTTTTTTTCACCCAACCCGACCCAACCTAACCCACAGCCAAACGAATTGGACATGGCATTTTTGGTACGGCAGAATTTTAAAATTTTTAAAAAGTCCATCCAGACTGGTCCTTATTGGCATGCATAAAACCCATAAAAACAAAAAACAACTTAAAATTTTATTTATTTTTTAAAATAAAACTCGACTTTGAAGCTGCCAAACACGTCTCTGGTCAACCAGTGCAGAATCCGAATGGCACTTCTGAAATTTCGAAAACACCGTGATGGCATATCTGAACTTTCAACTTAGCGTGAGTCGACCTCACATCAACCATTCCAATTTCCAAGCGCGTGAAGGGCATTATGGTCATTTAAACAAGGATAGTTCCGTCATTTAAAAAAATTCTCTCAAAAATGGAAGCTCCATTACTATACATACAATTCAATATACGTATATATGTAGATAGTAATTGGCAAATGCAGAGAGAGATGGCTCTCAGTTCTGCATAAGAAGTTAGACAGAGAGAAACAAGCACGAGCTCTTCCTTGGCGCGAATTTTAGTTGTAACGGTCACATTTCCGTGAAGAGAGAGAGAGAGAGAGAGAGAGAGAGCTAGCAGTCTGCCTATCAATGGCGGATTTATCACATGGTCGTGCTAGTTTTGGGACTCAAGCCAACGCTTTGCTCAGGAAGAACTTGACTTTCCAGGTCTCTCTCTCTCTCTCTTGTGATGATGATTAGTTTTTTGTTTAGGGTTTTTATGCTAAGAGCGATTTGTTTGTTCTTGGTTCCTGATGATAGTTTGCTTTTTTTCGTTCTTACACTTTCCTTTTTTGAGATCTCTTGCTTGATGATTGATTATTTCATTAGTGGATTATAGATTGGGATGCATAAAATTTCATTTCTTAGTGCTTGAACTCACAATTTATTGTAGACTTTTGAGTTATCTATACTATCTATATCGTCTATCTATATCTATCTATTTGTAGGTATTAATAGACAAAAATGTGTGGCAGCTCGAATTTGAGTTTGTCTGAATCACCCGAATTTGTGCATGCCGGATGATCACCCGGACGATTGGTGCAATACTTATCTACCGCAGTTGTCATCTTGTCAACCACGGCTGTCATCTTGTTGCCGGACAACTGCCCGGACGACCGGCAAGCCAAAACTCGGCTATTCTGGAAAACTCAAATTCGAGCTATGTAGCATTGTTCATAAAGGGTAAATTACACATTTTTTTTGTGTGACAATATTCACTTTGGTCCCTATTATTTTAAATTACTACATTTTTAGTTTCAATTTAGTTTTTCTGTTCATTTTTTTGTTAATTTTTACTATGTGTACACATTGAAAAAGTGACAAGTTTTCCAAAAATGCTAATTTTATCCTCCAACTTGAATAGAAAGACCAAATTAAAACCAGAATTAAAATGCGAGGACCAAATTGCTCAATTTGAAACAATAGGGACCAAAGTAAAATTTTGGTCAAATTATAGGGGTTAAAGGTGTAATTTTCCCTTAATAAAATATCTAAAATATCCATCCATTTTAAATCTAACTTAACTGCCATGATTGATCTAATTGCTTCACTCAGTTGTGTCCACACCTCTAGCATTATAGAAAATGAACAATTCATTTTGATGTGAACAGAATAGAAAGCTGTGTAATGTTTTTTCCAATTCTAAAATTATTCAACAAAATTCGCTTTTTGACTGGTTGAAGAACTTTTGTTTGTCTTAATTGTAGGGGTAAAATTATAAATTTCACAGTTCAAAATCATCAATTTATGCAAGTGCTGCAGTTATATTACACAGAATGTGTGGCACAAGCACGACTGCTAGCATACATATAGGCATATGCATGCACTTATGAAATATGTATGTGTTTATGGGTGGATGATGATGTATGCAAAGGATAAGAATTCAGGTTTGGTTGATGAATGTAGACCCTGTTGAATTGATTACTTTGTATGTGGCACAAATGGATGGGGTTTACTGTTTGATATGTTTTGTTGTTTCTTATTTTGCTCAAAATTTCAAGATGCTCTTACTGAATTTATTCAATGTACATATACGCATGCAAAATCCAAGAACGAATATGACGATTCTAAGACTAGTGAATTTTTGAAGCTCAAATATCTAGTATAGGAGGGCTCTAGCCATGTATCACCGTATTTTCATAATGTAATCATGTGTAAGTTGCATAATCATTTACCTTGGGAATAATTTTTCCTTGATTATTGGAGCTGGGGCAGTTTTCCTATATGAGTTCTCTGCAAATTTGGGCTTGATACAAAATTAACATATGTTGAATTGTCAAAGTAATTTTTGCTTTTCTTCTCTAGACAGTGTAACTTAATAATTTTAATTTCTGGCACATGAACTTATGGGTCTTAGAAGTGTTTCTTGTGGATTTTTGTAATGATATCGTTCTCAAAGTTAATTTTCCCTTCTTTTTTTTATTTTCTCTTTGCAGAAACGAAATATCAAGGAAAATGTTAGGCTCATCTTATTCCCATTTTTACTCTGCGTGTTGCTTGTTCTTGTGCAAAGTTTAATCAACACGGAACTTGATAAACCCAAAAACAAGTGTGGCTGTGCTTGTAGCAATGGGAAGGATATATGTGAAAGCAATGAGAGGGTGTGCGGGATTCAGTACTCAACTTTGTCTCAAGTGGCCACCTGTCCCATTCCTAGTCCTCCAGAGTGGCCTCCCTTGTTTCAAATACCAGGTCCTCAGTATCGCGCAGCAAAAACTGATTTTTCTTCATTTACCGACTTGCCAGCTGAGTCATGCAAGAATACAGGGACCTGCCCTGCAACTATTCTTTATACAGGGAATAATCAATCTTTTGGACAAAGTATACTCTCTCTCTCTCTCTCTCTCTTTTGTTTTATCTTGTTTTTGTGGTACTAAGTGCTTTATCTGATCAATAAATCCTGATAGTTTTGGCTGGGAATATGCTCTCAAGTTCTTCCACTTTGAATTCCTCTGACTTATTGAATAGCTTTGCTGATAATATCTTGGTAAGTTGTCCTTCCCCGTTTTTATGTTTCTTTTCTTTTTATGTTTCCTTTTTGTTATAACAATTTATGTATGTCTTTAGCCTTCTTGCTATTTGTTTTTGTTGCACTATTAATATGAATTTTTGAAACACTTCAGGGATCAGATACAATGACGGATACTACCAATTTACTTGAGCCAGCATTCTTTTCAAATGAACCAGTTTATCATCTCCAACCTCAGTGCTCTGCAAATTCTACTACTTCTGTTTCCATCCAGACTTCTTCTTTTCCACTGTCTCAGCTTCAGGGTATTATTCATATCAATAAGATCTCCAACTTTATTACGGTCATCAACATATCTGATGATCGCATCTGTTTAACATCACATCACATGGACACTGGACAAATTTAATATTTTACAGTGACAGTGATGCTGCACATTCAGAGAACATAGATCAATGACTCAGTTAACTTACAAATAGTAGGGAAAGCTTCTATTTTGTGGTCCTTACGTTGAGGTTCTATTCATGGGTTGGGCCCTCTAGGAAACACACAAATTAAAGATTGATGTTGAACAAAAAAAAGCACAAAAACCACTATTTGTTGATAGCTGAGAACTGCACATACTTGTTTGACATCTAGACTATGTTGAAATTTGCTTGTTTAGTAAAATTTATCTAATTGATGACCCCAAACCCCCCCGTCTCTCTCTCTCTCTGTGTGGTATAGGTATGTAATATTATTTGAGTAGAATCTTTATATTTTTGTTTATTTACTGTTTCTTTTCTTTCCTTCTTGAATCTAGAGGTTAGATGTGTTCAAGGTCTACATTTGTGGCGCAGTAGTTCTTCTGAAATTAATGATGAACTATATAAAGGTTACCGGAAGGGGAATTCAGAAGAGAAAATTAACGAGATTGTAGCAGGTTGGTCTACTGGATATTCCTGACTTGCATGTTTTATGCTATTAAATGAGTGACCTTACTTATGGATTATTTATTCTTTTTTCGCAGCCTATGATTTCTTAAACTCCAATTTGAATAACTTCAATGTGAGTATATGGTACAATGCTACCTATAAGAATGACACTGGCAATGGTCCTCTTGGATTGATGCGGGTTCCTCGCTCAGTGAATTTGGTAATTATTCTGAACTTCATCGCTTTCCTCATCCACTATGTAATATTTTCGTGGCTCAAAATCTAAGGTTGCGTTTGGTAGAGCTTTCTAACTATGATTTGAGAGTAGGAGTTGTATTTTGAGTTTATGAGTTTTGGAATTATGATTTGAGTGTGGAAAATTTATTTGGTGAAAGAGTTTTGAATTGAGTGGAGAATTTTTGATGTGACATATGATATTTGATACAAAAACATACAACTCATAACCAAATATACAACTCAAAATTCTATTAAAATACATAATTTTTTTTAAAAAATTCAGAAAATATTTTTTTCGAATATATAAAAATTAGGGTTTTGACCGAATTTTCCCGCTTTCGACCACGTTTTCAAAAGTGAGCGTGAAATTAAGTTTTGAAATTTGTAAACAAATGCTGTGTTCAAATTAAGCTCTGGAACGTTAGTTCCAGAGTTGTACCAAACACAGCCTAATTCAATTTATTTTGACCTCCTTGTTTCACTTTCGTTAAATATTGGTTTCTAAGTTGGCTTCATCAGTGGAACTCTTGTGCTTGATATGACTAAAACATATCGGAAAACTTTCAGGAGATACTAACATAATGGAAAGTTAGTACTTTAAGACATGTTAATGTAAATTTTAGTGCAATTATCTTGCAGAGTAACAATGTTTTTGCAGAGGAGTAACACCTTCTGTTCCGTTATCCATTAATTGTGATTATGTAGTGACTGTAGTCTTTATCAGATGCATCCTGATTGATAAGTAATCCACGAATTTACGGCTGCATTACTTCCACTTTTCAGTTTTGGTAGTTTTTTTTAATCTCAAAATAAAGTTCACTTGCTCTCTTCCTGGGTTCATTTTTATTTGTTTATTATTGTTTTACTGATACGTACTTGAAAACATCAAGTAGCAAAATGTAAAGCAGTGCTGCATTGATTGACAAACAGGAGAATTAACTTTTACAATTCATACATGTACAGGCCTCAAATGCCTACCTCCAGTTTTTGCTTGGGCCTGCTACGGAAATGCTATTTGAGTTTGTCAAAGAAATGCCCAAGCCTGAGACCCAAATCAAGATTGATCTTGCTTCTGTCCTTGGACCACTCTTCTTTACATGGGTCATTCTTCAATTATTCCCTGTGAGTATTTTTTTTTGCCCCTTCTTTTTCACCAACAGTGGTGTTTGTTTGAATTAGAGTATTTGAAGCATGCATGTTGTGTTTTATAGCTAATGAAATGATCGCATCTGATATTTGTTGGTATATTATTTACGAAGATGTTATTTGTTTCATTCTTATATATGGTAATAACCTTCAATTATTTTCCCTATTTATGCAGGTCATATTGACATCTTTGGTTTATGAGAAGCAACAAAAGCTAAGAATCATGATGAAAATGCATGGGCTTGGCGACGGCCCTTATTGGATGATTACTTATGCTTATTTTCTTGTTATATCTTTGGCCTACATGTTATGTTTTGTGGTATTTGGCTCAGTTATAGGTAATAAGACAAGAAATGAACTACTTTATTTCTTCTGAATTTTTTTAATCAAGTTGCTTTAATACTGTTGATTTTGATGCAGGGTTGAAATTCTTCACACTCAATGACTACAGCATCCAATTTGTGTTTTATTTCATCTACGTAAACTTGCAAATTTCATTGGCTTTTCTAGTAGCTTCAATTTTCGCAAATGTGAAGACTGCTGCAGGTATGGTCTCAACTAATTAATTTTATTTGTTAGAGTGGGCCAAATTATTATTATTATTATTTTTGCTTAAAGATTAGTCTAATAACAAAAGATGGCAATTGAAATTTGATGATCACAGTTATCGGGTACATAATGGTTTTCGGATCCGGGCTCTTAGGAGCATTTCTTTTTCAGTTCTTCGTTGAAGATACATCATTCCCAAGTAAGTAGTAGGAATCTAAAAGAAGATTTAGCTATAGCACTTGTTCGCCCAATCTTACATGAATTCTCTGCCTTTCCCTCAATCTAAGCAGATATCATTTCCTAAAGTAAATATTACAGCTGGATACCCTTGTAGATGGATGCATATATAATTTGTATCAATAAAACATTTTTCCAAAATTTAACGGTATAAAAACGAAATTGTTTTGCTACTTCTGTCTAGCGGGAAGAGAAGTGCATACAAAACAAATTTGGTGTTACCAAAGATTTGAAGCCACTTTTGGATTATGTCTCTGTCGAAACACCCCACCCCATCCCAATGTGGATCATGAAGGGTTTCCATTGAAGCAACAAAATAGCCGTTGCATTTCCATTTTTGAGGGGAAGTGATGCTCCAAGTTAGTGATAGCTTGCAGATCGTATCACTCTCCTCACCTTAGAGATGTGTCTTATGTTATAGGGCATTTATGTTACAGTGGTATTTTTGAGAGTCCAAATGAATTTGGCATACAGGATGATCATGGGTCATACCATTTAAACCTTATTCTAGTTTGCTTGATGACCTTAGTGTCTGTTAGTTGGTACTTCAGATTTTAAAATGTAAATTGTGTATTTCTCTTGCGCTTGTACCTTTTTACTAACTCTAATCAACATGAAATTTGTCTTTTATTATTGTAGGAGGCTGGATTATTGTTATGGAGTTATATCCTGGCTTTTCTCTATATCGTGGGTTATATGAGTTTTCAACATATGCCATCACGGGAAATTCTATGGGGACTAATGGGATGCGTTGGGGAGACTTGAGTGATAGCAGTAATGGGATGAAAGCTATCTTAATAATCATGTTTGTGGAGTGGTTTGTCATTCTTTTTGTTGCATATTACATAGATCAAGTCGTATCATTAGGAAGTGGTGTTGGAAAGAGTCCTTTATTTTTCTTGGAAAAATTTCGGAAGAAGCCTTTGTCATCCGCGTCATTAAGGAAACCTAGTATGGCAAGGCAGGGATCTAAAGTTTTTGTTCAAATGGAGAAACCTGATGTTGCCCAAGAGGTAAGTGTTTCTTGGTTATGATTTGTATTCTTATCCTTAATATAGGAACAGGTCTTTGAAATGGAGTGATGGTTCTTATATCGTTTGTTTATTGAGATCCCTTGGCAATACTTGTGTAAATTCACATGCTCTCAGGAGGTTTACGTAAAAGAATAACATTTGTAATTTTTTATTTCATGTGTACCTTTTATAGGAGCATCCTTGATTTTACTTACTGGGATGTATACTTTTTTATAAACATTGTTAGGAAAGTGATATGATTACTACAAATGGAAATTTTAGGGGGAGGGGAAGACCTAAACTGACATGAGTGTGGTGGTAAAAAAGATATGAATTCATTTAATTGAGCATATAGTCATTGACAGAGCATAATGGCAAAAAAGGATACATGTAGCCGACAACGACTCCACTTGAGTGGGACACAAGGCTTAGTTTAGATTGGTTTGGTTTGTTTTGGTTTGGATGTGTTTCAAGTTTGTTCCTAAATTCCCTATGTTTGTGTTTCTTTTTTACTTTCTTAGAGGGAGAAGGTTGAGCAGTTGCTACTTGAACCGACAAGTCATGCTATCGTGTGCGATAACCTCAAAAAGGTGTATCCAAGAAGGGACGGAAACCCTGAGAAATTCGCAGTGAG
Source organism: Camellia japonica (assembly GCA_030407325.1). Taxonomy (NCBI): domain Eukaryota; kingdom Viridiplantae; phylum Streptophyta; class Magnoliopsida; order Ericales; family Theaceae; genus Camellia; species Camellia japonica. Next base: position 97,522,630 of record JAPPVO010000059.1, read on the forward strand.
AGGGTTGTCACTTGCTTTGCCTCAAGGGGAGTGCTTTGGTATGCTTGGTCCCAATGGTGCAGGCAAAACCTCTTTTATTAATATGGTAAGTAAAACATAGTCTTGAACCTTCAAATGATGCATGCACGACTTCTCAATTTCTTTTCTTCTTTTATTATTTATGGGATCATCAAGTGTTTTTAGAGGTATTTTAATATACGGTTCTGATTTTGACATTGAGGGAGGTAGTGTCTTGACTAGTCATCCTCTGGCCCCTTTTTTTATACATGCTTATCTCTTTGTTTATATTTTTTTTTTCTTGCAATACAGCAAATAGATGGTGTACTTTTGCTAATAAGTTCACATATTTCTGTTGATAGATGATTGGGCTCATGAAGCCAAGCTCTGGTGCAGCGTACGTTCAAGGTCTGGATATACGGACTCAGATGGATGAAATATACACCAGCATGGGCGTATGCCCACAACACGAGTAAGCATAGATATTCTTCAATGTGAAGAAAGCAGTTTCACTGGTCCTTTCCTCCAATTGTGGAAGTCTGAATAATTGTTTTCCTTTTTTTTATTTTTTATTTTTTAACAGCTTGCTCTGGGAATCCCTAACAGGAAGGGAGCACTTGTATTTTTATGGTAGGCTTAAAAATCTTAAAGGGTCTGCATTATCCCAAGTAAGTTGACGTTGTCTCACTTTGAAATTGTCATGTTAAGTTCTATTTGCACTTGGGAGTAACTAATGCTTGTTGGAGGTACAGTACCGTGCATCACTACTGATGCTGATATGAGCTAGTGTGTTTGACTAAATAAGACTCAAAAGAGATTTAGCTCAGAATCTATATCTATGCTAGTATTATATATAAGATATATGATGTAGTATAATACAACGTGTAGAATGTCAAAACTATGAAAAGGAGACAATGTTAGTAACACTTATATTTTCTAGTCATCCCAAACAGGACAAGTTTTGAATTTTTGTGACACTATCATATTCTTTTGCCGCAGGCAGTGGAAGAATCTCTTAAGAGTGTTAACCTATTTTCTGGAGGAGTTGCCGACAAACAAGCTGGGAAATATAGTGGAGGCATGAAGAGGAGGCTTAGTGTTGCCATTTCACTAATTGGGGATCCCAAGGTACGTCTTAAATCTCCTTTCATCTACAATGCTTCTTTGATTTTTTCAAGCACTTAAATCTTTTGGTGTACTGATAATGTCTAATTCAAATTTGTGAAGGTTGTCTATATGGATGAGCCAAGTACTGGACTAGATCCAGCTTCAAGAAATAGTTTATGGAATGTCGTGAAGCGAGCCAAACAAAATCGAGCAATCATTCTCACCAGTAATCTCTCTCTCTCTCTCTCTGTTATGGATTTTCATAACCTAATTTCCTTCCCTCTAATTTCATTGATATATATTGTGCAAATGCTTTCAGCACATTCAATGGAGGAGGCAGAACACCTTTGTGATCGACTAGGAATTTTTGTGGATGGCAACTTGCAGTGCATTGGAAATCCCAAAGAGGTAATTTCATGTTCATTTGATAATCATTGATGTATTCATGAATGTACTCCCCACCTTCGCTTAATGTGGTACGATGTGTCTACATCTTTCACAATATATGCCACAACATAAAGACACGATAATCATTTTTCAGAATATCACAAACAATATCTATGATATGGAAAGTTTCAGAGTGGCAAAGGATTAATATTCGTTATTTTGAATGTACAGTTGAAGGGTAGATACGGAGGGTCTTACGTGTTTACGATGACAACGTCGTCAAACCACGAAGAGGAAGTTGAGAACTTGGTACAACAATTGTCTTCAAAAGCTAACAAGATATACCATTTATCTGGAACTCAGAAGTTTGAGATACCGAAACAAGAAGTCAGAATTGCAGATGTCTTCCAAGCAGTGGAGAAGGCCAAGAGCCGGTTCACGGTTTATGCATGGGGACTAGCCGATACCACATTAGAGGATGTCTTTATCAAGGTTGCACGCGGGGCTCAAGCTTTCAATGTACTCTCATAATTTTGAAATATGATGATGATCAATATCTATACTCCATATTTTTAAAAAAAAAAATTATTATTATTATTATTATTTAAAATAGGGAAGTGATCAACTTCTCATGTATGTGAGTAATGTATAGTGTCCATTTTGTGTTAATTTTACTTTTATAGCCAATTTATAAGCTTGGAGACTTTTATTCTTTGATGTCATTTATTATCAATGACTACTTGAATCTCATTGAAAATATTTGTTTTAAAGGGCTCCCCATTAGTTGTCTCTATTACCAAAACAGATAACCAGTATTGATTACTATCTTAAAACACTAAGGTTCGGATTATCAAAACGGAACTCGTGGTGGGCTCTCACGGGCCGAACAGTACTGTCCAGTCCGATCAACGTGATTTTTTACAGGTATATAGTACTTGACGAGTCTTACACATTGAACAGTTCGGATTATCAAAACGGGAACCGTGGTGGCTCCTATAGGCTGAACAACACTGTTTAGTCCGATCTCGGACTGGAGACAAGCTGCTCCATTTGTGTTTTTCTGTTTGGCAGCAAAGAAAATTCACGTGTTGTGAAAGCCATACTCTCCAGCATGGTTGGTCTTTGTTTACAATTGAAAGATCCTGTGACAAGCATTGAAGAGTGCCAAATGGTTTGTTATATTGATTGTTGACTGTACGGCTATCCAAAAGAAGGGAGGTGACACTTTATTATAAACATGTGAAAAAGATTATGATATGTTCATACTTCATTATTGACCCAAAAGAAGCTTCTTTCTTCAATGAAACCCAAATTCTAGGAACCTGCTTTTTATATATACATATATATATATATATCTGTATTTATCTATGCTCTAGTATATAAGGTTGGACTTTGTGGATTTCTTACAGTTTTTTTATTTAAAGTAAAAAAATCATATATAAAAGTGTACTAAACTAGAAATTAAGACATTTTAATTTAAATTTTTTATCACTTGAGTAAAGACACATATTATAATATTAATTTGTTATTATTTTTATTTATTTGAATTACACACATTGCGTGTTTCAGCCGTTAGTATATATTAGTGGTGGGGCAAAAGAGATATATTTATAATTGGATAAATTATACTAACCTCCTTTGATGTTTAAAAAAAATACTATAAACCCTATAATTTTGACATAATTACATTCTTTTTAATTTAAATGGATCGAAACTAATACAAATAGTGTAGAAATACAAAAATAAACAACATCAGATATATATTTTTATGTAAAAAAGATGACAACGCTACTTTCTTATTCATATAATTAAAAAATTATTGGTGAAAATGGGATTAAGTATTATATATGAAATTAAAATTTCAAGAGAGCTTAATAAATTGTCAAAACTATGAAATTTACTGTATTTTATTCAAATTTCAAAAAAGACGTGTGTAAATTACCTTTTAGGAAAATTGATTAGCAGGCTAGGACGATTGGGGAAATTTTTTTTATTGCAACAATTATTAATTGTGATATTATAGAATTATAATATATTTTTGCAAAAAAAAAGAAGGGAAATTCTACTTACACCACCAATTTCACTTCTTACACCCTTAAAATTCAATTATTTTTTATTTTTATAATTTCTATAATTATTTTATTACCTTCATCCCTAACCACCGCTCAGGCCCTTGCCACCATAGCCGCTACTCACCTCCAACCACCTTCTTCTTCTTCTGCCCCCAAACCTAAACCTGATTTCAATTGTCTTTGTTGGGAAAATTACAATTCAGTGGTATCTTCAATTATTACGAATTGATGATAAAGTTTGAAACTTCAATTATTAAAATTTGTTAAGTTTATCACTTATCTAAAATTGATGATAAAGTTTGAAACTTCAATTATCAAAAAATGTTAAGTTTATCACTTATCTAAAATTGATGATAAAGTTTGAAACTTCAATTATTAAAATTTGTTAAGTTTATCACTTATCTAATTTTTTTTTTCAAACTTGTACTCAGATTTTCAAGGCTTGTTTCTGTGACTATCAACAACGTATGTGTGTGGTAGTTATTAAATGAATTAAAAAAAAAATTATAAAAAAAATTTGTAGCTTAGTGAGAAAAGTTAAGTTCACAAAAATGAGTTACAGAATCAAATACAAATAAGATCTAAAGGATGAGACTAACTTGTGTGGGACTCACTTTTTATGCCTTGTTTGTGATTAATTTTGTAAACTAATTTTGTTATTGTAGCACAACTTGTGGCTAAATTTTTGATACTCCTGTATTTTAAAATTTTTATATAATTTAACGGTTATAATGGTTTTAAATAAAATAATAGAAGAATTTGACAAGAGAGGATTATTTGCAGAGTATTTGTCACAAGAACTAATATTGGTCTGTTTGGTATAATTTTTTGCATTTATTAATAATTAAAAAATAAAAACTAAAAGCAAGTATTTGTTCTTGTTTTTTTAGTGAATGTTTGGGTTTGGCTTTTTTTTTAATGACTTTTTTGTTAGTTTTTTTTTCCATCTTAGTAAACATTTAAAAAAAAATTCAAAAAGTTTTGGACTTATAGGTTCTATTTAACTAGACAAATTAGAACAATTAAAAATTAATAAAAAAATAGAAAGTAGCTGACTTTTTTGGCCTTTTAAATATTTTTTTTTAACCTTTTAAATTCTTTTACACTAAATGGACCAAAAAAATAAATTTTTTTATAGTAATTAAAAAAATCATTAAAAACAAAAAAATAATTTTTTTAACTGGATGCCAAATGATCCCTTAATATTCAAGTTTTTTTTTTTTTTGGTTCAAAAACTATACCAAAACAAAAATAACGATGCAGATTTAAAATAAAATAAAATTTTTCATAAACACCTCACTAATAGCATCCCTAGCAGGTTCTCTATAATGGCTTTGAAGCTATTGTAAAGAGCAAAAACTGCAAATATGTGCTCCATCAGACTCTCTATAGCAATCATTCATTTTGACTTTACTATAGTACCCCAATTGATTAAGCGAGACATTGTTCATAAGTTAATCTATTTTTTATTATATTTTTTGGAGCAAAACTAGGTCAAAAAGACATAGTCGGTCGTCCACCCAGATGTCTTCCCTGATGTCCTGTGAGTACCCTGTAATAAAAGAAAGAAAATACTCAAATTTGGCCTAATTGGTCGACCGCCCAGTCGTCCGACTGGTTGACTGCCTCTTTGTCACGACCCAAACCCGCCCCTATGGGTTTAGCACCGTAACCGGCCAGTAATCCTAGATTACCGAAGGCCTGCTTAACAGTAATACAGTAAAACAGAGTACAGGGGCTTGGCGGAAGCCAATACAGTAAATAAACAATGTCCAATGAGCTGTGACAGTCTGTATGCCAAAAAGATTTTTCATACATTTATAAAGAACAGTATGAAACAGTATGCATATATATACAACCAGTCAGTACAGGGACTTAATCCCTGATTAACAGTACAGTACAAAACGTTCAGTCTATACGGTATTACAAAAACGGTACAGAAGGGGGAAACTAAAACACCCCATAGCCTAAGCTTGGCAGGCTCAGAACCTCGCAGTGAGGCATATTGGTTGGCTTGACAAAACTGGGAATCTACCCCGACGCTTCTAGCTTTGATCCGGTGCCTGTACACCTACATATATATATGAGCAGTGAGCTAAAGCCCAGTGAATAACATAATGCGTAAAGAGGTTTAGAATGAATGTCCTTACAGTAATGAAAACAGTTCAATTCAATCAGTACATCAGTTGTTCAGTACAGTAAACAGTCATATGTGGTATATCCATTAGCATAACAGTAACAGTAGGTCTTAAAAGACCGAACAGTAATGATGGCCATCAGTCAGTAAACAGTAGTGGCTCCACGAGGGAACCGACAGAGATCTCTGTAACAGTAACAGTAAACAGTAGGTGCTAAGGATGCCACAGTATAGTTCAGAAATAAAGGACATACATTCATTCAGTAATCAATATCAGTTCAGTAAGCAGTTCAGTTCAGTATTCAAAAGATAATCATTTTGAACATATCTTTACACAATTGTTACTCACAGAGTTCTGGGCTACAGTGAACTAGAGCGTCTCCTCGGAAAGCCAACCCTATACAGTTAACAGATTGAACACACACTAAGTTACACAGTTGGGAAGGATAATAACTTAATCCCTAATTTGCCTCGGTGTGTTCTACATCTATATCCTCTTTAAGATGCTTTAAATATGCCCTAGGAATGCCTAGGATGGAAAGAGGATGCAAAGATGCACTTAGAAAACATTTTCAGAATTTTCAGAAAAACAGATCCCCGCTCGAGCGCAGGTTTCCCCGCTCGAGCGTCAACTTCCCCGCTCGAGCGGATCAAAAAGTACTGGATAGGTGAAATTTACGCTCGACGCCCGCTCGAGCGTGTCATCCAGTCCTCCGCTCGAGCGTCCAGTCCTCCGCTCGAGCGGATTGATGTACAGTGCAAGATGCTGGGAGCTCGACTTTCCCGCTCGAGTGGCACTTCCCCCGCTCGAGCGGAAGTGCAAAATCTGGAAAACCCAGATTGCACCTTCAAGCCAAAAACCAAGTTAAAATGCATCAAATTCGACCCTCTAGGGCTAATTTTCTGGAAAACATCTGTAAACACATAGAATAACATGATTCAAAGCTCAATTTGAGAAATCAAAGCCCAAGGGTGTTTAATTAAACCCATTTCAAACCAAATTTTCATGAACATGCTACAAACATGACATGCAAGACTTTAAATCAATTCAAGGCTTCAAAACATGCTCCAATGAGCTCATTCTTTTCAAAACAAGTTGAAAACATGGACTTAAGCTTAAATATGAACATGCATGTGACAATTTGCCATGAAATCAACTCAAAATTCATCAATACACACATGCATGCATGAAATGAGCTACAATACAACATTACAAGCCATAAATTGGCTTTAGACTTCAACTTAGCTCTAAATCATGCAAGAATCAACATAAATGCACAATCAAGGAGATGGATTTCTACCTTAAGCCTAGTAGTTCAAGTGTAGAAGCTTAGATATGGAAATCAACCTCCAATTCTTCAATTTGCAAGCAAAACACTTTAGTCTTCTACTCTCTCTCTCTCTAAGTCGGTTGAGCTCAATGAAATGGCTGAAGAATTTGTTTTGTTTGAGTGTATAAGGCTCAAGGATATAATAATAAAGGGGCCCACTCACAATGGCATTTCCGTAAATAAGTCGAATAATGCAATACAACTTATTTTAATCTGATTTAAACATACTAAATCACTTTTTCAACAAATATACTATAAAATCACATAAATTCTACTAATCATAGAACATCAATCAATTTTGGATTCGGTCGCCGATAAGGCCTTCAATTTGCAGTTTACACATAAAAATACAAACAGATAATTAAATAGTCAAACAGATAGAATGCAAAATAACACACATACACAGTCAATTCAGTTCCAGTTTCCAGTCAGTCAATTCAGTAATTCAATCAGTTCATTTACTCTCCATAATCGGTCTTAATTTAGCAGTAATCGGTATAAATCAGTGATCAGTAACGAGGGTTGTTACAGTCTTCCCTCCTTATAAAGAGTTTAGTCCTCTAAACTCGAATTACCTTCATTTTGAAAGAAAACAAGATTCAGTGGGAACAAATCAGGGTATCTCTTAGCCATGTCATCTTCCCTTGCCCACGTGGCATACACGCCACCATGGTTTTGCCAGTCTACTTTTACTAACGGGATCTCCTTGTTCCTCAACTTCTTGATCCGTCTGTTAACAATCTGTATGGGCCGTTCCTCATAAGTGTAGTCATCACTCAACACTACCCGAGTAGGCTCAATCACATGGAATGGATCCCGAAGATAATCTCTCAACATAGAGATGTGGAAGACGTGGTGCATATGCTCCATTTCAGGAGGAAGCGCAACTTGATACGCCACCGGATTGATTTTCTCAATAACCTCATACGGCCTGACATATCTCGGCGCTAACTTGCCTTTGACTCCAAAACGAGTCTGGCCTTTTATTGGTGTCACTTTCACAAACACGCGATCACCCACTTCATATTCTCGGTCTCGTCTTCTAACATCTGCATAACTTTTCTGTCGGCTCTGTGCAGTTTTCAGTCTCTGTTGAATCAGTTTCACTTTTTCAGTCGTTTCATACACAATCTCGGGCCCAAGCAAAGGCCCATCTCCAACCTCTGCCCAGCAGATCGGAGATCTACATTTTCTGCCATACAATGCCTCGAAAGGCGCCATACCAATACTTGAATGGTAACTGTTGTTGTAGGCGAATTCAGCCAATGGCAAATGACTTTCCCAGTTTCCCTGAAAATCAAGGACACACATTCTCAGTAAATCCTCCAGAGTCTGGATGGTCCTTTCTGACTGTCCATCTGTCTGAGGATGATAGGCACTACTCATTCTCAATTCAGTACCCAATGCAGTCTGTAGGCTTTGCCAAAACCTCGATGTAAACTTCGAATCCCTGTCAGAAACAATGGACACAGGCACTCCATGCAGTCTAACAATTTCATCAATATAAATTACAGCCAACTTGTCCGCATTATAAATTGTCTTGACAGGTAAGAAGTGAGCAGATTTGGTCAGTCTATCAACAATAACCCAAATTGAATCCATACCTTTTCTGGAGCGAGGCAATCCAACGATAAAATCCATCGTGATATGCTCCCATTTCCACTCGGTATGGGTAAGGGTTGCAGTAAGCCTGCGGGTCGCTGATGTTCCGCTTTGACTTGTTGGCAATGAAGACATTTTGACACAAAGTCGGCAATTTCTTTCTTCATTCCCGGCCACCAAAAATTCTGTTTCAGATCTTGGTACATTTTCGTGTTCCCTGGATGGATAGAAAATTTTGAATTGTGGCCTTCTTGCAGAACTCTTCTTTTCAATTCAGAATCATTTGGTACACACAGTCTTCCTTGAAATTTCAGTACATTATTTTCAAATTTGAACCCCGGTCTCGGTTTAATTTCTCTTTCTTCGATGATCTTCTTCAAGAAGTCATCCGTTTGCTGTTTCTCTTTAATTTCTTCGATCAATGCCGGTTGAGCAGAAATAGCAGCTATTGTTCCACCTTGTTCTCTCAAAACAACTTCAATTTCAGATTTTTCAAGGTCACAAAGCAACTCTTTCTGTCCAGTGAGTAAACAAGCTAAATTTGCAATCGATTTCCGGCTCAGTGCATCGGCAACGGTGTTGGCTTTTCCCGGATGGTACAGAATCTGTAGGTCATAATCTTTAATCAATTCTAGCCATCTCCGCTGTCTCATGTTCAACTCTTTCTGGGTGAAGAAGTATTTCAGACTCTTGTGGTCGGTATATACTTCACATGTTGCCTCATAGAAATAGTGGCGCCAGATTTTCAGCGCAAACACTACTGCCGCGAGTTCCAGATCATGGGTCGGGTAGTTCTTTTCATGAGGTTTCAGTTGTCGGGAAGCATAAGCAATAACTCTCCAATTCTGCATTAAAACACATCCCAAACCCTTATGAGAAGCATCACTAAACACAGTATAACCATCCGTACCTGAGGGTAAGGTAAGGACAGGTGCAGTCACAAGTCGAGTTTTCAACTCTTGAAACACTGATTCCCTCTGGTCAGTCCAGTCAAATGATGTCTCCTTCTGTGTCAGTTGAGTCAATGGTAAGGCAATTTTGGAGAAATCTTTGACAAATCTTCTGTAATATCCGGCCAATCCCAAAAAGCTTCGGACTTCCGTCACATTTGTTGGTCTAGGCCAGTTCACTGCAGCTTCAATTTTCTGCGGATCAACGGAAATTCCATCTTTGCTAACAACATGCCCCAAAAACATAACATGATCAAGCCAAAACTCACATTTAGACAGTTTAGCATACAGTTTCTGTTCTCTTAGGGTCTGCAGGGCAAGTCTCAAATGATGTTCATGTTCTTCTATACTTTTGGAGTAAATCAATATGTCATCAATAAATACCACAATAAAGTCATCAAGGTACGGTTTAAAGATTCTATTCATGAGGTCCATAAATGCTGCAGGTGCATTGGTAACTCCAAAAGGCATAACTAAAAATTCGTAATGTCCATACCTCGTTCTAAAAGCAGTTTTATCAATGTCTCCTGGTTTAACTTTCAGTTGATGGTACCCCGATCTGAGATCAATCTTGGAAAACACTTGAGCACCCTGTAACTGATCAAATAAGTCATCAATACGCGGTAATGGATATTTGTTTTTCACAGTTACATTGTTCAGTTCACGGTAGTCAATGCACAGTCTCAATGAGCCATTTTTCTTTTTCACAAACAAAACCGGTGCACCCCACGGTGAAGTACTAGGCCTGATAAATCTCTTGTCTAGCAGTTCTTGCAATTGTACTTTCAATTCAGTTGGAGCCATTCTGTAAGGAGCTTTCGATACAGGCTGTGTTCCCGGAATTACATCAACGGTGAATTCAATCTCCCTGTCAATCAAATCCCCTGGTAGATCATCTGGAAAAACATCTGGGAATTCTCTGACTATAGGAATACAGTTCACATCAGTTTTAACATTATCATCAGTAGATACAGTCAGTACAGAACACAGATATCCTTTACACCCTTTCTAATCAATTTAACGGCTTTCACAGAAGAAATCAAATACGGAGGAGGTACTACTCCAACCCCATTAAACACAAATTCGGGTAACCCAGGTGGACGGAAAACAACTTGTTTTGTCACACAGTCAATGGTGGCGTGATATTTTTGTAACTAGTCCATCCCCAATATTACATCAAAATGATCAATGTTCAATGACAGTAAATCAATAAACAGATGCATATCCCCAACAAAAATCTCACAAGCAGGATACATATAAGCACATGTCATGGATCCTCCTACGGGTGATGATACGGCTAGCAGATAGTTCATAGGTTCTAAGGGTCTATTCGATTTCCGTGAAAAAGCATGCGACACATAAGAATGTGTAGACCCCGAATCAATCAGTACATATACATTTTGAGCACAAATAGAGAGGATACCTGACACAACGGTTTCAGTATTTTGCACGTCTCCCGGTACTAGGGCAAACACTCGGCCCTGCCTCATCGGCTCTTTCCCGGTAGCTTTGGGGTTAGGCTTTGGTGCTACAGTTGATGCTGCGGCGCTGCCTGCAGCTTTACTATTGCCCGGAGCAGTGGAAGGGCAATCTTTCACCATGTGGCCCACTTTGCCACACCTGTAACAAGCACCAGAGATTTTATAACAGACTCCCTTATGGTTCTTACCGCATTCGGAACAGGGCGGAAAGGGACGGTTTCCTTGACTAGAAGTAGTCGTTGACCCTGTATTTTGCTTTTTGTTCTGTTGATTATGCTTGCCTTTCTTGAATTTGAAATTCTGTCTTTTACCACGCCATTCAGACGCCGGTGTTCAGATTGTTCAGATTGTTTCACGGCTTCGATGTTGACTCGGCCATCAATGCTCGGTCAAGAACACCCACATAGGTCGGTAGCTTTAAAACACTAATTCTATCCAGTATTGCAACATTCAGGCCGCCTTCAAATTTTCTGGCCTTCTTGTAGTCAGTGTCCACCATATGTGGAGCATACCTAGCAAGCTCGGTGAACTTTGTCTCATATTCAGCAACGGACATTGTGCCCTGTCTCAGTTGCTCAAATTCAGTTACTTTCCTGTCCCTGACACACTGGGGAAAATATTTTTCGAAAAAGGACTCCTTAAACTGAGCCCAAGTCATTACATTGTTGGTGTCACGGACCAGCATCCACCACCTTCTGGCCTCTTCTTGCAAGGTGAAGGTAGCTAACAGTACTTTATTTGCTTCCGAACACGGAAACACTTCAAATAGCTTTTCAGTCTCAAGAACCCATGCTTCAGCTTTTAGCGGTTCAAGGCCTCCCTGAAAGGATGGCGGTTTCATTTTGCTGAACTTCTGGGTGAGAGCAATTATATCCCCATCATTCACATTCACATTCGGTTCCGGTGTACCGGAGGAGGAGGTGGGGGCTGTTGATTCTGTTGTTGCTCAAGTCTAGCAGTTATCAGTTCCATCATTCTTTCCATTCTTGCCATTCTTGCCTCAGTGGATGAGGACTCAGATTCATTTGCATTATCCATTTCACTATAAGCAGTTATAACAAGTATAAACATAAACAGTTGCATCCTTAAACAGTTTAACACATTAGCACATATTCAGTTATGTCATAACCACACACTTAACATGCTCATGTAATGCCCTAATCACTTTTCTAGGACACTCTATAGCTCATTTGGACACGTGTGTGCGGTATAACTCGTGGTTAAGTATCGCTCTGATACCACTCTGTCACGACCCAAACCCGCCCCTATGGGTTTAGCACCGTAACCGGCCAGTAATCCTAGATTACCGAAGGCCTGCTTAACAGTAATACAGTAAAACAGAGTACAGGGGCTTGGCGGAAGCCAATACAGTAAATAAACAATGTCCAATGAGCTGTGACAGTCTGTATGCCAAAAGATTTTTCATACATTTATACAGAACAGTACGAAACAGTATGCATATATATACAACCAGTCAGTACAGGGACTTAATCCCTGATTAACAGTACAGTGCAAAACGTTCAGTCTATACAGTATTACAAAAAACGGTACAGAAGGGGGAAACTAAAACACCCCATAGCCTAAGCTTGGCAGGCTCGGAACCTCGCAGTGAGGCACATTGGTTGGCTTGACAAAACTGGGAATCTACCCCGACGCTTCTAGCTTTGATCCGGTGCCTGTACACCTACATATATATATGAGCAGTGAGCTAAAGCCCAGTGAATAACATAATGCGTAAAGAGGTTTAGAATGAATGTCCTTACAGTAATGAAAACAGTTCAATTCAATCAGTATATCAGTTGTTCAGTACAGTAAACAGTCATATGTGGTACATCCATTAGCATAACAGTAACAGTAGGTCTTAAAAGACCGAACAGTAATGATGGCCATCAGTCAGTAAACAGTAGTGGCTCCACGAGGGAACCGACAGAGATCTCTGTAACAGTAACAGTAAACAGTAGGTGCTAAGGATGCCACAGTATAGTTCAGAAATAAAGGACATACATTCATTCAGTAATCAATATCAGTTCAGTAAGCAGTTCAGTTCAGTATTCAAAAGATAATCATTTTGAACATATCTTTACACAATTGTTACTCACAGAGTTCTGGGCTACAGTGAACTAGAGCGTCTCCTCGGAAAGCCAACCCTATACAGTTAACAGATTGAACACACACTAAGTTACACAGTTGGGAAGGATAATAACTTAATCCCTAATTTGCCTCGGTGTGTTCTACATCTATATCCTCTTTAAGATGCTTTAAATATGCCCTAGGAATGCCTAGGATGGAAAGAGGATGCAAAGATGCACTTAGAAAACATTTTCAGAATTTTCAGAAAAACAGATCCCCGCTCAAGCGCAGGTTTCCCCGCTCGAGCGTACATGTAACAAAGGGCCCCGCTCGAGCGTCAACTTCCCCGCTCGAGCGGACCAAAAAGTACTGGATAGGTGAAATTTACGCTCGACGCCCGCTCGAGCGTGTCATCCAGTCCTCCGCTCGAGCGTCCAGTCCTCCGCTCGAGCGGACTGATGTACAGTGCAAGATGCTGGGAGCTCGACTTTCCCGCTCGAGCGGCACTTCCCCCGCTCGAGCGGAAGTGCAAAATCTGGAAAACCCAGATTGCACCTTCAAGCCAAAAACCAAGTTAAAATGCATCAAATTCGACCCTCTAGGGCTAATTTTCTGGAAAACATCTGTAAACACATAGAATAACATGATTCAAAGCTCAATTTGAGAAATCAAAGCCCAAGGGTGTTTAATTAAACCCATTTCAAACCAAATTTTCATGAACATGCTACAAACATGACATGCAAGACTTTAAATTAATTCAAGGCTTCAAAACATGCTCCAATGAGCTCATTCTTTTCAAAACAAGTTGAAAACATGGACTTAAGCTTAAATATGAACATGCATGTGACAATTTGCCATGAAATCAACTCAAAATTCATCAATACACACATGCATGCATGAAATGAGCTACAATACAACATTACAAGCCATAAATTGGCTCTAGACTTCAACTTAGCTCTAAATCATGCAAGAATCAACATAAATGCACAATCAAGGAAATGGATTTCTACCTTAAGCCTAGTAGTTCAAGTGTAGAAGCTTAGATATGGAAATCAACCTCCAATTCTTCAATTTGCAAGCAAAACACTTTAGTCTTCTACTCTCTCTCTCTCTAAGTCGTTTGAGCTCAATGAAATGACTGAAGAATTTGTTTTGTTTGAGTGTATAAGGCTCAAGGATATAATAATAAAGGGGCCCACTCACAATGGCATTTCCGTAAATAAGTCGAATAATGCAATACAACTTATTTTAATCTGATTTAAATATACCAAATCACGTTTTCAACAAATATACTATAAAATCACATAAATTCTACTAATCATGGAACATCAATCAATTTTGGATTCGGCCGCCGATAAGGCCTTCAATTTGCAGTTTACACATAAAAATACAAACAGATAATTAAATAGTTAAACAGATAGAATGCAAAATAACACACATACACAGTCAATTCAGTTCCAGTTTCCAGTCAGTCAATTCAGTAATTCAATCAGTTCATTTACTCTCCATAATCGGTCTTAATTTAGCAGTAATCGGTATAAATCAGTGATCAGTAACGAGGGTTGTTACACTCTTAGTGGGTTTGGCCCTCCTGTGTTGTTGCTGCTAGGGGTGCAACTCGGGCGGGCTCAACCCGAGCAACCTGAACCCAACCCAAATTTTTTTAAGGCTTGGACAAGATATTTTTAAATTTGGTACGGGTTTGGGCAAAAATTCAGAAGTCCGAATTAAATTTGGACGGGTTTGGGCAAAGATGTCGAACAACCCGAAACCCAAATTATACATATATAGATATATAAAAATATTAAATATATATATAAATTATTAGTCATTACATGATATTAAAGTAATTTAGATTATTAAATCATATCGAATATATATTATATATACAAATAACATAAAATCATACTCTTTTTTTTTATTTTTTTTATTTTCACTCATAAATTGTAAGAACTACTATAACAACATATCTCTTATATTATATAAATTATTTGTTTTGATGGTATTAATGATTTTTTATATATAAAAAAAATGTAAATAGAGCCAAATTTTAATAATTTAATAAAGCAAAAAAAAAAAAAATCACTTACAATTCGGGCAAATCGGGTAATTCGGATTTAACTCAGGTTGGATTTGGACAGACAACCTCGGCTTACAATTCGGGCTTGGGTGGGCCTGGGCAAGTCTCAGTACAACTTGGGCTGGGTTTGGACAACTTTTCAACCCGACCGAACCCGCCCGAATTGCACCCCTAGTTGCTGCTCTACTATTGCTCTGGTATTGATCTGTTGTTGTTTTGAGCCTTATTTTATACTCCATCTGTTCTAAAATATTAGTCCCTTATTCCATTTTTCATTGTCCCAAAATATTAGTCCCTCTTCAAAAATCAAGTACAAAAATAATATAAATTTTCTATTTTGCCATTCTTTTAAATTCATAAACAATATAAAAAGTACAATTATGACATTGATATTCCCCAAAAAATATACTATCAAAGGATAATTTTGGAAAATCAACTTTTTTTAAAGTAAAATAATTGTACTATCAAAAAAAAGTTAGATTCTCCAAACGGGACCATTATTTTGGGACGGAGGGAGTACTTGTTTTAACATCATTTTGCACTCCAAAGAATAAAAAATAATATTTTAATGAAATAGAAATTTATAATAAAGAGTTTGATGGAGTATATTCATAAAAAAGAGACTAGCTAAAATAGAAAAGTACATTTTGAGTTATAATTTGACTCAAAATTTACTGAGACTGATGTAGATGCTCTAAGGTTTGTTTTGAAAAGTTGATTAAAAACTGATTTTTTGATTTTTTTAAAACTTTTTTTGAAAAAACTTACAAAATAAAAAAATAATACAACTTAAAATAGATAGTGTGTGTTTACTTAAAAAACGTATAAAAGTTAAAAAACGTATAAAAGTATAAAAATATATAACTTAAAAAACGTATAAAAGTTAAAAAATCTTCAAACGCTAGTGTGTGTTTACTTCTTCTTCAATAAATAAATAATAAAAAAAAAAAACTCTCCCTATCAAAAAAGAAATAGTAAAAGTTGCTAATATATATATATGAAAAATATTAAAAATCTCAAATATTTTATCAAAATTTTACTAAACACTCGTGTGCGCGTGGGTGTCATGTGAATGTGGATTGTGTCAAAATTTTGATGAAATATTTTGTATCCTTATATAGCTCCTTTCTCTAGCTGTCATTCTTATCCCTATATGATTTTACCAGATTAGCAACATTCCATCTCTCTCTCTCTCTCTCTCTATATATATATATATATATGAATACATAAACCCATAAATAAATTTAAAAAAATACAAATCTAGATTATCAATGGCCAAAACATCTGTATTGTGTTGCTATCTTTTGTTGGGTTTGTTGTTTGGTTATGTGAGTAGTAGCAGTAATGGGGGAGAGGAAGAGGTCAGAGTGTATGAACTGAAGAGAGGAGATTTCTCTGTCAAGCTCACCAACTGGGGTGCTACTGTTCTCTCTGTCCTCCTCCCTGATAAAAATGGTTTCCCCCTTTTTTTTTTTTTTTTTTTGATCAAATGGGTATTTGATTTCTATGTTGATAGATGTGCTATTTTTTTTTAATAGAATAAATTTATAAACACATAAATCAATACTTTCCATTCTATTCTGTGTTTGATTTTTATTGGTAGGAGAACAACTTTCTTTTTCTTGTTGGGTTTGATCTCTGTTTGATTCAATAGATAATTTTTTTTTAAAAGTAAGATCTACTAATAAATTTTATAAAATGTAATTTTTTTTGTGTATTATGTGTTTGTAAGAGAACTGTTTTCTTTTTCTTGGTGGGTTTGATTTCTTTGATGTTGCTATCTTAATTGTTTGTTTGTTTTTTTTTCTCGTCTTATTTCAGGGAAATTAGATGATGTTGTTCTTGGGTATGAAACTGTTGAAGCGTATAAGGTTTGTTCTTGGTATATAAAACCTGAGAGCTCTTAAAGCTAATTGTTTTTGTACAATTCAAATCAAGAACTCTTGATTTTGGTCTATAAATGACTCATACTATTCGGCCTAGATACACTTTCGATTATTAAAATATGCATTTTATATATCATAGTTGTATTAAAGTTTTATTTATTTATTTTTTATATACTTTTTTTCGTTAAAATGGTCTTGTCATTAGTATTTGGGTATTTTTGAAAAAAAAAAAAAACACTCGACAAAAATTGACAAAATTAAAATCTTGATTAAACCTTATTTTTTAGGACGGATTACACTAAACGTTTGATTCCTAACTTTTTAATTGTGACACATTTGGTTCTGAATTTTGAATTTTATTTTAAATAATATAAACTAATTTGATAAAAATAATGTCAAAAAAATATTTTTACCTACTAAAGATAAATTTATATAAAGTTAATAAATTTTTTAAACATTTATTTATTTATTTTTATTAAATTAATTTTTATTATAGGTTTAGATGATAATCATGAGTGGTTGCTTTTATTTTCATTAAATTAGTTTCTATTTTTTCAAAAGTCAAATATGACAACAATTTTGATATCATTATTAAATCAATCAATTAAATCAAACTAAAAACATTTTATGTATTAAATATATCGATTACATATTAAAAGTAAACAATCGCCAATTACATCATTCAAACACATAATAAAAATTAATTTGGTAAAATAATCAAATTGACCGGTATTTTCAATTGTCCTTATTTGAAACAAAATTTAAAATTCAGGATCAAATGTGTCATAATTGAAAAGTCAAAGTATAGAGACTGTTAGTGTAATTCGCCTTATTTTTTTATTGATGTGCAATTTTTATTCAAAAAATATGCCAAATTTTTAAGATCGGTCATGGTGATAAAATTGATCCACGGGACTATTTTAGTAACTTTTTGACTTTTTATGAAAAAATGTACAGAAAAAAAAGAGTGATGTGACAATTTATAATAACTTTTTATTAAAATTGAAAGTTTGGCAAACGAGAATCAATCTAAATGTTAAGTTGTGTAGACTTATATAAAATAAGTTATTAATTTCCTTTCTTGTTTCAAATTTTACACATTATATTAATCAATTTAAAACTTATCAGTTGACACTGTCATACGTATTGGTGACATTGTCGTATTTATTTAACAGTACCTGTTGATATATTGGTTGAATGTCAGTAAGAAGTCTAAAATTCCTATATGCATTGGTCGAAATTTAAAACCCACTATCCGGGCCCAAAGGAAAAAAAAGAAACCTATATGTTGGTAGCCATTTTTGGTTTCTAATTAAATTGTGTTGGGTATGTAGAATGATTCAACCTACTTTGGTGCCATTGTTGGGCGAGTTGCTAACAGAATTGGAGGGGCACAGTTTACTCTAAATGGCATTCATTATAAACTACCTGCTAATGATGGAAAGAACACGCTCCATGGTATATACATGTTCTACTTTCTTTTCTTCCAAACAGTTCTAGGTTACTTTTCAAAATCTAACTGATTTGTTTAGTAAACTCATATAATATATGTTGACCTTGGTAACAGGAGGTCCCAATGGATTTAGTAATGTCATATGGACAGTGAAAAGTTACAAACAAGACAGCCACATTACATTCACTTATGACAGCTTTGATGGTGAAGAAGGTATTCATGAATTTTGGAATTTGGTTATATGTACTTTTGGTTTCCAAAATATGCAACTTTGTGTCTTTTTATCCCCAACTGTTCTTTATTTAGTCCCTAAGCCTCATGTTGTTCAAAATTAATGATGAAATTAAGGGTGTTTTGGTCATTTCCATCTCGACATTTGAAATTGAAATGCCAAAAATAGCCTTGATTCTGCCACTAATTTTGGTGGTTTGGGAATCAAATAAAAACATTTCATAATCAAATAAAAACTTCTGTCTCCAAAACCATCTGTCTACCTTGCACTTCTACCATTGGCTGATGTGTCCAGATTTATGCGTCTCAGATTCTCACATGACTCAATAGTTAAGAATGTATAAGGGCTGGGGCAAAAGGTTAAGGATCCATTGCCTCTCCCGTTTCAAAACATGCACAATTTAAGATTTTCGTACCTTGACAATCTCACATGATTTAATAGTTATAGATATTTGGGAACAAAAAAAACAAGACATTTGGGGACAGAATATCCTGGGCCAGAGCATAGGGATTTAGAGATTGAAGATATACTTGGCTGACACCAATGGCATCGAATAGAACAATGCCAGAAGTACCTAAAATTTAAATTAATATGTAAACTTTAGGTACCTGTAAAAGAGTATTTAGCACTCCTTGATTTAGTTTGAATTCTAAATCATATTGTTGACTTAAACTAGTACCATCTATTTGCTTTAACCACTCTACAATGCAAACAATTATATAACATGATCCAGAAACTGGTGCTTTACATTACTTCAGGCTGTGAATTCTTTTTTTCTTTTTTCTAACTTCACAGTGCTCATAAATTCCACAGGGTTTCCTGGCAATCTTGATGTGTCTGTGACCTACATGATCATCCAAACAAACAAGTTGGCTATAAAAATGGAAGCCAAGGCTCTAAACAAGGCCACACCAGTAAATCTAGCCACCCACACTTACTGGAACCTCGGCGGGCACAACAGCAGCAACATCCTCTCTCACACCCTCCAACTCTTGGGCTCAAAGATCACTCCGGTGGACAGCCAACTTATCCCCACTGGGCAAATTGTCCCCGTGGAAGGCACTCCATACGACTTCCTCAAACCCCGTGCTATCGGGAGCAAGATCAGTGAGCTGCCATCCGGCTATGACATCAACTACGTGCTTGATAGTGACGGTAATGTTAACAAATATATATTACTGCCTCTGTCCTGAATTGTTTCATTTTCATTATTTTGAATATATCCTATGTTTTACTTTATTTATTTTCAATGATTTTGAAAACTTTATCTAAAAGACTAATTGAGATCTTTTAATAAATTTTTTGCATTACGAAAATACATTATTTATTGACCCTATTAGAGAGCACCGATGCCAAACATACAAATTTTTTTTTTTTTTTAAAGACCCGTCTCATTGGATTATCCTAATTTTATTTATTTATTTATAAAAAAGTTCACATAAATCCAATAACTGATATATATATTTATTAAAAATATTCTGACAGGTGACAACAAACATTTCAAGAAGGTTGCTGTGGTGCAAGATAACAAATCGGGGAGGAAGATGGAGCTGTGGAGTAATCAGCCCGGAGTCCAGTTTTATACAAGCAATTTGTTAGACAATGTGAGGGGAAAAGGCGGGTTTGTTTACTCGGCCCATGATGCATTGTGTTTGGAGACTCAGGGGTTTCCGGACTCTGTTAATCACCCAAATTTTCCATCACAGATTGTGAATCCAGGAGAGAATTATAAGCATATTTTGGTTTATAGATTTACAACCTAGAAGAGCAAAGTAGTAGCAGTTGTTTAAAATCACTAACTTTGTTTTCTTTTTTTTTTTAGGGAATAATTTTGTTCAGATTTTGTTTTTGTTTTGTCTGTTGAATGAAATAATAATCTGTGTTTGATGAGGTTGAATTTTGATTTAAAAAGTTGATCGATGTTGATGACAATGGACTTGCATTTTTTTTTTTTCAAATGACATGAAATTGTAGATTTAATTTGCTGATTCAGAGGGGAAGGTATTTATTTTTTTTTTTTTTTTGTAAGTGGATTTGGTATGGATTTGATTCATATATATGGTTTATTTTTAGATTAAAAAATCAGCACATTTTTGTTTTTTTGTAAACTTTTAATTGTTTAAGATGCAACTAAAATTGAAAAATTGAAGTATATGAGAAAATATTTGGAAAAATTTACTAGAGATATTAAAAAACAGAGCACATTTTTGTTTTACTTTTAGTAAATTTTTTTTTTTCTTCAAATTTCTTTACATAAAAAAAATTGATTAAAATATGAAATTTCACTAAATTCAAAAAACAAAAAATTAAGAATTCAAAAAACAGTTTTTGAATATCATGCTAGGCAATTGAGATTCTCCTTGAGCAACAAGTAATCATACTTCATTAATATTCACCAAATCCAGGCTAAGTTCTAGGTTAACTGACATCATATCTCCAAATGCACACAGGTATGAAAATTAGTGCATCTAAAAATATAAAAAAAAAATCACAAAAATCAAAAACCAGATTCTAGTGATTACAAAGCTGGTCCCTTAGCGTATATAATCCTAAAAAATACAAAGCAATTCAACTCCAAAAACTCAAATAGGCATTTCGAAGCGACACAGCGGGCACAAGTGACTAGCGCCGAGCCACCTGACAATACAATCCCCATGGTAGACATGGCCACAAGGCATGCGCTTCGCTTCGAACCCAACCAAAATCTCCTCTTGGCATACCACACAACTCTTTCCAAAACCCGAACCACCTTCAACTCTCACCGTCTCTAATGCCTTCACCGATGCTTTACTAGCACCCACTTGCCTCGACTCCATCTCCATAGACTCTCTCAAAACACCATCATCTTCATCATCATCATCATCGTCATCATTCTGATCTACGTAGTCTCCGATGTTGATCGAGACTATCATAGGCAAAACCCTAATTTCCTTATTGTGATCCTCGCGAGCCATGGAATGAGCGCAATCGCTTATACGATGTACCATGTAGGGTTGGATGTGTATCGGGATTTGCAACTCAGAGAGCATGGTAGATATGACGGACCACGATGTATTGTTATCTATCAATTGGTCATATGGAACGAAAAATGGCTTCTCGTGTTCGACGATTTCTAGGGTATTGATGAGAAAAACACCATCTTCTTGTTCATCATCTTCTAAATCATGGGTTGAAAACTGGGCGAAAATCTTGATGTAGAAGTAAGAGCGGTTATCAGAAGGAAGTACGAGGTTGCATGGAATGATAGAGTTATCGGCTTGCCATGCGTCGCAAGAATGATCGATCGGTGAGTAACATTCGAAAGACATGTTGAGTGTGCAGAGCAGAGCAGAGCAGAGAAGAGAGAAATTGATATGGTGATAATGGAGATTGATTATAGAAGGTTGTTGATGATGAGATTACTTATATTTATACGTATTTATATGTGGATTGGCGTGCAAGGAAAGGAGAAGGGGAATGAGTTTGGATTTAGTATGAAGTTGTGTTTAATCCAGTTTAGGAAAGGAAAAAGGTTGACTTGGCCCATGGGTGGAGCTATCCATAAAGTAGTGGGTCATGAACCCACTAAGCTTTGATTTTATTTATTTTATTTTAAATTATGTAGTATAATATAATTTTTTTGAAAGGTTTTTATAAATTGACATAATTAAAATTGTTCAAAAAGACAGATTTATTAATAAAAATGTTTTAAAAAATAATTTATTCTATATTTATCATATTTTTATACCATTTTTTGCTTAGCATGTATAACTATTATTGGTTGAACATGAATAAGATTTATACGGATATCACATAATAAATAAAACCTAATGTAAAAATATGGTGAGTGTAGTTTATCGACATTATAAATATCATGATATCATTTTTTTTTGGAAAAATTATTTAGAAGTCCTATTAGGGAGACTTATACTACATATGGTCCTACTAAAAAACTTATGTTCCCATAAGTCCTGTGGGAAGTTTGTTGACACATTTACCCTCAATATTAGTTGTTAATATCATAAATAAGTAATAAAACCATATATAGGAAATTGATATAAACGTAACGTAACGTGACACCTACATAAACGTAACGTGACACCTATGTAAACGTAACGTGACATATCTACATAAACGTAATGTAACGTGACACCTATGTAAATGTAACGTGACATATCTACATAAACGTAACGTAACGTGACACCTATATAAACGTAACGTGACACCAATATGAACGTAACGTGACACCTACATAAACGTAATGTAACGTGACATCTATATAAACGTAATGTGACATTTACATAAACGTAACGTAATGTGTCACGTTACGTTTCGCAAACTTAATAAGTTTTTATTTTTTTAATCCGTTTGTTTTGAAATAGATATATAATCTTAATATATTTTTATTTTGTATTATTAATTGTAAAATTTAAAAAATTATCAATAATATATGTGAAGAACATATATCTTGGTTAAATGTGCCGAAACAAACGATGAAAATGTGCCGCCTGGAAGGAAGGCTTTATCTGACATCAGGAATACCTTGGTTAAATCCAATGCGTCGAAACCTAGTCAGAGAAAGAAATGGAAGAAATCAGTGATTCAGCTTGTTCCTGTAGCCCCAACTTCTCAGCTAGAGAGCAATGAAGTCCAGAAGAAACCAGAGAGCAGCAACATTGGGGTGGAAATTCCTTCACAGTTGCCTCGGGCTATGCGATCTGCAGCAGCATCAAATAGCAGCAACCTATTGAGAGAGAGGAATTCTGAAAAAGATTAGGGGGGTAAAAAGATTAGGATCTTGTGGAATACATTCTTATGAAAATAGGACTCGAGACTCTATAAGAAATTACATAGGACTTAGCCTAGCATAAGGTTCTGAAAAAGGACTTATAAATAAGTCTCCCTTTTTTTTTTGGAACAATGATATAAAAAAATTCATATGTAATTTATGTGTAAAATTATGTAATTTAATGTGAACGTTTCACTTTAAAATAAAACACCCATAAAGACGTTTTTTATTTATATAATCATTTTTGTGAATTTTTTTTTGGGGTATAAATTTTAGGAAAAATTAGTGAAATATCCCTATTTAACTTTGTGTAGTAGTAGAGGTCCAAGATTTTTTTATTTTTTATTACCTAAAGTCTTTCAACATTTTTACAGAGAAAATTCAACTCAGTGAATTTTTGTCTGACTTAGAGAAATTTCGGTCCCAACTCAGAGAACTTTCAAAATTTCTCTAGTATAATCACAGAGAAATTTCAAAATTTCTCTGTGAAATCAAAGAAATTTCTCTATGTCGGAGCGAAATTTCTCTGAGTCAGGCAACATTTCTCTGAGTTGAATTTTCTTTGTAGAAATGTTGAGGGGTCTTAACTTCTATGAAAATATTATATGTTCTTTATCTTATAAAATTTTAATATCAGAGATCTTAAAAACAATTTCTTAAATTTTATATATAAATAGAGTTTATAAAAAAAAGAAAGAAAAATAGACTTATTTTAAAGCACAATTTTATTTTATATTATTTTAGTAGGAAAACAGATTTCTTTTTACGTACGAAATTCTTAATTGCTTATAAAAAATTTTTTTGGATAAATTATATTGGTACCCCTTCTATTTCTTTGAAATCACATTGACACCCCTTTTATATGAAATATTACTGCACTTCTTTATTTTTGAAAATTTTGAAACTGGCCTATTTTGGAAACTTGATTAAAAATCACTTTTTGACTTTTAACCTATTTTTAGTCACATCACATCTTTATTTTTTCTTACAAGTTTTTTCAAAAAATTTAAAAAATTAATTTTTAACCTATTTCAAAAGTTGATTTTTCACATTTTTTAAAAAAAAGTATAAAAAAATAAAGAAGTGATATGATTGAAAATAAGTTAAAAACAAAAAAACAATGAACCAAGTTCCAAAAAAGGCCATTGTTGCTCAAAGGCCAACTGGCTTAACAAAAGTTGATGAGGTAAGCAAAACAAATTTCGTAAATGCGTAATTTACCCTTAGCAAAAATTTATTTCTTCTCTCTTAGAAGGCTACATGACAAGTGTGTGTGTGTCAATTTCTAACCACACTGTCAACCAAGCACTCAGCTGGAGAACACTGGCAGAATAGATTAAGCCCGAACAACCTGTCACAGAAGAAATTCCGGCGGTGGCTCGTCCATCCGGGGACACTCTGACGATCAAGTCAGTTATCTCTCAAAGATAGCAAAAGTGCTTAACTCACTATTCAGAGTACAAAAGCATACCTTAGACCCATGGGAGTGCCTCTCTTTTATAGCCAACACTTACCTAATCCCAATAGAAGCCTAGCTTTAATGGACTTAGGATTACTGCTAATCTTGGACTCTCAGTAGGATTGGAATAAACTCTCTAAGAGTCTTATCTTTACCCAAACTGAAGTCCTCTCTCATTCTAGGACTCTTGTCCCTTATCCGCTTATCCTGAATTCCGGTTTCTTCGTAGATAACCTCGGCCTAGCCGAGATCATCTCGGCATCATGACCCGGACACGTGGCACCTCGGCTGGCACTTCGGTGACACCTCGGTCACGTGTTATCATTCAAAAATTATGTCCCCATAACTACCACCTAGGTTCTATTACCTCGACATCCTGAGGTGATGGAACTTATATCATTCCTTCCTTTAATTATGACCCCGGTTTAACTTCAGCTTGTAAATTTTTCTTAAAATTTCAACAAGTGTTAAACATGACATCGGTTTAACTTCAACTTGTAAATTTTTCTTAAAACTTCAACAAGTATTAAACACGTCATCGGTTTAACTTCAACTTGTAAATTTCAATTTCAACAAGTGTTAAACACGCCCTCGGTTTAACTTCAACTTGTAATTTTAAATTTCAACAAGTATTAAACACGTCCTCGGTTGAACTTCAACTTGTAAATTTCAATTTCAACAAGTATTAAACACGTCGTCAGTTCAACTTCAACTTGTAAATTTCAATTTCAACAAGTGTTAAACATGTCATCGGTTTAACTTCAACTTATAAATTTCAATTTCAACAAGTATTAAACACGTCCTCGGTTTAACTTCAACTTGTAAATTTCAATTTCAACAAGTGTTAAACACGTCATCGGTTTAACTTCAACTTGTAAATTCAAGTATTGAACACATCCTCGGTTTAACTTCAACTTATAAATTCAAGTATTAAACACGTCCTCAGTTTAACTTCAACTTGTAAATTTCAATTTCAACAAGTGTTAAACATGTCCTCGGTTTAACTTGTAAATTTCAATTTCAACAAGTGTTAAATACGTCCTCGGTTTAACTTCAACTTGTAAATTTAAATTTCAACAAATCTTAAACACGTCCTCGGTTTAACTTCAACTTGTAAATTTCAATTTCAACAAGTGTTAAACATGACCTCAGTTTAACTTCAACTTGTAAATTTTTCTTAAAATTTCAACAAGTGTTAAACATGACCTCAGTTTAACTTCAACTAGTAAATTTTTCTTAAAATTTCAACAAGTGTTAAACCGATATTGACTTGAAAATTCCAACTCCCAAGCATCATTCTCCATCCCTCTGCGTGGCTTCCACCTACTCCTTTGTGGACCTTATATAAAAAGTCTTTAACTTAGACTAAGCTTTTCTCTTCTTGGACTTAATCATCTAGGCCGAGATCTTGTCTTCTGGAATATGGGATCTGCTCACTTTAGGCTGAGCTCTTCTTTTCTCTTCTCGGACCTAATCATCTAGGCCGAGATCGTGTCTTCTGGGATTCTCCATGCCTGACCTCCCGCGAAGGCCGGTGAGAATGTCCCTTGGTCCCGCCATGCTGAGGGACTGCAGGAATCGTTTTCTGCCCCCCTTTCTGGGCACCTTTCTTGGTCGCTGGAATCGACGTATCTTGTAGCGGGAACGGTGGCTGCATGACGTTGTTTTGCATTAGGAAATTGACGACCGTTTGCAGGTCCGCCAATTTGTCCGTCATTCCCTTCATCTTGTCGTCCCTCCGAAGGCATTTATCTTTCCATACCTGGAGGTCGTCCTCGTTATAATACTTGCTCTGGTCCGATTTCTTCGGTACGCCGCCCTCCTGGCTGACGTCCTTTCCTCCGTGATTCTTATCACGAGTCTCTTCGTTTTAGTTGTCTTCTTCGATATCAAGGTCAATATGTTTCCCACTCTCAGTAGGGGTGTTGTCCCCAACCTTCTCTTTTTGTTCGTCGTTGGCTATCTATTCTCCTTTCTTTCCCATAGACGGTGCCAAATTGTGTGTCAATTTCCGACCACACTACCAATCAAGCACTCAGCTGGAAAACACTGGCAGAATAGATTAAGCCCGAACAACCTGTCACAGAAAGAAGAGATTCCAGCGGTGGCTCGTCCACCCGGGGGCACTCCGACGATCAAGTCAGTTATCTCTCAAAGATAGCAAAAGTGCTTAACTCACTATTCAGAGTATAAAAGCATACCTTAGACCCATGGGGGTGCCTCTCTTTTATAGCCAACACTTACCTAATCCCAATAGAAGCCTAGCTTCAATGGACTTAGGATTACTGCTAATCTTGGACTCCCAGTAGGATTGGGATAAACTCTCTAAGAGTCTTATCTTTACCCAAACTGAAGTCCTCTCTCATTCTAGGACTCTTGTCCCTTATCCGTTTATCCCGGATTCCGGTTTCTTCGCAGATAACCTCGGCCTAGCCGAGATCATCTCGGCATCATGACCCGGACACGTGGCATCTCGGCTGGTACTTCGGTGACACCTCGGCCACGTGTTGTCATTCAAAAATTATGTCCCCACAACAAGCATTCATAATAATCTTGAAACGATATATATGGTATAAGATCATAAAAAAAATTGTAATATAAATTAGGGTGAAGTATTAATAAATTCTAAATAGTGATCTTATGAACTGTTTGGTCCTCTTCTTTTTCTTAGAGACCCAAAGGTCTCATTTTAGTGTGAATTACATAAAGGGTCAAGCATAAATGTGCGTATGTTATGTGTTGAGTGACAAATGTGGGTTTTCTCATAATGTTGAAACTAAACGTAACATTTGAAAAAAACTACTTAGTATATTGTTCCCAAATGTAACACTCTAATGTAACATATTAAAAACTCTTTAGTGTATTTTTCTTAAACGTAATAACGTAACATTCCAAAACAATTCTTTACTGTACTTTTCACAAACGTAACATTCCAATTAATATAATACACAAAAATTGCTTAATGTGTTTTTTTTTTTTTTTTCCAAGCATAACACTCCAATGTAACATACTAAAAACTCCTTAGTATACTTTTTCTAAACGTAACACTTCAATCAATGTAACACACAAAACTCCTTAGTGTGCTTTTTCCAAGTTTAACACTCTAATGTAACATTCCGATCAATATAATACACAAAAATTGCTTAATGTGTTTTTTTTTTTCCAAGCATAACACTCCAATATAACACACTAAAAAACTTCTTAGTATACTTTTCCTAAATGTAACACTCCAATCAATGTAACACACAAAACTCCTTACTGTGCTTTTTCCAAGTTTAACACTCTAATGTAACATACTAAAAACTCCTTAGTGTGTTTTTCTCAAACGTAACATTCCAAAAGAGTTCATTGGTGTACTTTTCCTAAATGTAACACTCCAATGTAACACACTAAAAAACTTCTTAATGTATTTTTCTCAAATGTAATAACGTAACATTATAAAAAAACTCCTTTGTGTATTTTTTTTTTCCAAATGTAACACTCCAATCAATATAACACACAAAAACTTTTTAGCATACTTTTCTCAAACGTAGCACTCCAATATAACACACTAAAAAACTCCTTAATGTAATTTTCTCAAATGTAATAACGTAACATTCTAAAAAAACTCCTTATAGTGTATTTTTCCTAAACATAACATTCCAATCAATGTAAGACAAAAAAAATTTAGTGTACTTTTTCTAAATGCAGCATTCTAATATAACACTAGAAAACCACACTAATAGAAATATAGATTTTCACCCTCGACAATCAACACTTCAGTCACCAATCTCTTAAAAAGAATCTTTCATACTTCACATTTTTATTTCATCCCAAAAACGAATCAGAAAACTAAAAAAAATAAATCACAAAAGGGTATTCACTTAAACTCAAATGATACCAAATCAAAATAAATAAACTTTCTAAAACAAAAAGGATTAATTGGTTCATAAGAAAACTCTTAGGACCAAATGAATCAACATTTCCCCACATGGGATTTATGAGTAAATTTTCCTATAAATTAATAGGTGACAGAACTTTTTTCATTACAAAAAATTTAACTTTTTTCTTACCACAAAAAAATATAACTTTTATGTTAAGATGCACATCATAAATTGATGAACACTACTATGGGTTCATTTGGGAAGTGAGTCGGCATTTTGACTATTTTAGCCTGGAGCTAAAAAGTCTCGTTTGGGAAAGACTTTTTGGCTTTTTTAACTTTTTGTGAAAGAAAGAATGTAATGATTATAAATTAGATGTGATATTTTGACTTATTGAGCTAAAAAGCTTATTTTATCTTTTTCTGGTTAAAATAATCCCAAACCCACCCAACCCATTCTTCCCAAACGAAGCCTATATATCACTTTTTTTTTTCTTCATATTTTATATTAGCAAAGTACATGACAATATATTATTTACTTTCATTAATATTTAATAATTAACTCAAAACAAGAGAACCAATCATGAGTATTTATGTGGGAGGTGATATAAAATGGTGAAAAAAAATCAATGACATATAGCATTCTCCATAATTTTTACCAAAAATTTGCCTAAGACACAAACTTTGAATAATTTATAATTTAACCACAAAAAATTATAATTTTCGTTTGATATGCCTTTTATAAGACTTTTAATCACTAGCTTTGTCAGTTGGTCAATCATGGTATTCTTATTTATTAAGAAAGAGAAGATATTTTATTTATTAATTTTGATTTAACTAATAAGGGCATTATAGTAACTTTACTTAATTTTTGATGATGTCAACTGATGGGGGTGTAACTGATATTTTAGACAATAAAAGTGGTGATAGTGTGATTTCAGAAGAATAGAGAGAGTGTCAGTGTAATTTACCCTATTATTATACAGGAAAATGAGTGGGACCTCCTTTTTGGAGGACCCCCACAACCCCCAAAGTGATTCATTCCACTCATTCCAAAAAGGAAGTCTCTATCATTATTGTATTATACATGATATTTTAGTATATTTATAGTAGATATGTGAAAATTTATTTTGACAAGCGTTATAGAATTAAAAATATGATGTAATGAAATCGTTGATAACTGATTAAATAAGAAATTTTCTAACTACGCCACTGTCTACACAAAATCTCCATTAGAAGATAGTTGGAATATTGGAGACTAACGGAGAATTCCAGAACCTCCCAAAAATTTGAGAGAATGCAAGAATGTTTTACACAATTCTAGAACTTGTATAAAATATCCTAGAGTAGATTGTAAATAGTTCTAGAAAGGTTAGAAATGTTATGGAATGCTTTCTTTTATTTTTTTAGAAAGACTGCAAGAGAATTTCACATACCACACCACATTAATTGTACATTCTAGATTATTTTTAGGGAGGCCAAGTTTATCTATATAAAAGGAAAGCCTCATTTGGCCAAACTAGGGATGGTTATTTCCCCTACTTTGCTTCAACCCTATATTCCCGGCCTTGCCCTACATGGATTTTTTCCGCTCCGATGAGAAAGTAGAGAGGGAATGAATTTTGCTTCCCCTGCCCTGATTATATTTATTAAATATATTTATACGTATATAATATATAATTTTGTGGGTGTTGATTTCCAATCTCACAACCAAATAGGAAACTTAGCTGGAGAGCAGGCGATATAATAGATTAAACTAAGCACCTGCCAATAAGAAGACAAGACGGTGGCTCGTCCACCAGGGGATACTCCGACGATCAAGTCAGTCAAACTTATTGTAATGACCCTCACACTGATTACCGATTAATTACCGATTATGGCTAAACTGAGACTGATTGTGACTGATAATTGAAATACTAAACTGATTGACTGAAATCTGAAGCTGATTGATTGAGTGTATCTATTTGAATTGCATGTCTATCTGTTGCTTGTTTCATTATCTGTTTATGTCTTTATGATTGAACTGCTAATTGAAGGCCTTATCGGCGGCCGAATCGGAAATCGTTTAGTGTTTCATGATCATCATAATTTATATGATTTTATGGTATATTTAACTGAAAATTTATTGGGTATGATTAAATTAGATTAAATGTTGATAAATTGTAAGTTGGTTTTAATTACACCCTTGCCACTTTGAGTGGGCCACTATCTAACATCTATAGGAGCCTTGATACACTTAGACACACATATTTCATCAGCCATTTTTGTTGCCTACAACCGACCAAGATAGAGAGAGAGAGAATTAAGGGAGATTTTGGCCTCATCTTGTGTATTGCTTGGTGGTCTTAAAGAAATTGAAGTGTAGATTGTCAATTGAGCCTCTAGACTTGCATTTGAAGACCTAAGGTAGATCATTGAACCTCTCATTGTTGTATTTAAGATTGTTCTTGCATGATTAGTGGGCCTTTAGTGACTAAGGCTAGAATTGGTTCAATGTTGATGAATTGAAGCTTAATTGTTGCATGCATGGCCTACTCTTGCATTTTTGAGCTAGTTCTTCATAAATTGGACATGCATGCCCATATTTTTGCAATAGACCATGAACTTACCCTGTTTTTGAAAGTTTTGGCTCACTAGAGCATGAGATTGAAGCTTTGAATTGAGTTTAATTCATGCATGTTTGCATGTTCATCTTGTTCATGATTTTGGGTTTGAAATTTGGTTTAATTGACTCACCCTTGGGCTTTGATTTCACAAATTAAGCTTTGAAACTTGTTGTATATTGAGTTTTGATGTGTTTTCCAGAAATTGGGCCCAAGAGGTCGAGTTTTGAGCTAAGGAATGCTTGGTTTGAGCTTGGGAGGCAAATCTGGAAATTCCAGAATTTGGCTTCTCCGCTCGAGCGAAGGATTCTACGCTCGAGCGACCACCGTTTACTCTGAGCGCCGCTCGAGCGAAGGAATGGTGGCTCGAGCGTAAATTTCAAGCTCTCAGAATCTTGGTGCACGCAGACGCACGCTCGAGCGAGAGAACCTACGCTCGAGCGAGGACTGTGTCTTACGCTCGAGCGGCCGTCGAGCGAGCATCGAGTGGAGTTTTCCAACATCCAGCACTTTTTGCATTTTTGCAGCCCGCTCGAGCGAGGAAGTCCACGCTCGAGCGACCTTACTGTTTTGACAAGCTCGCTCGAGCGAAGAAAGCCACGCTCGAGCGAGACCCTTATTTTCTGAAAAATTCTGAAAATATTTTCTAAGTGCATCTTTGCATCCTCATCCCATCCTAGGCATTCTTAGGCCTAGTTTAAGGCATCTTAATGAGGATATAGATGTAGAACCACACCGAGGCAATTTAGGGATTAAGTTATTACTTTCCCACTGTGTAGCTTAGTGTGTGTTCAATCTGTAAACTGTGTAGGGTTGGCTTTCCGAGGGGACGCTCTAGCTTACTGTAGCCCAGAACTCTGTGAGTAACAATTGTGTAAAGATATGTTCAAAATGATTATCTTCTGAATACTGGACTGTACTGTTTCCTGAACTGATACTGTTAACTGAATGAATGTATGTCTTATATTCTGAACTGTATTGTGGCATCCTTAGCAATTACTGTTACTGACTGTTACTGTTACAGAGATCTCTGTCGGTTCCCTCGTTGGAACAACTACTGTTTACTGATTGATGGCCATCATTTACTGTTCGGTCTTTTAAGACCTACTGTTACTGTTATGCTAATGGATGTACCATATATGACTGTTTACTGTACTGAACAACTGATATACTGATTTAATGAACTGTTTTCATTACTGTAAGGACATTCATTCTAAACCTCTTTATGCATTATGTTATTCACTGGGCTTTAGCTCACTGCTCATATATATATGTAGGTGTACAGGCATCGGACCAATGCTAGAAGCGTCGGGGTAAACTCCAGTTTTGTCAAGCCAACCACTGTGCCTCACTGCGAGGTTCCGAGCCTGCCAAGCTTAGGCTATGGGGTGTTTTAGTTTCCCCCTTCTGTTCTGTTTTATAATGACTGTATAGACTGGCTGTTACTGTACTGTCTTATGGGGATTAGGCCCCTGTTTTGTATGATTGTAAATATTGTGCATACTGTTCTGTACCGTATATATGTGTATATATGAAAAGTTTTTTTGCATACAGATTGCCACAGCTCTTTGGACATTGTTTATTTATTGTTTTGGCTTCCGTCATGCCCCTGTACTCTGTTATACTGTCTTACTGTTAAGCAGGCCTTCGGTAATCTCGGATTACTGGCCGGTTACGGTGCTAAACCCATAGGGGCGGGTTTGGGTCGTGACACTTATCTCTCAAAGATATCGAATAAGTACTCAATGCACAAGTCAAAGCATACCTTATGTCACGACCCAAACCTGCCCCTATGGGTTTAGCATTGCAACCGGCCAGTAATCCGTGATTACCGAAGGCCTGCTTAACAGTAATGACAGTAATACAGAGTAAAGGGGCTGGCGGAAGCCAAAACAATAAATAAAAGATGTCCAATGAGCTGTGACAATCTGTATGCAAAAGACTTTTTATAAACATGCCACATTGATAACCAAAACATATGTACATGCATCATATGCACAAACCTCCATGTCAGGGACCAAATCCCTAACTATAACTGTACGGTCAAGTCTTAACATTTATTACAAAGTAGAGGCAAAATGGGGAATCTAAAACACCCCAAAATAGCCTTGGCTTTAACGCATTTGGAACCTCGAGGTGAGGCACAATGGTTGGCTTTGACAAAATGGGAGCTAACCCGACGCTTCTAGCTACGGTCCGGTGCCTGGACACCTACATATAAATATAAACAGTGAGCTAAAGCCCAGTGAATAACATATGCGTAAAGGGGTTAAGAATGAATGTCCTTTCAGTAATTAAAACAGTCAATTGCATCAATAAATCAGTCATTTAGAACCATAATAGTCATATGTGGTACATCCATTAGCAAAATAGTACAGTAGGTCTTAACAGACCGAACAGTCGGCTGATGGTCATCATAATAGTAAACAGTAGTGGTTCCAAACATGGGAACCAACAGAGATCTCTGTGACAGTAGTAGTAACAGTAAATTGCTATGGATGCCACGAATACAGTTTACAAATAGGACAAATATTCATTCATTAAGTAATAACGTTTCAGTAAGCAGAACAGTTGATCATTCAGAAAATAATCATAATTGAACATATCTTTACAACATTGTTACTCACAGAGTACTGAGCTACAGACAAGCTAATGAGCGTCCTCGGATGCCAACCCTACAGTTGCAGAACGAACACACACTCGGGATTAATAACTTAGCCCCTAACTATACTGGTGTGGTTCTATAACATTATCCTCATTAAGATGCTTTAAACTTGGCCTAGGAATGCCTAGGATGGAATGAGGATGCGAAAATGCACTTTAAAACACTTTTCAAATTTTTGCTGAAACAGGGGTCTCGTTCGAGCATGGCTTGCTACGCTTGAGCGAGCGTGCCAAAACAGAGGTGTCGCTCGAGCGTGGACTTCCTCGCTCGAGCGGTCTGTAAAAATGCAAAAAGTGCTGGATGTTGAAAATCTCCGCTCGACGCTCGCTCGAGCGTGAGACATAGTCCTCGCTCGAGCGTAGGTTTCCTCGCTCGAGCGTGCGTCTGCACACGCAGAAAACCTGAGAGCTTGCAATCTACGCTCAAGCCAGCATCGCTTCGCTCGAGCGGAGTTCTGAACAAAAGATGATTGCTTGAGCGTGGAATCCTTCGCTCGAGCGTGGAAGCCAAAATCTGGAATTTCCAGATTTGCCTCCCAAGCTCAAACCAAGCATTCAATACATCACAACTCAACCTTTTGGGCTCATTTTCTGGAAAACACTTGAAAACTCATACTAGAACATGTTTTGAAGATCAATTTTGTAAAATCAAGCCCAAATGTGAGACAATTGCACACAATTTCAAAGAAACTTTCATGAACTAAACAAGAACATAACATGCAAGAGTTTCTAAGAACTCTAATGCTCCAAAACATAACCAAACGCAAGTTTGAACTCAAAATCATGGTGAATTCATGGACTACAACCAAAATGTGAACTTGCATGTAAGAATTTTTCATGAAAACAACCTCAAAATGCAAGAATATGTGCATGCATGCATGAATTAGCTCACAATTCAACTCTTCAAATTAATTCTTGACTCTAGTCACCAAATTCCCATGAACCATGCAAGAAACAACTTAAATTCACAATTGAGAGGATGAATTCCTTACCTAGGTCTTGAATCTCAAGTGTGTTAGCTCAATTTTGCAATTAACCTTCAAAATCTTCTAAGTTCAAGCAAAATCTAGGTGAATTCAACCTTTTTCTCCTACTGTCCCTCTCTCACACGGTTTTGGTCTAGAAAAGGTTGAGGAGATGATATGAAATGCAACAATTAAGTTGAAACAAAGTTTGTAGGAAATGGCCACTCAATGGCAATTTGGTAATAACCTCAAACTAATGTGATTTAACATTATTTAATCTAATTTAATCATTCCAAATCAAATTTTAATTAAACCTACCATAAAATCACATAAATTCTAACTAGCATAAAACATCAATCAATTTCTGATTTGGTCGCCGATAGGACCTTCAATTCGCAGTTCGAAATTAAAACATGAACAGATTCATTCAGAAATCAAACAGATAGAAATGCATTTAAAACAATACACTCATACAATCGATTCAGGATATCATTCTTATCAGTTACTTATCATGTTTAATCACAGATTAGCACTAATCAGAGGTGAGGGTTGTCACACCTTGGACCCACGGGAGTGCCTTACTTTTACAGCCAATAGTGTCTTCGTCCCCTAGAAATCTCACTTCATAGGACTCAAGTACAATGCTTATCTCAAACTCTTAGTTAGATATGGATGAATTACTCAACAGTTTCATCCTTATCCGAACTAAGCGCATCATTTATCTAGGACTCTTGTCTTCTATCCAAATATCTTGGATTTTGGTATTACTGCACCATATCTTGGCAATACCATGATCATCTCGGCAAACTGGCTCGTTCACATGGCACCTCAGTGGTACCTTGGCCACGTGGCACGACCTCATAAATACATCCCTACAACTATCCATAGGTTCTATTACCTCGGTAACCCTGAGGTGATGGAACCTATATCGTCTGATTTTCCAACATGTCAGCTAAACAACATGGTAGAGATACTCCTTCGACCGAGATCATGACTCGTTGGCGTCAAGAAACAGTTACTCAAATGTCCACTCCTCAAGACCAAGAACCAGGAACTAAGAATCAAGATGTTTTTTTTTACCAAAGATCAACATCTCAACCGAGATCGTACTACTAGCTGACATCATGACACACTAGTTCAAGAATACCAAGAATCCTAACTGCTCATGTGCTATCACGTATAGTTATCCCAACTGTTTCAACCACGTATCATTGCCCAACTGATCTATACTCGTCACGCGTTAGATACATCGTCTTGTCTCTGACCCACGCCACCTGACGTTATCACGAGCACGTCTACCTAGGCAGTTAAATCAGGGTTTTGTCACCCTTTCATATTTTCAACAAAAACTTCTCCCTATCTCTCAGTCCTTTCACTTTTGCATCCACAACTCTCTCTCTTCACAGAGCCTCTCTCTCTAAACTCCATTAATGATCTTTGAAGTTTTCTGCAACCATCTCTGTTCATCACTTCTAACAAGTATTCAACCACTCTGTTCTGGTTAAAGGCATCGTCAGACTTTGGTGAACGTGATTCTGACGTCCAATTTTGCAACTTCAACTGTAAGTCCTTGATTCATCTCATTTTTCATTTAAGTGCTTTCACATGTCTTTATACTCGTGAGCATGTGTAGACCACCCCGAGAACTCCGCGGCTCCGCGCGTGAGGGCGTGAATCGCTTCGTTCTCTAGCTACTACAAGTTTTGACTCGTGTCACGGTCCTGAATCTAATCTCACAAAGTGCAATGTGAGACCGATAAATCACCAAAGAGTCCAAATCCGACAAATCGTTTTGAAAAACTGATTTTAATAAAGAAGTGCCAAACATGGACTGCTTTGCCAGATACAGAGTTGTCACCTAAATGTTTTATTTTGGGAAAATTTAGGAAATCCTGACTCGTGCCTAAGGCCACGTGTCCGTCATCACCAAAGTTGCCTCGGCTCGGGAACTTGGGTACGAGAGGGGAAGATCATGCAATAAGCACCCTCGCTCGCCCGATCAAAGGATCGACCTTTACTAACATGATATTTTGTTTTTGAAAACACATGCGTTCTTATTCCGGTTTTTAGCCTAGAATTACTATGTGATGCGCACAGCATACAAGTATAGACTAGATCACCTAAGTTGGGAACAAAACATTTCATGTTCGTTAGTTTGAAAATGGTTTGAAGTTGCTACTCGCAAGTAGGCTAAAACGTAGATTTTGCGACCCTCAAGTGGGCTTAAAACACACAGTTTAATGAATTGTTTCAATTCAAGCAATCCAACCTTCACCCACAGGCATTCAGGTAGTTAAACACTTAAGCAGTTAGCCTCATGGCAAGCATGCTAACATGGCAACATATACATCTCATGCAGTATGCTAAAGCGTAAACACTCACAGTGTACTCCAAGCCAAAACAGAGAACTAGTTAGAAATCATGCATGATCCTAGTTCATGTTAAGATGGCTAATGCAACACATGCAAAAATGCAACTCAAATAGGCTCGACTATTCTAAGATGGCATATGAAATGCAACTTGATAACATGCTGTTGAACACGTATTCAAGTAAATGTATCGAAATACAATGTAGTTAGTATGATGCGCCGAGCCCGGTGCATGCAAGACAGATGAATGGATGCACGCATGCGAAGCATAAGTATGCTAATTGAAACATGCCCTAAAACTAACCATCGTAAGCGGTTAAGTAAAAGGGAGAAAGAAATGGGGGTTGGTAGACATGCATCACACGTATGCACACTTATTACAACAGTTGGCCCTCTCGACGGAGGGTCCGAATAAGAAGCTAACTAGCTAATCTAAGCTAATTAAACTAATTATTACATCACAAAACTAATTAACTAACAAACTAACTAACTATTACAAAACAAATAAGCAGCTAAACGCATTAACTACTTAA
The DNA here is from genome assembly GCA_030407325.1 of Camellia japonica. Taxonomy (NCBI): domain Eukaryota; kingdom Viridiplantae; phylum Streptophyta; class Magnoliopsida; order Ericales; family Theaceae; genus Camellia; species Camellia japonica. The sequence continues at coordinate 97,560,638 of JAPPVO010000059.1, forward strand.
ATACAGAACCAAAGCATAAACTAGCTAAGGAAAGCAGTAAAGAGAGGTCCTCGGGATGAGGAGTGCATGCATGTTCGGTCGTCTCGTTCGGAAATCCAACACCACCTGCCGACCATTTTTCTTTGTTGCAAACTAGAAAAAGTGGTCGGCCAGCTAGTTTTTCTGGTTGGCCGACCAGTTTTTGCTGCACTCTTCCAGTTTGCTGTAACAGAGAGCAAGAAAGGGCATGGCAATGTATTTGCAAGATATGTGTGCATAACCACCCTCCCTATCATTTCATAAGCTCAAGGGAGTGTAGTTCTCGACCCTTGGGCCACCAATCACGCATCTCGATGCATGATGGCCGAGAAGCCAAATTGCATAATTCAATGTAACATAAATGCACAAATAAACACATAAAGCCTTGACCTCTATCATGCTTGATCAAGAGGGTCGGCGACCGAGAATTGAGGCACATTTCGTCACTTCAAGTATGAAATGTCCCTCGCTTCTCGTGTTTGGACTAACATCTAATCCAAACAAATGCAATGCAACTCAAGCATGCAAACATATAGTGTAACATGACATATACAATGCAAACAACATAAGCATGCACAATGCAAACAACATGGCATACTCGATGCAATGAAACATAAGCATGCAAACAACATGCAAACAAACATGCTAAACACAATGTAAGGCATGCATACACAATACAATGACAAGCATGCAAACAACATGTTATCCTACCAATGCTAATGACATGCATGCACAATGCAAGGCAACATAAGCATGCAAACAACATGAAGACAAACATGCTCAATGGACTTAAACCAAAAATGGACAGACCTCAGTCATGCCCAAATCAGTGGCCATAATGATGAAACTAAGGCGTGAAGATCAAGACAAGCATGCTCAAGGCAATGGCCCATCAACTAGGCATAAGAGCACAACCCTCAAGAGTGCTCAAAGAGTGACAAATGTGGAAGTGTAACAACACTATAAGCTCTGAAATTAAGCAAGAAATGATGCCAAATCATTCAAATAACATAAGCATGGCATGCTAAAGTCCTTAAGGCATAAGGCTAGCAAAGAGGACTACACAAAGGGACATGCAACACATGGCGCAAATGCATGAACCAACCATGGACAGAGCTTAATTAGGACTAGACAAAGACAAAACATGCTAAGATGGGGGCTCAAGGACCTAGGCAAGATGGCATACATGCTAGGCCACAAACAAGGCAACAATGCATAACACTCAAAGGCACTTAAAGAGTGAATGAAGTGGGAACATGGCGATGCTCCATGCTCGGAAATAACATATGAAATGATGCCAAATCATGTACATGATACAAATGAAGCATGCTATGGTGCTCAAAGCTTGAAACTAGCAAGGCACTTGCACTATAACTATGCAATACATGAAGCATATGGAAAAGGCAACCCAAAACAGTCCTAGAGCATGTTAAAATGAGTCTAAAACATGCATGGAAGGAAGCCAAAACAAGCTAGCATGAAGGGCATAAGGCATGATGCATACAAGGCCAAAAAAAAGGATTACACTACACCTACCAAGACCAAGCATGAGATGACTTAACCAACAAAAATCAGAGTTATATCATGGCAAAACAACCCCAAAAACACACTGAAATGATAGCTCGCAAGCTTAGGCATGAAGGCATACGCAATGACTCATGTTTAAGGCATAAAGGACCAACCCCTCAAAGCATGGAATAAGTGAAAGAAGTGAGTGTATGACCATGAAACATGCACTGAAATCTCATAACAAATGATGCCAAATCATTCTAATAGGCCAAGCAATGCATGCTAGTGGACTCGATACACAAAGCTAACAAGCTAGAATGCACTATAGCTATACAAAGCATGGCATGCATGACCAAAACAACATAAATCAGAGCTAGAGCATGCTAAAACATGGACAAAAGCTTCTTAGAGTTAAGCCAAAATCATGCTAGAATGATGATCAAAAGCATGATACACATTAGGCTAGTGAATGGAAATGCACTACAAGTGCATAAAGCATGCAAGGGGCTATCAAACCAACCCAAAATAGATCTACGACATGTTAAAACAACACCAAAAACCTACTGAGATGGTCCCAAAACAAGCTAGAAAGACATGCTCAAACATGAGGCACACAAAGCTAGTTTGTAAGATTTACACTACAAGTGTACTAAGCATGCAAGGGATGACAAAACCAAGTCAAAACAGTGGTATGCTATGCTGAAATAAGGCCTAAAATAGGCTGAGATGTGGCCAACACAAGCTTAACAAACATGCTCAAACATGAAGCAAATGAAGTAAGCATACAAGAACACAAGGAGAGGGGATGACCCTCTCCTATTTGGGACCTCAAAACACCATTTCCACCACTGAAATTTCTCTGAGTTTCAATGGTGAGAAGGCCAAAACAAGGTGATTCCAATAGCTTAAAAAGATGGCACAAGAACAAGGCCAAACAAGGCCTAAGAGGGGGTAGACCACCCCCAACACAAAAGGGATCTTAAACAAACATTTTAAGGACTAAAAAATAGAACTTTTTGCAGTAGGAAGTTAAGTCTAAAACACCATGAAAATAGGGCTAAAAGCTTAAACCAAAACAAGGGTTTTAAGGGTTAGAAGCTCACCCTTGAAGAATACCTTCAAAGTTGCAACTCCAGCAACTTCTTTGAGCTCAAACCAGTCCAAAAACTCCAAAACAAACCTCAAGAAGCTTCAGCAACAAAAGGATGGTGTTTCACTATGTGTTTGTGTGTTAAAATGTGAAGAATAAGCACTTTAAGGCACAAAAATGAAGAGCAAGGGCAAGATAGATACAAAGGTGTATATGTATAGCTCAAGCACCAAAATCTGAACCTGGAGGAGGAGGGGGGGGGTTCTCTCTTATAGAGAACAAAGCCTCAAGCTTGTTGAGGAAGCTAAGGGCTCAAAGTCGTGTATGGAGGATGGTTTTTGTGCCCTCCAGCTGTCACAGCTGGAGAGAAAATATCTCCAGGAAGCTGGTGAAAAGCTGCCGACCATTTGAAGTGGTCGGCCAGCTACTTGCAGTGGTCGGTCGACCACCACAAGTGGTCTCCCAAAAAGCAAACTGGTCGGCCAGGGGTAGGAGAGGGTCTACAGCATGAAAGCAAGGTAGTGGTGTGGTGGCCGACCAGAAAAGGTGGTCCAAAGACCAAGGGCCGACCAGAAAACTGGCTGGCGGGAGGAAAAGTGGTCTCCAAGGGGAAGAACTAGTCTCCCACCCTTGTACCACCTTCCAAACAAGGAAAACAAGGTTTGTACCAAAAACAAACCAAAAAGGATGCAAGACGAAAGTCCGGGAGGCAAGGAGCGCAAGCCAAGAGACCCGAAAACTAGTCTACGAGTACCAAAAGTGGTTTACGACGACAAAAGTGGTCTCCCAGACCACAATGTCCCTCTAGGCAGAGGTAACAAGGTGTGGTTCAAAAACCACGCCAAACAGAGAACATTAAGCTGTCCCGAGACAAGGTGCGCGGCTGAAGGCTCCGAAAATCGGAAACTAGTCTCCAAACGAGAAAAGTGGTCTACGACCACAAAAAGTGGTCTACGACCACAAAAAGGTGGTCTACAGACCTCTCCCTCCCTCCAGGGAAGAGAAAACAAGGTTCGGTCCACAAATCGAGCCAAAGCACAAAGAGTTCAGAGGCCCGGAGGCAAGGCTCTCAGCCAAAAACTCCGGAAACTCGAAACGAGTACAACATGCATAATCACCGAGCGCTCAATCGATGACGTCTGAGTCTTAAGGTCGGTCAAAAATGGGGTGTCTACAGCATGCTTCTGTGATGTTTATGTCTGTATGAGCCCTCTGCACATTTATTGACTCTTGCACACTGGCACTAGATTACCACGAATTTTCATCCCCAAACCCTTGTATTTCTTGTATTCATTCATGCTTTGAATGTGTTCTTGCTTCTTTATCTTCCGAATCTATGCTATCGTTGTCTTTGTTTTCCAGATTCTTCCAGCCCATTCTTGCCTATTTCAGTTCTTTTTACATAGTTTAGGTTTGGGATTTGTTAGATCAATACACACTTTAGGAAAATCAAAACAGTTGTGTCCTAAAATCTCCATTAGGTTTCCATAATCCCAAACTCAGTGTCCCTAGGGTTAAGCTGAGGTCCATTAGTTACTAGAAAAACACTTATGTATTAAAAACCATATAAAACCCACTCAGCCGAGATCATGGGTATGTTTAAGTGGAGGGTAGATTCGCCAAGTAAGCTAGAGTACTTTTGCCAGGAGTTTGTCATTCCAGCCGATGTCCACCTTAGGCTTACCAGTGAGAATGACTAAATTATGGCCAGGGACAACTACATGTCTGTAGACATCCCCAAACGTCCCGGGAGGGAATCCCGTTTTGTTCATTGGGCTCACTACAGTTCAGGACTCAATGTCACGGTCCTGTATCTAATCTCGCAGAGTGCAATGCAAGACCGATGACTCATCAAAGAGCCCAAATCTGGCAAATCGTTTTTGAAAACAGATTTTTTGAAAGAAGTGCCAAACATGGACTGCTTTGCCAGATACAGAGTCGCCACCTAAATATTTATTTTGGGGGAATTTAGGAAACCCGGACTCGTTGCCTAAGGCCATGTGTCCGTCATCACCAAATTTTCCTGGCTCGGGAACTTGGGTACGATTGGGGAAGGTCACTTCGTGAGCACCCCCGCTCGCCTGATCAAAGATCGGCCTCTACTAACCATGATACCGAGTTTTGAAAACATTATGTGTTCTTGTTCCGGTTATTAGCCTAGATTTACTACGTGATGCACACAGCATACAAGTATAGATTGGATCGCCTGACTTGGAACGAAACATCTCATGTTTGTTTTGAAAAATGGTTTGAAGGTGCTACTTGCAAGTAGGCTAAAATGTGGATTTTCCACCCTCAGGTGGGCTTGGAAAACAAGATGATTTGCCACTCTCAAGTGGGCTTAAAACTCGCAATTAATGAATTGTTCCAATTCAGATAATCCAATCTCCACCCACAGGCATTCAGGCAGTTATATCACATAAGCACATAGCCTCATGGTAAGCATGCTATCATGACAATCACTCATACGCATGCAAGGATGCTAAAGCATAAGTACTTACTGAGTACTCCAAGCCAAAACAGAAACTAGTTAGTAATCAATGCATGATCCTAGCTATGCTGAAATGCCTAATGCTACACATGCAAAAATGCAACTATAATAGGCTCGGCTATCCTAAAGATGGCATGTGAGATGCTACAGCTAACACGTATTCAACTTGGAATTGAAATACGATGCAGTTAGTATGATGCGCCGAGCCCGGTGCATGCAAGACAGATGAATGGATGCAAAACATGCGAGCATAAGTATGTTAATTGAAACATGCCCTAATCTAACCATCATAAGCTGGTAAATAAAAGGGAGAAAGACGTGGGGTTGGAAGACATACATCACACACACACACGCTTATTACAATTTTGCCCTCGCTCGGAGGGTCCGAATAAATAATACAGTCCGAATAAATAATTACAGTCCGAATAAGTACAAAACCCTAATTAATTAACAAATCAACTAAGAAATGAAATAAACTAGCATGCTAATCGATGGACCGCCTCAGTTCTGTTCCAAATGATGAATGATGCATGCTCGAGTTGCCTTGCGCGGAAATCCATTACGATGCCCCGATTCGCCTCTGTTTGCAATTAATCCCGGAATGCTGTGCAAGACTCTAGAAGGCTGTTGATTTCTGATTTGCTGCAACAGAGAGCAACAAAGGGGCATGACAAAGTATTTTCACATATGTATGCACACCTCGATCCTCGTGCCACCAATCACGCATCTCGATGCATGATGGCCGAGGAGTCGAATTGCACGACTCGATGTGACACGAATGCACATGAAAACACAACAAGACCTAAACTCCATCATAGGTAATCCAGAGTGTCGGCGACCAGGAATTGAGACACGTTCCGTCACTCGGAGTACGAAACGTCCCTCGTTTCCCATGCTTGGGCTAACTCCTATCCCAAACACAATGCAAATGAGATGGCATACACAATGCGACTAATATGCGACCTAGCATACGCAATGCTATGGACTAAAATGGCATACACAATGCACGTAGCATAACATGTCATACACAATGCTCCAAAATACAACCTAGCATACGCAATGCTATGGACTAAAATGGCATACACAATGCACGATGGACTTACACCAATATGAGTGGACCTCAGCCACACTCACATCAGTGGCCATGAGATGAAAATGAGACAACCGAAATGCGTGCACACATGCACGAATATCAAGGACCGATCCTAAGGCATAACATGCCACTCTACCAAAGCATGGCAAGGGATACAATATGGCATACAAACACATATGATACAGCTCTGAAACATGATAAACAAAGGTCCCGAATCATACAAACATGGCACACAATGCAAGCTAAGGGACCCGGGTACCGAAACTAGTGAAGTGCGTTACACTAGAGGTACCCAAAGCAATGCACCAAAGGCAAAACCAACCCCAAACAAACCCTAGGCAGGTTTGAAACAGTGGGAAATTGGCCTAAAATGATGGCTCGACATGCATGAAAATGAAGCTCATTCAATGGTCGGTAAATGGGGTATACAAGCACAACTCTCAAGCACACTTGAAGAGATGAAAACATGGCAATATGGCATTCAAATCATCTCTGAAATATGATGAAAAATGACCTCAAAACATGAACACACCTCAGCACATGCATGTAATGGACCTCAAAACTCAAAGTTAAGCATAGGTATTGAACTACAAGTATGCAAAATGGACATCATTCGACCTTGAGGCCTAAAAACAGAGCTAGGGTAGTCCAAAATAAGCACATTATCAGTTCGGGGCATGGCCAAAATATGCTAGAATCAATGGTCAACAAAGCATGCAAAGAAAGCTAGTGAACCATTAGTTCTTCCACAACTATATGAAGCATATGAGGGCTCACCAAACCAGCCAAAAATAGGAACATGATATGTCAAATAAACTCCAAATAACCACTGAAATGCATCTAATGTATGCAAAAATAAGGGGCTCCTTTGGAAGGCCATGCAAGGGGGTATTCTAACCTATATGATAGACAAACAAAAGGACAAAACTACCTCTGGAAATGAGTTATGACAGCCCTAAAACCCACCAAATAGGCCCTGAAATCAGTTTAGGAAACATGCAAAGGCTCTTTGAAAGGCCTTGAATGGGATTGCTCTAGACGTGCATCATAGACACAAAATATGGCAAAATGGGCTCTTGACAGAGCTTAGGCAGACCTTAAAACTCACAAAATGAGGCCTGAAACATGACTTCAAAGCATGCAAAAAAGAGTCCCTTTGGAAGGCCAACAGTGGTAGTAAAGAGAACAAGGGGTGAGAGGGTCACCCCTCTATGATTTTGAAGTTCAAAGACACATCTAAGCTACTGAAAATCCATTGGATTTCAGTGGCTAAGGGGCCAAACCAAGGCCAATGCAAATGCTCTAATGCATAGCTCAAAACATGGAGAAATGAAGCATGCAAGGGGGAAGATGACCCCAAACAAAGAAGTGACCTTAATAAAACATGTTTATAATCTCAAAAGGAAACTTTTTCTAATTTATGACAAAACTCGAAAATGCTCACAAGTAGGACTAAGATATGATGCAAAATGAGCCTACAAAGAGGGATAAAGCATACAAGGATGTAGGAGACCTCAAACAGAAAAGTGTCCTTATACAATATTCAAGAGGAGCTCAAAATAAGACACTTTACAGTTTATGACAAAGTCTAGAAATGCTTGAAAATAAGGCTAATCAATGGAGCAAAAAAATACAAGTTTAAGGGAAATAGGTACTTACCCTTGAAGAGCAGCAAAGCAGGAGCTTTTGGACCAAGTTGGTGAACCTTCAACCCTTGCAAATCAGTCCCAAAGTGCTGGAATGGATGGTGGAGGTGTGGTGCTAAGGGTTGGTGTGCAAATGGTGCAAGAAAACTAGGATTTGGAGCTTGGAATAGTGAGTTATGGAGGGTGGAGGGTATATGCCTTAAGCAAATTTGTTGAACCCTTGCAAATGAAGCCAAGCCTCTCCTTTATAGAGGAGAGGCTCTAAATATCTCAAGATACCTCACATATCCTCCATACACGTGTATGGAGGATGGTTCAATTGCCTCACAGCTGGCACAGCTGTAATGCATTCAGAGAGGGCAAAAACCAAGAAGCAGGCCGGCCAGTTCAAGTGGCCGACCGGCCACTCCCCCTGGTCGGACGACCAGGGGTCAAAAGGTTCAAGAAGAATTGCTGGCCGGCCACCCCAAAAAGGTGGCCTCCCAGATGAGTGTAACACAGCTGTATGGTGAAAAACTAGAAAAAATGACTCAGGAGAGAGAAAAACCAGCTTTTTAGCAAGGTTCAAAAGGGTCAAGATGAATTACTGGTCGGCCTACCCATATTGGTGGCCTCCCAGATGAGCACAACACAATGGTGGTATGAAAAGCCAGAAATTGTGACTCAAAAGTGAGAAAAACCAGCTTTCTGTCAGAAAAACCGGCTTTAGGAGAGAGAAAAAGAGAAAACTGGTTTTTCAGGGGAAAAGGTGGCCTCCCACCATACTACCTCCTCCCTAGCAATGAAAATAGGGTCCCTACCAAAAATGGACCAAGACGGATGCAAAACGAAGGTTCGGGGGCCAAAACGCGCAGTCTGGGGCCCCGAAAACAGGCTGTTAAGCACCGGAGGTGGCGTACAACCACGAAGGTGGTCTCCCGGGCCACAGTGTCCCTCTAAGGAGAGGAAACAAGGTGTGTGCCAAAAACCGGAGCAAACAAAGGTAGTTAGGCGGTCTCGAACCGAGGCACACGGCCGACGGCTCCGAAAACCGGAAACTGGCCTCCAAATGGGAAAAATGGCCTATGACCACGAAACGTAGCCTACGGCCACTGAGAGATAGTCTATGAGACCTCTCCCTCCCTTTGGGAAGAGAAAACAGAGAAAACGGACCTGGTTTGCAAACCGAGGCAGAGTACAAAAGAGCCCGGAAGTCGGAGGCAAGGCTCGCAGGTGACGTCTGAGTCTTAAGGTCGGTCAAAAATGGGGTGTCTACAGTTGCCCCTTTGACAGAACTCGAAAGTCATACATGACGGGAGTGAATGTCAAAGCCCAGAGACGACCCATTTTTGACAAGGCCGAAGACTTAGACAAACATACAGATAACAAAGAAATGTGCCGCAGGCATGCCCGCAGGTGGGGGCCAAGATGCAAAATGATATGCACAAAGTCGGACGTAACTCATGATCATACAAAGTAGCAAGCTGTAATGAAGCGCACACGCAATAGTTTTAAGCAAGAATGCAAAGCAACAATTACATTTCATGCAGTAAGGATCATGTAAATAAAACTGTAACGAAGCAAATATTCATAATAAATGCGACAGTTTTAAGCAAGAAGGCAAATCAAACTCCATTTCATGCAGTTATGATGTAAGAAGATTATGCAATCTTAGCGAGCATGTGCGATAGATACACAAAAGTGAAGAGAGTGTAATGGATACACTATATGAACAAAGTGTGATTGATACACTAAGTGAAGCAAAGTGTGATAGATACACAAAGTGAGCATAGTGTGATAGATACACAAAGTGAAGCGAGTGTGATGGATACACTATATGAAGCAAAGTGTGATGGATACACAAAAAATGAACACAAAGTGTGATAGATGCACTATGTGAAGCAAAGTATGATGGATACACAAAAAGTGAACATAAAGTATGATAGATGCACTAAGTGAACAGAGTGTGATTGATACACTAAAAGCAAACAGAAAGTGTGATAGATGCACTAAGTGAACAGAGTGTGATTGATACACTAAAAGCGAACACAAAGTGTGATAGATGCACTAAGTGAACAGAGTGTGATGGATACACAAAAGTGAACACAAAGTGTGATAGATGCACTAAGTGAACAGAGTGTGATGGATACACTAAAAGCGAACACAAAGTGTGATAGATGCACTATGTGAACAGAGTGTGATTGATACACTAAAGGTGAACACAAAGTGTGATAGATGCACTACGTGAACAGAGTGTGATGGATACACAAAAGGTGAACACAAAGTGTGATAGATGCACTAAGTGAACAGGTGTGATGGATACACAAAAGGTGAACACAAAGTGTGATAGATGCACTGAGTGAACAAGTGTGATTGATACACAAAAGGTGAACACAAAGTGTGATAGATGCACTAAGTGAACAGGTGTGATGGATACACAAAAGGTGAACGCAAAGTGTGATAGATGCACTGAGTGAACAAGTGTGATTGATTCACAAAAGGTGAACACAAAGTGTGATAGATGCACTAAGTGAACAAGTGTGATGGATACACAAAAGATAATGAAGTGTGATGGATACACTAAAGTAAATGAAGTGAATATGTGCATTATAGATACACAAAATGAGGATGTGTTGTAGATACAGAAAATGAGGATGTGTGTGATGGATACAGAAAATGAAAGAAGTGGATTGATACACTAAGTGAAGAGAGTGTGATTGATCACTAAATAAATGAAGTGTGATTGATACACTAAAGCGAATGAAGTGTGATTGATACACTAAATAAATGATTTCAAACGGAACTTCTTTGAATGAACCGTACATACAATATCGTGCATGAATGAGAAAGAAACTTGATAGGTACAACGCAATACAATGCATGATGTTTAAGTAACATAATAAACAAGCATAGCGGCGCTTTAGAAAGCACCTCATAGGGTGAGTGGCGATGAACGCTCTATTCTGACGGGGATCTCCCTCGTGCTCTTCGAACACTTACCTCAACTGACAGTACAAAGGCTCTGGAATACTGACAAGGGTCTTCATGTAGAACACTTTGGATGCCTGCCTTCTTCCTGATCATATTCACAACTTCCCTATTCTCCAACGAGGTGACAGACTAGGTTGGTTCAGTATCCAGAATTGAGGTGCATACACGCTATCTCAATCTATGGGGCTTCTATACCGATTTCAAGCCAAGGACACGCCTCTGGGTATTTAAACCAGACTTTAGTCTCAGAAATCCCGAACCTTTGCGTTCTAGGACAACAGCCATTTGAACTCTAGTTTCCACCGTCGCAGTTGGTCTCTAGGAACTCATTGCGAACACAGCCGAGATGCTCTGGCAGGGACTGATACTCAGGAGAGCACTTCTGATCGCCATTCTGGCTTGAAGCAGACTTGATCTTGAGCTTGAGGTAGAGGCACACTCATACTTCGGAGCATTGGCAAGACTGAAGAGGTACACACGGAATGCAATCTCGGAACTTACTGAAGTTGAAACAAACTCAGATACCCGACATTTCCCTCTTTTTGCTTTGCAGTCTGGAACCTATATAGCTTCAGATAGGTCCTGGTTTACTGTTCCACATGACCGGGTTGAACCCTGCAGTTTTATGAAAGAACAGATCCTGTTTTGCACAAATATAAAGAATGGCACAGCACTCGGAGCGCAAAATGATTTTATTTTTGAAATTAAGAGATGAGTTCTTGACCGGGGTATTGAGCCTACGACTGAACACAGCGCACTACGACTCAACAACGGAAACAAAAGGTAAACAACCTAAACACATCGAGTAACACTCGAAACGACTCGAAACAAGAATCAAGATAAAACAAAAGACACGACACTCAGACGTGCACAGGGAGCCTGTTTCTCTGGTATTATTTCCCCCCTTTCTCATTTGTGATTCTCACATCACTCGGCTCTCAAGCTCGGTTTTCTCTCAAAACCTTTTCTCGCTTTCCTCTCAGCGCACATCTCTCATTCTTTATCTCTCATTTTTCATCCTCCCCAGGGTGGTTGATGGATAAACAGGAAGTTGCGGGCTCTTGCCCCTAGCATTCTGCTGAGATTCTCTTTCTTCTGCTCACACAGTGAACTTCCCCACAGAGGGGTTGTGATGCGGCTGGATGTGCAGTAGATCTGCAATTGACATTGGTTGACGATGCTCTACTGGGGAGTTTGGACGTGATTAGATCATTCCATTTCTGCTTCGCACTAGCTTGATACCTCGTTGATTGGAGGATATGAGAGCTTTCAGCCCTTTTCTGTTAGCTTCCGCTGTGCCCTTCTTGATGAATAGGGTGCCCTTTCCAGTAAGTATGGTGCCCTTTCTGGCAAATACATTGACAACGGGGGAAAGACAGGAAGCCTGATTCAACTGTGCCCCTAGTTCATTATTTTGACCATTTTTTGTTTTTTGGCTTCTGCTTAAAACAATTTTAACCAAAATGAGAGTTAGATTAACGTGCTTGTTCGATTTTCTGATTTGAAATCATGCGAGTTAGATTATGAGCACTGAAAATTTTCCTTTTTTGGGTCCAAGAAATGGTCCAGTTTTAGAAAAAATGAATAATTTTCGAGAGAATTAGTCAACCTCATTAAAAATTCTCAAAAACTATTTTTGCAAATGGCCACTGCTCAACCAACGCAGAATTTACTCTTGAGATGTACAACCTCAGATCCAAAACAAATGAAAAATTGCCCATTGTCTGAACGGCACAGCATGGCAACGGAAAGTTGCCCCTAGTCTGAATAGCACCGCAGCACATTGTATGGCAACGGAAGTTGCCCCTTGTTTGAATGGCACCGCAGCGCATTGTAATCAGTCTTCAGAGTGACGATCACAACCGAACTCTCGGATACAGAGAAGACAAAGATGACCAAAACCATCACATGGATACAATCGAATTTGAAGTGTTTTACGGCTGGACTTCAGAATGAAGTTGCCTATGTATCCCAAAGATGGGAATCAAGCCTTACGTAGTTCGAGGTTAAGGTACACTCGGGTATTAACCTCTCATTTTGTGCTCTAACTTTTGCCAAGGCCGCCCTTTCTGGGTTTTCAACCTTGCGAGCTATGTTTTTCTTTTCTTTTCAATTCTTTTCATTTCTTTTCTCTTTCATCTTTTTTTTTCATTTTCTTTATTTTCCTTCTTTTCTTTTTTTCATTCTTTGCATTTTTCTTTTTTTTCTTTTTCTGTTCTGTTTCTTGCTCTAACTTTTGCCTGGGTCGCCCTTCCGGGTTTTCGGCCTAGCGAGCCTCTCAAGGGTAAAAGTGTAGCTTTGTCCATGTTGAATGGTTTGAGATCTTGAAGTCATCTGAATCCAGGAGAATGGCTGCTGTTCGCTGACGATGCAGGAGTCCATCCAATGAAGGGTGAATTTGCCCCTAGTGTTGTGGATAGGAACTCGGTTGTCCTTCAGCAATTTCTTCTTCTTTCTCCCTTCTGGAATTTCGCATTCTTGCCGTCTTTATGATTTGTGGAATGATCCATCTTCAGCTCTTCGAGCACAATCTGGCATCTTTTGCCCCTAGTTCGAAGGGTGCTTCTGATCTAGCTTTGCAAGCTTCTTTGGACGACATCTAATCTTCTTGATCTGACTTTCCTGCCCTAGTTCAAGGGCTGCTTCTGATCCGGCCACACAGGCCTTCATGTGTGGTTGACCGTTGAACATTCTGAATCTAAGTTCAAGGTTCGAAAGCAAGGGTCGAGTCTTGAGGCTGAGAGCGATCCTAGGCTGCACAATCTCAAGAGCGATTCCACACAAGTCTTCGCAGGACGCGCAAAACATTTTTTGAAATTTTTTAAGAAAACGACAAATCGCTCGCGCTGAAGGCAGTGTAGAACCAATCTGGATCAAGCCAGGGTCCTTCTCAGTACTCACACTAACAAGCATGATCTCATTCGTCAAGGGCTCAGCATGCCTCTCTTTCTCTCAATTGATCAAATTTTTACAAATCCCGAGGAATTCCTTCCTCTTTGTTTTCACCGCAGTGTTCAAAAAGAGTTTTTCAAAAACTTAGGTCAATGTAATGAATTCAAGGCACAAAAGAGCAGGTGAAATGCACTTCCGTTTCATCCAAGTTTGTTGGCACAACAGGCTCAAAGCAGAAACAAGCACAAAATCATGAAAACCACAGTTGTTTCAATTAGATCTTTTAGTGTAACTGGCTCCCCGGTAGAAACAGACTCAAAAGAAAACGAAAAGACAAACACAAAACAAGCAAGTGATGTTTGAGGTAACACCCCTGAAATCACCCGACTTCAACAAAACAGGACTGACTCGGTACAACAAGACAGACCTAACTGACTTAGTAAGAAAAGACTGACTCTGTACAAAAAGACTGACTCAATACAACACAACAAGACTGACTCAATACCCAAGTCAGAAAGCACGAAAACCAGCATTCACAAATGCTCAAAACAGTGCGTGCCATACGCCATATCTGGAGTAAACTGAGTGCCGCCCGCAGGTGGTTCATCCATCGATCACATAGTCACCTTATCCCCGTAAGTTCACTGATCAAGTGCCGATAGACTTTGCAAGACTGGTGCGGCGATGACCCTGTTGTCAAACAGATCTTGTACATCATGGCGCAGACGAAAGCAACTATTAGTGTCATGACTGGTTTGTTGATGGTAGGCACAGTACTTAGTCTGGTCATGCTTTGGAGGAAGAGGATCGGGTAGAGGCCGTTGTTCCAACGGTTTCAGATATCCTTCCGGAGTAAGGCCTCTAGAGCCTTTGACAAAGGCATATAAAGTGGGGTAAAAACCCTCTTGACTCGAGGTGGATATTTGGTTTTTTGCGAGCTACTTCCGGACGCACCGGTAAATGGGGTAGCTATTTTTGATGTGGTGGTGGTGACCATGCCCACTTCAGAAGGTCTTACAGCTGCATCACCACTAGTGGTCGCATTCAAACTGCGAAAAAACGCCCTCCTGGGCTGCTCCTTCTCCTGGTCAATGAGGCCCTGCCTCATAGCGTCCTCGATTTGCACCCCCATCGTGTAAATCTGAAAAGGTGGGGAAGGGGAGAACAATCATTTTCTGCATAAGCTTGGGCTGGAGATTGCGCACAATCATCCGAATCTGATCTTTATCTGTCGGCCTTATGGTCATCACTGAGGCCTTGGCCCTCCAGCGGGTTACGAATTCAGAGAAACTTTCCTTAGGCTCCTGCCTTGTTGTCTCGAAATCACGGGTCGTAATCTCGATTTGTGTATTATAGGAGTACTGAGCGACAAAAGCCTCGGCCATCTTATCCCAATTCCTCTTGACATCGTCCTCCAGTTTTGCGTACCAGATGGCCGCTACACCCGACAGGGTCCAGCCAAACAATGAAAGCTTTCGTAGTCTGGTGAGGCCCATCGGCCTTAGTATGTCCGAAAACAAACGGAGATGCACCATAGGATCCCCGGACCCATCAAAACGGTCGATTTGTGGCATCTTGAACCGATCTGGCAGCGTTACAGCTGCGTCGGTATACCCGTCCTTGATGTCTGGGATGGATTTTACCTCTTGGGATTTCTTGAACAACTTTTCAAGCTTGCTCAACTTCAACGCTGTAGGGTCCACCTCGAACTCAAAGGGAGAGTTCGGTTGATTGATAGGAGTGGGTGCCTTGGATAGTTAAGGTAGAATCGGGGGGAGAGCCGGCCCTGTTGGGATGTCTGTATCCTCCTGGACATTCTGGACATTCGCTGTCTCCCCGGGTATTGGAACTCTTGGTGGGGGAGAAGCTTGGTGTGAAGTTGGTACCCCGGCTTGCTGCTGGAGTCTGGTGATTAGCTCTGCTTGCTGGGCCATGACCTCGGCCTGCTGTTTGGCAAATTCCGCTTGACGAGCAGCGTCCTCCTGCATGAGTTTCATACTTTCTTGGAGTTGGCGCACCATTTCCTCCATCCCTGCCATGTTCTGCTGTTCCAACTGACTGACTGGTATATCTATCTCTGTGATAAAAGCAGATATCTCAACCCAACTGCACACAAGTGAGATGGATAATGACTGCTGATCCGAAGACTGTTGAACTGATGATCTGTGCCTGACTGGCCTTTTTACCCTGTCTCTGGCGAAGGAACACTGATTTGCCCTTGAACTGAATCTCTGACCTGACAAAGTTTATCAGCACAAGCCCAATGTACCAGGGGATATTGGAGCCTTCTGAAGCTATAGTTCCACGACTACCTAGCAAAAGAGAAAACAAAGAGCATCTCAGCCTGATTTCACTAGAACAGATATGGGCATAGCTGAATGACTGCACTCGTTACTGATTTCTGCCCCAAAATTCTGTCTCAAATCTAATACCCTCGGGTAAACTGATTCCCAAAACACTGATGCTGATGCCCGCAGGCCTGATGCCCAGACTTGCAAACTGATACATGCATTCCCTGTAGAGGCACACTCTAAAAGCACATAGCAAGCAAGTGAGAGCCAAAACACCCCTATGGAGGGGTAGGGTTTCTCTGTCCTATTTTGTTAGGAGCTAGGGTTTTACTACGCACGCAGCGGTTTTAAACAACCTATAATCGGGTAAGTAACCTGTCCTAGTTTGGAATGGTCACTATGGATTCCGAATATGCACTAGGTCGAATGGTCAAAAAGGGTGCTTCGGTAAAATCGGGGTTTGTGTTCCCGTCGTGGCAGAGCCCGCAATCGGTCAGCCTTATGGCACGCTTCGCAAAGCGAGCCTCCGGCAAACCGTTCAGGAATAGCATACGGCAAACACGGTGTCCTAGGCGCACCAATGCAAATGCAATGCAAAGAAACACATAAGTGTAGTCAAAACAAGATATCATGAGTTCGAGTCAAGTTCTCTAAGTCCCCAGCAGAGTCGCCAGAAACTGTAGACGTCCCCGAACGTCCCGGGAGGGAATCCCGTTTTGTTCATTGGGCTCACTACAGTTCAGGAATCAATGTCACGGCCTGATCTAATCTCGCAGAGTGCAATGCAAGACCGATGACTCATCAAAGAGCCCAAATCTGGCAAATCATTTTTGAAAACAAATTTTTTGAAAGAAGTGCCAAACATGGACTGCTTTGCCAGATACAGAGTCGCCACCTAAATATTTATTTTGGGGGAATTTAGGAAACCCTGACTCGTTGCCTAAGGCCACGTGTCCGTCATCACCAAATTTTCCTGGCTCAGGAACTTGGGTACGATTGGGGAAGGTCACTTCGTGAGCACCCCCGCTCGCCCGATCAAAAATCGGCCTCTACTAACCATGATACCGAGTTTTAAAAACATTATGTGTTCTTGTTCCGGTTATTAGCCTAGATTTACTACGTGATGCACACAGCATACAAGTATAGATTGGATTGCCTGACTTGGAACGAAACATCTCATGTTTGTTTTGAAAAATGGTTTGAAGGTGCTACTCGCAAGTAGGCTAAAATGTGGATTTGCCACCCTCAGGTGGGCTTGGAAAACAAGATGATTTGCCACTCTCAAGTGGGCTTAAAACTCGCAATCAATGAATTGTTCCAATTCAGATAATCCAATCTCCACCCACAGGCATTCAGGAAGTTATATCACATAAGCACATAGCCTCATGGTAAGCATGCTATCATGGCAATCACTCACACGCATGCAAGGATGCTAAAGCATAAGTACTTACCGAGTACTCCAAGCCAAAACAGAAACTAGTTAGTAATCAATGCATGATCCTAGCTATGCTGAAATGCTTAATGCAACACATGCAAAAATGCAACTATAATAGGCTCGGCTATCCTAAAGATGGCATGTGAGATGCTACAGCTAACACGTATTCAACTTGGAATTGAAATACGATGCAGTTAGTATGATGCACCGAGCCCGGTGCATGCAAGACAGATGAATGGATGCAAAACATGCGAGCATAAGTATGCTAATTGAAACATGCCCTAATCTAACCATCATAAGCTGGTAAATAAAAGGGAGAAAGACGTGGGGTTGGAAGACATACATCACACACACACACGCTTATTACAATTTTGCCCTCGCTCGGAGGGTCCGAATAAATAATACAGTCTGAATAAATAATTACAGTCCGAATAAGTACAAAACCCTAATTAATTAACAAATCAACTAAGAAATGAAATAAACTAGCATGCTAATCGATGGACCGCCTAAGCTCTGTTCCGAATGATGAATGATGCATGCTCGAGTTGCCTTGCGCGGAAATCCATTACGATGCCCCGATTCGCCTCTGTTTGCAATTAATCCCGGAATGCTGTGCAAGGCTCTGGAAGGCTGTTGATTTCTGATTTGTTGCAACAGAGAGCAACAAAGGGGCATGGCAAAGTATTTTCACATATGTATGCACACCTCGATCCTCGTGCCACCAATCACGCATCTCGATGCATGATGGCCGAGGAGTCGAATTGCACGACTCGATGTGAAATGAATGCACATGAAAACACAACAAAACCTAAACTCCATCATAGGTAATCCAGAGTGTCGGCGACCAGGAATTGAGACACGTTCCGTCACTCGGAGTACGAAACGTCCCTCGTTTCCCATGCTTGGACTAACTCTTATCCCAAACACAATGCAAATGAGATGGCATACACAATGCGACTAATATGCGACCTAGCATACGCAATGCTGTGGACTAAAATGGCATACACAATGCACGTAGCATAACATGTCATACACAATGCTCCAAATACAACCTAGCATACGCAATGCTATGGACTAAATGGCATACACAATGCATGATGGACTTACACCAATATGAGTGGACCTCAGCCACACTCACATCAGTGGCCATGAGATGAAATGAGACAACCGAAATGCGTGCACACATGCACGAATACCAAGGACCGAACCTAAGGCATAACATGCCACTCTACCAAAGCATGGCAAGGGATACAATATGGCATACAAACACATATGATACAGCTCTGAAACATGATAAACAAAGGTCCCGAATCATACAAACATGGCACACAATGCAAGCTAGGGGACCCGGGTACCGAAACTAGTGAAGTGCGTTACACTAGAGGTACCCAAAGCAATGCACCAAAGGCAAAACCAACCCCAAAAAGACCCTAGGCAGGTTTGAAACAGTGGGAAATTGGCCTAAAATGATGGCTCGACATGCATGAAAATGAAGCTCATTCAATGGTCGGTAAATGGGGTATACAAGCACAACTCTCAAGCACACTTGAAGAGATGAAAACATGGCAATATGGCATTCAAATCAGCTCTAAAATATGATGAAAAATGACCTCAAAACATGAACACACCTCAGCACATGCATGTAATGGACCTCAAAACTCAAAGTTAAGCATAGGTATTGAACTACAAGTATGCAAAATGGACATCATTCGACCTTGAGGCCTAAAAAAAGAGCTAGGTTAGTCCAAAATAAGCACATTATCAGTTCGGGGCATGGCCAAAATATGCTAGAATCAATGGTCAACAAAGCATGCAAAGAAAGCTAGTGAACCATTAGTTGTTCCACAACTATATGAAGCATATGAGGGCTCACCAAACCAGCCAAAAATAGGAATATGATATGTCAAATAAACCCCAAATAACCACTGAAATGCATCCAATGCATGCAAAAATGAGGGGCTCCTTTGGAAGGCCATGCAAGGGGGTATTCTACACCTATATGATAGACAAACAAAAGGGAAAAAATACCTCTGGAAATGAGTTATGACAGCCCTAAAACCCACCAAATAGGCCCTGAAATCAGTTTAGGAAACATGCAAAGAAAGGTCCCTTTGAAAGGCCTTGAATGGGATTGCTCTAGACGTGCATCATAGACACAAAATATGGCAAAATGGGCTCTTGACAGAGCTTAGGCAGACCTTAAAACTCACAAAATGAGGCCTGAAACATGACTTCAAAGCATGAAAAAAAGAGTCCCTTTGGAAGGCCAACAGTGCTAGTAAAGAGAACAAGGGGTGAGAGGGTCACCCCTCTATGATTTTGAAGCTCAAAGACACATCTAAGCCACTAAAAATCCACTGGATTTCAGTGTCTAAGAGTCCAAACCAAGGCCAATGCAAATGCTCTAATGCATAGCTCAAAACATGGGGAAATGAAGCATGCAAGGGGGAAGATGACCCCAAACAGAGAAGTGACCTTAATAAAACATGTTTATAAGCTCAAAAGGAAACTTTTTCTAGTTTATGATAAAACTCGAAAATGCTCACAAGTAGGACTAAGATATGATGCAAAATGAGCCTACAAAGAGGGATAAAGCATACAAGGATGTAGGAGACCTCAAACAGAAAAGTGTCCTTATACAATCTTCAAGAGGAGCTCAAAATAAGACACTTTACAGTTTATGATAAAGTCCATAAATGCTTGAAAATAAGGCTAATCAATGGAGCAAAAAAATACAAGTTTAAGGGAAATAGGTACTTACCCTTGAAGAGCAGCAAAGCAGGAGCTTGTGGACCAAGTTGGTGAACCTTCAACCCTTTCAAATCAGTCCCAAAGTGCTGGAATGGATGGTGGAGGTGTGGTGCTAAGGGTTGGTGTGCAAATGGTGCAAGAAAACTAGGGTTTGGAGCTTGGAATAGTGAGTTATGGAGGGTGAAGGGTATATGCCTTAAGCAAATTTGTTGAACCCTTGCAAATGAAGCCAAGCCTCTCCTTTATAGAGGAGAGGCTCTAAATATCTCAAAGAGACCTCACATATCCTCCATACACGTCTATGGAGGATGGTCCAATTGCCTCACAACTGGCACAGCTGTAATGCATTCAGAGAGGGCAAAAACCAAGAAGCAGGCCAGCTAGTTCAAGTGGCCGGCCGGCCACTCCCCTTGGTCGGCCGACCAGGGGTCAAAAGGTTCAAGAAGAATTGCTGGCCGGCCACCCCAAAAAGGTGGCCTCCCAGATGAGCACAACACAATGGTGGTATGAAAAGCCAGAAATTGTGGCTTAAAAGTGAGAAAAACCAGCTTTCTGTCAGAAAAATCGGCTTTAGGAGAGAGAAAAAGAGAAAACTAGTTTTTCAGGAGAAAAGGTGGCCTCCCACCATACTACCACCTCCCTAGCAATGAAAATAGGGTCCCTACCAAAAATGGACCAAGACGGATGCAAAACGAAGGTTCGGGGGCCAAAACGCGCAGTCTGGGCCCCCGAAAACAGGCTGTTAAGCACCGGAGGTGGCGTATGACCACGAAGGTGGTCTCCCGGGCCACAGTGTCCCTCTAAGGAGAGGAAACAAGGTGTGTGCCAAAAACCGGAGCAAACGGAGGTAGTTAGGCGGTCCCGAACCGAGGCACACGGCCGACGGCTCCGAAAATCGGAAACTGGCCTCCAAACGGAAAAAATGGCCTATGACCACGAAACGTAGCCTACGGCCACTGAGAGATAGTCTACGAGACCTCTCCCTCCCTTTGGGAAGAGAAAACAGAGAAAACAGGACCTGGTTTGCAAACCGAGGCAGAGCACAAAAGAGCCCGGAAGTCCGGAGGCAAGGCTCGCAGTCGAGACTCTGAAACTTCAGAACGAGCACAATATGCAACATCACCGAGCGCTCAATTGGTGACGTCTGAGTCTTAAGGTTGGTCAAAATGGGGTGTCTACAATGTCCTTTTCTGCGGTATCTGTTATCCTAGGTAGGCAACCCAAGAGGGAGGATGAATTGGGTTATTAAAAATAATTTCACAATATTAAAAATAATAATCAAAATATTTAAATTTCAATAAATAAAAGAAAAGAGCAATAATAATCGATATAAGAGTAAAAGAGATAGACAAAGAAAATCAAACACAGTGATTTATAGTGGTTCGGCATGCCGGACCTACGTCCACTCTCTGAGTATCCTTATCGGGAATTTCTATGACGTCCCAATTCCTACTCTAAGGGTTAGGGTAACGTCACTAAAGAATCATTTGGTCAATAGCCAAGTAAGATCCTAGAAAGGTCGGAGGAGTCAATATAGTTTCCCTTCTAAGTCTAATCACCTTAGATAGCAAGCTATCTTTTTGACAGATCTTAAAAGATATTAACACAAGGTCTTATAATAACCCGGAGATAGGCATAGGATTACAAAAATAAATAATAATTACTATGTTTCAAATCTTAAATTACAAAACAAGTTCCATTACTATCTGTAGACACCCCATTTTTGACCGTCCTCAAGACTTGGACGTCATTGTTTGAACACTTGATGATTATCCATGTTCGTGTTCGTCTTGAGTTCTCAGAGGTTTCGATCGCGCGCCTTGCCTCAAGACCTCTCGACTTATTTGTTTTGTACTTGGTTGTGGACCAAGCACTTAGGTTTTTACCTCTGAGGGTAGAAAATGGCTTGTTGGCCATTTCCACACCCCACCGGCCTTGGCATGTTGCCACCGGCCCTGTTTTCTTGCTACCGGCCAAAAGTGTTGGCCGGTCAGCAATGTTCTTGGTCGGCCGGCCATTATTTTGGTCGATCGGTCACTTTTTCTGGCCGAGACCCTTGTTTTAGCTTCTTGAGGAAGCTTGAACTTTTTGAACCCTTGTTTTAGCTTCTTGAGGAAGCTTGAACCTTTTGAACCCTTGTTTTAGCTTCTTGAGGAAGCTTGAACCTTTTTTAGTTTCTTGAGAAAGCTTGAACCTTTTTTAGCTTCTTGAGAAAGCTTGAACCTTTTTAGCTTCTTGAAGAAGCTTGAACCTCTTTAGCTTCTCCAAGAAGCTTGAATCTCTTTAGCTTCTTGAAGAAGCTTGAACCTCTTTAGCTTCTCCAAGAAGCTTGAACCCTCTTGTTTCTCTATAAGAGAGGGCCTCCCTCTCCTTTAGAGAGGTTCCAAAAATTTGTTTTAGGCTCCAAGATATATCTCTTTTTATATCTCTATATTTTGGGTTCAAAAGGGTCTTGGTTCTTGACCCCTTTACACCACAACTCCTAAGCACACACCTCCACCACTCATCTAAGGTTCTTGGAGGGTCTTGAGAGGGCTCAAAGGTTGGGTTTTGGTCCAGAAATCTGCTGATTTTTGCTGAGCTACAAGTGTAACTCCTTTTCCCTATTTTATTCCCCATTTTTGCACAAGCTTTTAGCCTATCTTGCATGCTATTTTGAGCTTAGTGTATAACTGATAAAA
The DNA here is from genome assembly GCA_030407325.1 of Camellia japonica. Taxonomy (NCBI): domain Eukaryota; kingdom Viridiplantae; phylum Streptophyta; class Magnoliopsida; order Ericales; family Theaceae; genus Camellia; species Camellia japonica. Next base: position 97,583,505 of record JAPPVO010000059.1, read on the forward strand.
GTTCTGTTTTTGCATGCTTTTGAACTTTGTTTAAAGTCACTTTTGTGTTTGGGGTTGTTTCCCCCCCTCTTAGGCCTTGTTTGGCCTCATTTTTGTGCCTTTTTTGTGAACTTCGGGACCACCTTGTATTGGCCTTCTCACCACTGAAATCCAGAGGGATTTTAGTGGTGGGGATGATGTTTTGAGGTCCTAAGAAGGAGAGGGCCATCCCCTCTCCTTATTGTCTTGTTTACTAGCTTTCATGGCCTTTCAAAGGAGCCTTTACTTGCATGCTTCCTAGCCTCATTTCAGGCCCTTTTCAGTGAGTTTTAGGGCCTTTATAACCTCTGTCTAGAGGTGGTTTTGCCATTTTGGATGTCCATCTTGCATGTGTAGAGTAATCCCTCTTCATAGCATATCAAAGGGGCCTATCATTCTTGCATGCATAGACCATATTTCAGTGGGTTTTTGGGGTTTATTTGGCATGTCATACCTCTGAATTTTGTTGGTTTAGTGACCTCTTGAATGCTCCATATACTTGTAGTGTAAACCCTCTTCACTAGCTTGTATTGCATGCTATTTTGGTCTATGAGTCTAGCACTTTTTGGCCATGCCTTAAATTGATTTTGTGCATGTTTTGGACTACCTTAGCTCTGTTTTTATGCCTCATGGTCGAATGATGCTTGCTATGCATGGTTGTAGTTCAATACTCTTGCCTAGCTTTGTGTTTTGGGGCCTATTGCATGCTTATGTTGAGGTGTTTCCATGTCTTAGGACCATTGTGCATCATATTTCAGAGCTTACATTTATGCCATATTACCATGTTTTCCACTCTTTAAATGCGTTTGAGAGTCGTGCTAGTTTGCCTCGTTTTTGGACCATTGCATGAGCTTCATTTCTATGCATGATGAGCCATCTTTTTAGGCCATTTTTCCACTGTCTTGGACCTACCTAGGGTCTGTTTGGGACTGGTTTTTCCATTTTTGCATTGCTTTGTATACCTCTAGTGTAACGCACTTCACTAGTTTCGGTATTCGGGCCATCTAGCATGCATTGTGTGAGTTATTTACATGATTCGGGACCATTGTGTATCATGTTTCAGAGCTGGAAAATGTTTGTTTGTATGCCATATTTCATCCCTTGCCATGTTTTGGTAGAGTAGCATTTGGTGCCTTAGGTTCGGTCCCTTGCATTTATGCATATTCGCATGTGTTTTGTTGCCTAATTTCATTGTGTTTGGCCACTGATTTGAGTGTGGCTGAGGTCCACTCATATTGGTTTAAGTCCATCTTGCATTGTGTATGCCATATTATGTCATGTGCATTGAGTATGCCATTGATAGTTCATAGCATTACGCATGCTAGTTGCACCTTTGCATATCACTCCTTGCATGCTTGCGTGTCTTAGTTGCGTTTCGTTTAGGATTGCATGCTAGTTGTTGCATTATGTTTGCATGCCATGCCATTTTAGTTGTTGCATAGTGTTTGGAGTAGGGTTTAGTCCAAACACGGGAAACAAAGGACGCTTCGTACTCAAAGTGACGAAACGTGCTTCAATTCTCGGTCGCCGACACTCTTGACTATCCATGATACAGTTGTTGGCTTTAGGTGTCCATTTGTGCATTCATTTCACATTGAGTTGTGCAATTCGACTCCTCAGCCATCATGCATCGAGATGCGTGATTGGTGGCACGAGGATCGAAGACTACACTCACTAGAGCTCATGCAATGGCGGGGAGAGTGGTTGTGCATACATATGTTGAAAATACTTTGCCATGCCCCTTTCTTGCTCTCTGTTGCAGCAAACCGAAAGCTAGCAGCAAAAACTGATCAGCAACCTTCTGGAGCTTTGTACAGTGTGCCGAGACCAGTTGCAAACAGAGGCAATCGGGGCATTGTGATGGATTTCCCGACAAGGCGACTCAAGCATTCATGCATCCCTATCATTCGGAACAGAGCTGAGGCAGTCCGTTTTTGTTTAATTTGCATGCTAGCTTATTTATCTTAGTTAATTTGTTAATTAATTAGGGTTATGTAATAATTAGCTGTGATTCGTTATTCATTCGGTTGTGTATTATTTATTTGGACCCTCCGAGAGAGGGCAATGTTGTAATAAGTGTGCGTGTGTGTGATGCATGTCTTCCAACCCCACGTCTTTCTCCTTTTTATTTGCCAGCTTATGATGGTTAGTTTTAGGGCATGTTTCAATTAGCATACTTATGCTCGCATGTTTGCATCCATTCATCTGTCTTGCATGCATCGGGCTCGACGCATCATACTAACTGCATTGTATTTCAATTCCGAGTTGAATAAGTGTATCAGTTGTTGCATTTCATATGCCATTTTAGAATAGCCGAGCCTATCTTAGTTGCATTTTTGCATGTGTTGCATTAGGCATTTCAGCATAGTTAGGATTCATGCATGATTTCTAATTAGCTTCTTTCTTTGGCTTGGAGTACTCGGTAAGTATTTATGCTTTAGCATCCTTGCATGCATATGAGTGACTGCCATGATAGCATGCTTACCATGAGGCTATTTGCTTATGTGATATAACTACCTGAATGCCTATGGGTGAAGGTTGGATTATCTGAATTGGAACAATTCATTGATTGCGAGTTTTAAGCCCACTAGATAGTAACAAATCACCATGTTTTCTAAGCCCACTTGAGGGTGGCAAAATCCGCATTTTAGCCTACTTGCGAGTAGCAAACCATTTTCAAATAAACAAACATGAAATGTTTTGTTCCAACTCAGGCGATCCAGTCTATACTTGTATGCTGTGCGCATCACATAGTAATTCTAGGCTAATAAACCGGAATAAGAGCACATAATGTTTTCAAAACTCGATATCATGGTTAGTAGAGGCCGATCTTTGATTGGGCGAGTGGGGGTGCTCACGAAGTGACCTTCCCCAATCGTACCCAAGTTCCCGAGCCGAGGCAACTTTGGTGATGACAGACACGTGGCCTTAGGCAACGAGTCAGGGTTTCCTAAATTCCCCCAAAATAAATATTTAGGTGGCGACTCTATATCTGGCAAAGCAGTCCATGTTTGGCACTTCTTTCAAAAAAATCTATTTTCAAAAATGATTTGCCGAATTTGGACTCTTTGATGATTCATCGGTCTTGCATTGCACTCTGCGAGATTAGATACAGGACCGTGACATTGAGTCCTGAACTGTAGTGAGCCCAATGAACAAAACGGGATTCCCTCCCGGGACGTTCGGGGACGTCTACACTATCACAGTCCAAAAATAAAAGCACGAATAGACTTATAAACAAAATGGCTCCTAACTTTATCTAAAATGGACACAAGTCTTCAAATGTCTCTGGCTTTTTGTCGGCCTCGTATGTTTCTTCGATACCTAGCATGAAATGCCATGAGTTTTGAATGCCTAGTAAATGCACACACACCCCGTCCATTTTTTCCAATCCAATACACAATAGGAATTACAACAATATGGAAGGAAACATGATATTCAGATAAATAACAAGGGTTACAAGGTTAGTTGTTAGTAGTCTAGAAATCCTCCAAAGAGATTTCATCCTCCCAACAACAAGAATCAAACGCAGATTATTCAGTATGCCCCATTTTTTGCTACTTTGTTGCAAACCTTACCTCGGATGCTTACCAATGGTTATATATCGTGTAGCACCAACCGCAAGGCCTCAAAAAAGACAGTAAAATAGGGCCTTGCCTGTATCCTCCTCACACCAAACCACCTAGGGTCTGAATATAACCGCTCCGTTCAAGGGTTTTGAACAACCACTTACATAAGAATTTCACTTTCAAAAAGGAATACGTCGGCTAACCAATTCAATTAAATAAATTTATCTCATAAAAATACTCATGTGATCGAAACTCCATTTGCCACCCCCATCAAGTTTTCTGTTTAGATTAATGTCTTAAGTTAGTTAGCACAAGCAAATAACAAAAGAATAAATTTGCATAAGTATGAGCATCATCAAAGGACTAAAATAAAATATGTATAACCATGACATATGTAATATCATACCAAGACATGATCATTTATTAATAAGCATATTCATGAAGACAAGAGCATAAGACACCAATGCAAAACTAAATTTTCAGATTTAGTACATTTTAAAGATTAAAATCAAAAGGACTATTTCAGATTTTTCCCAAGCCAGGCTTTCCTATGGTTTGTAGAGAATTTCATCTAGTTTTTAGAACATGTTTTGGAAATGGAATATCATTTCTATATTTTTAGTTATTTAAGAAATACTCCAGTGTTGTCTAGATTCATCGACCATTATGAAAATCGAATTTTCTTACAAACCGCTCACTGTTTTTCAATGACACAAATTTTTCTTGAAAGATGACGTTTTTGAAATAAAATTGAGGTCTAGGAGAATTTTCTACATTTTCCTAAAATTTTGAAAGTTGGCTATAAAACTGGTTTTTCATGCACAATACTCAAAATAAGAAGATTGGTAAGAAAATAGACCAACTAAGGGAAAATTTTCACTTCTTTTGTGATAAAAACATACTAAATAATGTATCAATAATTCATATTTTTAGAGTGATGGTATGCCTTTAGAAATAATGTGAGATATGGGAAGAAAAATGTAGTTTTGCATTTATTAAGAGGAAATATGAGTAAAAGAATGATCAAAGCCCTATTCATCAACTTTGAACACATGAACACCATTACAACACATTTGAGAATATGATTTTAAATCTCTAATAACTTGTATATTCATAAAGAAAATAGAAGGAGAGATGGTGATGTGGCTTACTTGTTGCCTAGTTGAAGAGTTTTTACAAAGGTTCTTCTCTTTTTCTCTCCTCTATCACCAAAGCTCTCTCTCTCTCTCTCTCTCAGCTGAAATGTAAGTGTGTGAGTGTGTTTTGTGCTCAAAAGTGTAGAGAGAATTCATGTATTTATAAAAGAAAAAGAATGGTGAATAGTCCAAAATGTCCTTAGTTCCAATTCAATTGAGTAGGCATGGATTTAGTTAGCATGAAATGGAATATATGACGATTAGAGCCTTAATTACACCTTCAAACATGATCTAGTTAAGGTTTTGATTAATCAAAGTTGAATTGGTTACAAGTACTATATATATATATATATATGTATAAATACATATTCAAATTTGTACCTTAGGTCAATTTTTCTTCCTTAAATCAAGCAATTTGTCCCCAAAAGGACATCACCTATATATATGCATAGCATAGCCGGCCTTAGAGAGTGGATTTGAGAGGATTTCTTTTGATTATTTGTGTACAATATGAAGATATTTTATGTACAAAATTATTTATTTAAGAAAGGTGTGTATATATATATATGTGATAGTACTAACTTAGGGTCAATTTGTAATTTGATTAAATGTGAGGGCTTTAGCTTGAATTTGAACATTTTATTAAGTGTAGTATTTAATTTATTCAAGGTCTAGAATTTTAATTTGGTTAAAATTTCTTTATTTTGAATTAAACAGTTAGAAAATTAATTTAATTATTATTAGGATTTTAGAAATGGTTTCTGAGTTTCCGGGTTCAATTTAGGGTTTGCGAGTTTTCTGTTGGCGTATGTTTTTGATTCTAGGGTTAAAATTGAAATTAATTAAGAAATTGAGGGACTACAAAGAAATAATTTCAAAGTAAGGGTTAAAGAAAATATTGCAAAGATCAGGGGCCTCACAATTTCCCCACTATTCTTCAAATAGTAATTACACTACTAGTTTCATGAGTGCTAGTGAATCTTTACAGACTAGTTTAGAATCCAATGCCTAGTCACTCCTAACCAAATAACCCGACGAGTTTTGAAACCGGTGCCTAGTTTCACCTAATCCAGGTGATTTTATTTTGAAAAAACACTCACAAAACTCTCTCTTTACAAGAATAATAAGAGTAAGGGATAGAAAATATTTTTATAATTTTTCTTAAACTCTCAACAAAATTTCTCACAGAAAATATAACTTAATGAAGCACAATACAATATTTGAGAATATTTTAATATCACAAAATTTTTTCTTCTTCACTTCTTGTAGTTTTGTCCAAGCAAAATACTCCTTATATAACACAAATTCTATCTGTTGGAAGGAAAGACGCTCCTCTTTAGACATGGAGAAAGCACATTGCAGCTCAGGTAGTTCGCCAGATTCATGCGAAAAGAAAATTACGCGAAGCACGAGGGAGTTTGAAAATTTTGGCCGAGGTCGCTTTCAATAAATAGTGATAACAAAATTTTCAACACAATTACGTAAAAAACAAAGGTTGTACAGTGACTTACATAGTAACCTTTATATTAAAATATATGATGCACAGTAAAATCTATTTAAATAATATTTATAATACATATATCATACAACATATATTTTAATAGATAATATTTTGTGTCAAAGAATGTAAAATATATATATATATAGATAAATCACAATTTATCCCATAATAGTTTAGACATTATCAAAATTAAACCACATGATTAACAATCTTCCCCTTTTTTATGATGACAATTTATACATGAATTTGATACAAAATTTCACAGGAATAAATGCAACATAAAAATATTCAACAATCATAATACATAACTTAATTGCATTATATGTTCTTCCCATTTATTAATAAATTTTTTGTCAAATAAATTTATATAAAAATTATATTTTCTCCCGATTTATTAACAAATTCTTTGTCAAATAAATTTATATAAAAATCATATATTTTTTCCCCTTTTGACATCATCAAAATAAAATATTAATATAGGTAAAGAGAATCAATTTTTGAAGTAAATGCAACAAAAATATTTATCAATAATAATGCATACATTTATTTTCTTCATCTTTAAAACATCTTTACCAAAATCATGTAAAATTGTTATAACTTCTCCCATTTGACATAATAAAAACATTTGTGCAGATTAGGAGTAAAGAAATTTAGAGTAATTTTAGAATATATTTTAGATAACCTCCCCCTAAAATTATGTGTATAATCATAATATAATTTTTCATAAAACTCTCTCTAAGATGATGATTTGTCTCTAAAAAAATATTTCTCCCCTGGAGCATTTTCCAATATATAAATTCTACTATAAGATTTTAAAAATAAGTTTATGCAATCTCTTTATTTCAAAATGTATCACATATAAAGTGACATAAAAAAATATTATATTTAATCAATATACTACATCATAAAAATCAAATGTGATTCAATAAAGATAATCAAAGTAATGACAAAAATCACATTCTTCCAAACATAAATATTAAAAATTAAGCACAAAATATGACATAGCAGTTGATTATTTTTAAGCAATATTTATTTTGAGGCATGAACCATGTAATAGTAATATTCTACTTCATTCTGTACTAGGATGCATGGTGTTATATTTATGCATGATGTATTCATGTGTGCATGGTATGGCATGTCATGATAATCATGTATATGATAATATGTTCATATATGCAAATCAATGATGATTACAGGTAAGTATGAGAACAATATCATCAAATGAAATATTTTTAGATTTAGAAAATTAACTTTGACCAAAATTACCTATACTAATTATTTATTGTTGTTTTGAATATTGTGTGATTACTGTTTATACGAAAACATGTGGTGAATGTTGTCTACGGTTATGCATTATGAATGTTAGTGATAAGATTTTGTATGATTTTGTGTCATATGATATAAGTGTTGATAGAGTTATTCTAAGATTTATTCTTGTCATTTTCTCCAATTGTTATCTTTATCTACAACTCATGTAACTCATGTATAGATATATATATATATATATATATATCCACAAGCTGCTGGAGCAAATGGGGTATTCAATAAAATTAGTTTCAAACCCAATTACTTGTATCAACTTGGTATTAGAGCATGTCCACTCCTTATTCTCCTTATTCTTCTTCTTCTTCTTCTTTTTCTCCATTGGTTTCTCTTAACCATGCTCATCATTTTATCTCTCTCAAGCTCACATCTAAAAATTATTTATACTGGAAAACTCAGCTCCTTCCCTATCTCCGTGGACAACAGCTTTTCAACTATATTAATGGGTCAATTCCTTGCCCTCTCGCCACCACCAAAATTGATGGTGTTTCTTCACCCAATCCCGCCTACACTGCTTGGATGAGTCAAGATCAACTCCTTATAAGTTTACTCATTGCATCTCTTTCCGAAGACGTGCTTCCTTTGGTCATCGGTTACACCACATCACGGGCTATTTGAAATACTCTTGAAAACTCTATTGCTTCCCCTTCTTATACCTGCATTCTTAAACTTCATTGGAGTCTTCAAGTTCTTTGCCAAAATGATAAACCTGTCACTGCCTTTCTTCAGGATGCTAAAGCCATTGCTGATGATCTTGCCGCTGTTGGTCGGCCTATTTCTGATGTCGATTTCAACCTCTATGTATTCAAAGGTTTCAACTCTAATTTTCGTTTCAAACCCAATTACTTGTATTAACTATGAACATCCACTATTCAATTACCGATTTCTCTTACCGGATTTCACTTTGAAGCGCACCTACAAAAAAAATCAAGTTTTCGATTTTGGTACCCAAATCTTTTTGGGTCCGTGACTGTTAGTTTAAAGATTACTTGATTTTGGAATCCATTTCATTTTTGTTCCATGTAATCGCTTTTTAAATTGACATAATAAATTTGAGTGTCCATTTTTATTACAATGATGACATATACAATATTAGGATTATTAAATGATGATACTTTAACAAAGAATTTTTTATAAAAAAAATTTGTTTCTCGTGGGGTTTATACCCAATATTCGCTTTGTCAAAAACGCATATTTGATTTCTAAGTAATTTATTTAAATTTTCTTTCTCTTGTATAAACTTGAAAATTGTTTTATTTAAATCTTCAACTTTTTTCTTTTAAAAAATTATTTTCAATTTTCAAATCATTTGAAGAATTTTTTAAAAAATCATTTTCATTTTTGAAGACTTCATTTTTAGTTTTCAAGATTTCATTTTCATTTTTCAAAACATCATTTTCATTTAAAAGACATTTATTTGATTTTTCTAGAAAAGATTGTTTTGAAATAATTTTTTGAAAATCATTATGTAGCTCCTTAATAAAATCTAATAATTCATCATATGTTGGAGAATTTGTATTTACCTCATCATCTTCAACTCCCATGAAACAAATATTTGTCACTTCGTTGTCGTTGCTTTCTCTATTGGGGTAATTTATATCACCATTATCATTATCTCTACATGCAAATTTTACTTCTCCTGTGATTTCATTTTCTTGAGTTGTGCCTTTGTGTGTGACTTCTAATTTTTTCCAAATCTCTTTTGCGGTGTCACAAGCACAAATTCTATCATATTCATTAAGATCAAGTGCACAATATAAAATATATTTTCTTTTGGCATTTATTTGAATGCTTCTAATATCATCATCATCCTATTCCTCTTCTGTTTTAGGAATTTTCTTTGTATCTACGATTTTGGAAGGAATAATTGAACCATTTTTAATAATCTTCCATACCATATAGCCTGTCCCTTGAATATACATTATCATTGTATTTATCCAATAATTGTAATTATCACTAGTAAAATATGGAGGGTTGAAAGGTGAGTGACCATCAAAAATTTGTTTTCCTATAATGGTTGCCAATGATCAACTCTAAAATTGTTAAGTCAAAAAATATTAGAGTCCTTACTCTGATACCAATTGTTATCCCAGGTAAACAACCCAAGAGATGGTGAATTGAGTTTCTAAAAATAATTTCACAATATTAAAAAAAATAACCCAAAAGATAAATAAATAAATTTTCTCAATAATATAAAATAGAGTAATGAAATAAAATGAGCAAAGGGAAGAGAAAGCGAACTTATCGATTTACAGTGATTTGGCTTAACCCAAGCCTACATCCACTCTCCAAGTATCCTCCTCAAAAATTTCTTTACTATTCTTCAAAGAGTAATACACCACTAGCTTCACGGGTGCTAGTTTACAACAAGTGACTAATCTCGATCACTCCGATTAATTTAGAATCTGGTGCCTAGTTACACCTCATCAAGTGATTTTATTCCAAAAATCACGCACAGAAATATCTCAGTTAGTTTTGAATTCGGTGCCTAGTCATATCTAACCCAAGTAATTTTATCCCAAAAAATAACTCACAAAAACTCTCTTTTTACAATAATAATATGAATAAGGGATAGAAAACCCTTCTACAATTTTACTCAAACAAATTTTCTCACAGAAAATACAACTCAATGAAGCACAATATAATATTTGAGAGTATTTCAATATCACAGATTTTTCTTTTATTTTCACTTCATCACTTCACTTGATCTGCTATATCTCTTTTCTTTTCGGAATGCTAATTTTTATATAACCAAAACTCAATTCATTAGAGGAGAGACGCTCCATATCCGTTGGAAGAGAAAAAGACACGTGAAGCACGAACCAATTTCTTATTTTCAAATTTAGTAGGCAGAGGAGTTGAAAATATAGGCCAAAGTCGTTTTCAATAAATAGTGATAACAAAATTTTCAACACAATTATGTAAAAAACAAAAATTGCACAGTAACTTACATAGTAACCTTCATATTAAAATATATGATGCACAGTAAAATCTATTTAAAAATTATTTAAAACACATACATTATACAACATATATTTTAATAGATAATATTTTGTGTCAAAAAATGTAAAATATATATATATACATATATTAAAAAATCATAATTTATCTCATAATATTTTAGATATCATCAAAATTAAACCTCATAATTAACAATCTCCCCATTTTTTATGATGATAATCTATACATGAATTTGACACAAAATTTTACAAGAATAATTGCAACACAAAAATATTCAACAATCATAATACAGACATTTATTTGCATTACATTTTCTCCCCATTTATTAATAAATTCTTCGTCAAATAAATTTATATAAAAATTATATTTTATCCTCAGTTATTAACAAATTCTTTGTCAAATAAATTTATATAAAAATCATATTTCTTAGGCTGTGAGATATCTTAGGTATCCAACTAGACTTTTGAAATACGTTGAATTAACTTTATCTCCTTCATCATATTTGGACATCTTGTTACTTTTATCTTTCGGTGTGTTGACGACTTGGCAATTTTCTAATGTTTTTCTTTGTTTCTAGAAACAACCATCTGTTGTTTATCTCGCGGAACAACCACATGTTGTCCACTTTTGTTAACCATTTGTTGACTCATCTCTTTTTACTTCTAGAGCACATCCTTTGTCCAGAAGTTCCCACTTCCAACAGTGGTATCAAAGCTAGTTATGGCCAAAAACCTTGAAGAAATAGAAAACAATAGTGATTTCAAAATTTGTCTAGATTTCGAAGGTGTTAAAATCAATTTTTGAATATACCAAAGGGTTCGTGTTGAATAGAGGAGTCCAGAACCATTAACCAGAAGAGCCAAGAAGTGTCTGAAGTTCACCGATAAATGTGATATCTGGAAACGAAAAAATTTCGACGTTGTCAAAATCCATTTTTGAGTATAGAAGATTGAAGCACTCATCAAGAGGATTTTAACACAAAAAATCACGTTGAAATCAGAACTAAAACAAAGTTGCAATTGCCGAATCAAAATTTACCGAAAAAAAGACGTGCCAGAAAAGATGAACCACAATGATAGCAAAATAGAAGAAATTATCCAGTGTTTCGCGGTTAAGCTACAATCGTCAATTTGAACCATCCAAGTTGTTTTGGCTAAAATTGAGCCATTTGAGGTCCAATTTTGATGATCTAATAGTGTTTTCCAATTATTTGGACTATTCCGGACACATCTATATGGTCAGATTTTGCAAATTTTATACAAGTAATTAGCAGATTTTATAAAGTGAAGAAAATATTCTTTGAAGCGGGAGTCAAAGAATACAACAAAGAAGATATCACAGATAAGGTGATAGAAGATGTCCCAGATATCGTGGACGAGATAAACAATAGAGGGTTGTTTCCAGCAACAAAAGACAATAGTTGATTGTTCCATACAATAGAGAACAACATGTGATTATTTGACAAGCACCAAACAATAAGTGGTTGTTTCAAGAGACATATGTTAACAAGTTGTTGGCAATACCGAACAACAAGAGGTCATTCCAAGAGAGATAAAATTCAATAGAGGATTGACTACAAAGACTAGAGAAGAGATCATTATGAACTCTTGTTCAGATATGAGGTATCGTATATAGAATCCAACGAATTGAGTTTGACGGGAGATAATATTTTTTCACTTCATATCTTCAAATAAAATTTGTAAATTGTTGGTATAGTTAACAGAAGAGAGATGAGTCAACAGATGGTTGACAGAAGTGGTCAACGTGTGGTTGTTCTGCGAGATAAACAACAGATGGTTGTTTTTAGAGACAAAAAACAATAGGTGGTTGTTCTAAGAGACATACATCAACGGAGGATTGACAAGAGAGGATAACAGAGGGTTGTTCCATAAGGAAGAGGTCTTGACAGAGGACATGTACTGCGAGAAGGAGGTCGTGGACAAGAGAGAAGATATCAACAGGTGGTTGATAGCACTAAACAACATAAGGTTTTTCCGAGAGAGATGGAAGTCAATAGAGGATTGACTACAAAGACCAGACAAGAGGTCATGATGAACTCCACGAGCAGATATGAGGCATCGTGTAGAGAATCCAACAAATTGAGATTGATGGGAGATGTTGGAATACAAACTCAATTTGAGTTTAAAGATGGTGAATTCTAGAGAAGAGAAAAACTGCTGGAGAATTCAAGAGTCAAGAAGAGAAGTTCAAAATGAAGAAGAAAATAGAAGCAACTAGAAGAAAATGAAGCTTCAAGGAAGCTCTATTGATGAAGCTTAAGGAGGAAGAGAACACTATAGCACATACGTTTTGTACATGGATTGAGAGTCTATAAATAGATAGGTTGTGTGATTGTTTTATATAGAGTGGGAGAAAAATGTAATCTCTAGGGAGAAACATAACATCTTTAGATAAGGAGAATTCTAAGAGAGTCGAGAGTATAGGAGTTTACAGAGAGTTTGCTCTGTTTTGTATAATTTGTTTGTGATTGAACAACCCAAGAGGGAGGTGAATTGGATTTCTAAAAATAATTTCACAATATTGAAAATATTAAGCCAAATGATAAATAAATAAATTTGCTCAATAAGATAAAATAGAGTAATGAAATAAAATGAACAAAGGGAAGAGAAAGCAAACACAACGATTTATAGTGGTTCGGCCTAACCCAAGCTTACGTCCATTCCCTAAGTATCTTCTTCAAAAATTTCTTTACTATTCTTCAAATAGTAATACACAACTAGTTTCATGAGTGCTAGTGAACCTTTACAATAAGTGACCAATCCCAATCACTCTGACTAGTTTAGAATTCGGTACGTAGTCACACCTAACCAAGTGATTTTATCCCAAAAATCACTCATAAAAATATCTTAACTAGTTTTGAATCCAGTGTCTAGTCACACCTAACCTCAGAGATTTTATTTCAAAAAATCACTCACAAAAACTCTCTATTTTTACAAGAATAATATGAATAAGGGATATAAAACCCTTTTAAAATTTTGTTCAAACTCTTAACAAATTTTCTTATAGAAAATACAACTTAATGAAGCACAATACAATATTTGAGAGTATTTCAGTATCACATATTTTTCTCTTATTTTCACTTCCTCATTTCACTTGATCTACTCTATCTCTTTTATTTTCGGAATGCTTATTTTTATATAGCCAAAAGTCAATTTGTTGGAGGAGAGACGTTCCATATCCGTTGGAAGAGACAAAGACACGAGGAGCACGAGCCAATTTTTTCTTTTCAAATTTATCAGGCGGAGGAGTTGAAAATATAAGTCGAAGCCATTTTTAATAAATAATAATAACAAAATTTCAAAACAATTCCCCGTAAAAACAAATGATGCACAGTGACTGTATAGTAAATTTTCTATTAAAATATTTGATTACACAGTAACTACTTTGTTAAAATATTTGTGTGCATAATAAAATCTCTTTATATCAGATATGAAAATATATATTTCTTTTAAAATCTTTGTAGTTATTGTAGAGATTTTAGATACACTTTAATAAAAATAACCAACCATTCTTCCGAAAATCGTACGTCCAAAGCCCATGCAATTGGCCATAAACACTTTTAGGGTTATCAACGGCATAGCCGAGCTATGTCGTCGTCATAATGCTAGGATCACCCTTGCTGACATCTAGTATTGCTACACCATGTGTAGCCTCAAATCCACCAGTGGCTACACTTACTATCTCAAACCCCGGTCTATCGCTTACAAATTAATAGTCGACCTTCCAGACTCCAACAAGGGCGGTAGAGAAGACTATCCCATTGTCTCGGGCAATTAGGAGTTTGCACCAGATGATGATCTTCACTTCTTTCCCTTGCGCCGAGGAGTCTTTAGGGAAAATGAGGGTAAGAACTTAGTCATCCCAAAGCACGCACTTTTAACATTGTTTCGCATACTTAGTCGTTTTTTTGATGTTTTCTCATTTTTTACTCTTTTTGCAGTGCTTCCCCAACCGAGCAAATCCTTCTGAAAATCGTACGTCCAAAGCCCAAACTTAACTCAGCTTCTGGGCTTACCCATTTAGGACAGCAAGGCCCCCATTCTGCTAAACTATATTTTGACATATCGGTATCTTCTACTGGACATCCCATCCAGGAGCAAAATTCCACCAGTAGCATCCTCTTTCCGAACAGACCAAGCTTCCACCTCTAACTTAGTAGACCAGCCATCAACATCGGCTTCATCATAACACATTCCACCAGCACAACGCCAGCGTCATCGCCAACCTTCAAACGCTTCAACTAGGAGGATGCGCAACAAAAAGCGCTGAGGTGTAGATGCTCCGATATACGATCCTGCCAACCCTTCTCTTGTACTCCCTACATTTAGACTCAGCACTGAAGTGACCGTCATTGCCACCTCTACCGAGATGGGTCATAAACTAGCAATAATCGAGGACTTGCTCGTCGAGCTGCCCAATATCGTTACCGTCCAATCCACCTATTCCTCTCAATTTGTCCAGAAACCAAGGAAGATGAAGAATACTAAGGCTAAGGCCAAAGTCACAGTTGTCTCCTCTGATGAAGAGAGAGACCCTGAAGATTCAGTGTCAATCTCTAAGTTGGTTGAGGCCAAGAAGAGGCCTGTTGCGACCTATTCCACCGAGGCCTTTCTAGCAAAGAAGCCGAGGTCCGTCGGCCCTAGTGGTGAAAATGACGTCCTCCCTAAGGACGCTTGGCTTCCCGAGATCCAGGTGGGTGACTGACTTCTGAAAGTTAGAAATAGTGCAATCAAAGATGTTGAAGTCAGAGTCGTGCTGACCACGTGCTTCCTCCTATCCGCCGACATGGATGAGATCAACGATTATAACGACACTTCGCCTTGATGATGAGGCATTTAGTCCTCGTAATGTTCTTTTATCCATACTCTCTTCAAATTCTGTCTTTTATATTTAGTGAAATGTTTACTAATTCACTTCTCTTTGTGCAGACCATCTAGCATGCGTACTCTCATGCAATCAAGGCTGAGTTGGTAAAGAAGGACTTGATCAAAAAAACGTAAGAGGTTGCAAACTTCCTTTCCCAACTCAACAAGGTCAAGGCTAAGATCGAGAGCTTGATGGATATGGCCAGCGCAGCCAAGGCCGAGGTCACTGCCAAAGCCGCTAGGGTTGCTGCCAAGCAGCTAAAGATAGAGCTGTTGAGGTTGAGATTTGTAATGACCCCAAAAGTCATCCTTATTTAATTAGGGGTTAATGTGTTTTAATTCAACTATATCTATCGGAATTAAAGAATTATCTGCTGAGTTATGGCGACCTTTATTGTATCGGCTTGAAATTTTTTTTCCTTCCGCTCGAGCGTGGGCTCATTTTTGACATTCTTAATAGTGTATTTGGAATGATCTTACCTTATTTTGGGGTATTGTTTGAGGTGGTGGTATGATGGTAAAGTAAGATTGGACCAACGAATATAATTCGGATAGTTAATCTACGATCAGCCGTCATTCATTTGCCCTTTTCTTTTTCCACACTTTGAATTTGGATGTGAGGTTAGAACCATTGGAAAGCTTATCTCTGGGGCTTCAATTTGACCACAAGAATGACCTAAAACGGAGTCCGGATGAGAGAGTTACGTCTGTTCAAAGTTTTGGAATCTGTGTTGAAAGCAAGTACGCTCGAGCGTGGGAAGCGACGCTCGAGCGGGGGACGCGAATTCAGCAAGTTTAAATCGCATTTCTGGATCATTCTTGGCATTTTTCATCTCCTTCCTCCTTCCTCTCCTTCTAGGTCCGAAACCCTAGCCCCCAAAACCTTGATTTCCTTTACTTTGATCAACAATCCACCATGGTTCTTGCATCAAGGATGGAGAACAAGAAAGGATCAACATTTTTAACCGATTGGAACTTGGATTTGCGAAGGATTCTCATTAAAGCTTCGTCCCTTTGCTTGTTTCTTGAGGTAGGGTCCTAGTTCTCCTTCATGCTTTCATTGATAGATAGATTTGTGATACTTTGGAGTATATAAATGTAAAACCCATATTTTTTTTTGAACATCTAGTGTAGTGTTTATTATGAGAATTGGGGGTTTAGAATTGGAGATGTTGAAAGTTAAATTGGTGGGTTAAAATGATGGATGGTGAATCCTAGATGTATAATTATTGGGAAAATTGGAATAAAAAGTAATGGGTTAATAAGTTTGAATTTTTCTTGAAATTTCAATATTTTCTTGAAATCCTAGGTTGATTAATGATGATAATCAATGAATTGGCCCAAATTGAAAATAGAGTAATGAAATTAAGGTATTGAATTATATGTGTTCAAGTTTAATTGGAATTTGGAAATGTTTGAAAATTATGTTTAAAATTTGCGAATGAACTATGTTATGAACATTTGTAATTCATGCTGTAATGTGAAGGGAAAATTGGGGAAATAATCTATTAATGATATGGATGATATGAACTCGGTTTTGGAATGTTGAAACGGAATTTAAGGATTTATTTTGAATTATGTTGAATTACAAATGGTGTTGATGAACTAAGTGATATTGACTTTGTTGGATTATGTTGTGTTGACTCATAGTGAATTGAATGGTGTTGTACTATGATGAATTATGTTTGAATTACGTGAGTTGTGTAGGGTCAGCTACAAGGGTGGATCAAGCACCTGAACACTGTGAGTAGTAGTACAGAAATGTACATCTTATTTATCGTTGATAATTATTGTCACTAACACTCTGTTCTTTGTAAGTGTTATCAACGTTTATGACAAGTGGAAATCAATATGAATTTCTATGAATATGGAAAGATTTGCGTACGTCGGTATGACTTTGGAACTCTTTTGTTCTGTCAATAACAAGTATTAAACCTCTGTTATTTATCAGTGTATTATGTACTTCTTAAGAATAAATGGAGCTTATGTTCATCCATGAATAATGATACCTGTATGAGTCCAAGATTATTTTGTTGTGTTACGTATGGACTCGAGGTCGTTTAGAATCTATGATATGAAAACAAAGGTTTAACATCATTATGTAACCCACGTTAGAATGTAAACTGTTCTGTCCTTGCTAAGCATGCTCTATGTTCTGATATGTTACGTTTTGACTTAATGAACAGTTGACCATAAATGTAAAGTATTCATGACATCTGTAACACACGGCCCTTACCCGGGGGTAATAATACCGTGGTTTAAGTAATTAAGTTACAAGTTTAAGTATGTTACAGATTTAAGCATGTTACAAGTATAGGTATGTTACAAGTTTACGTATGCTCTAAGTTTAAGTATGGTACAAGTTCAAGTATGTTATAAGTTTACGCATGGTACAAGTTCATGTATGTTACAAATTCAAGTATGTTACGAATATGACTTTTGATTTCTGCTTATGATTTAAGTATAAAAAAAATATGTATGATTTGATTCCGTTTATGATATGACATGATATGTACGGTTTGGTCTGGAAAACCTATTAATTTCTGGTATGGAGCAAAGTGCTATACGGAACTAAGTGCTGCAGTGCGAGTTACCTCTAGAATCTGTATGAGCCACCTCTTGAGTCCATACATATGTGAAAATTATGAGGCTGAAAGCCATTCCATGAAAGTTATGAGGCTTATGGCCATCTATATAAGTTGTTATGAAATGAAACAAAGTGCTACACGGAACTAAGTGCTATAATGTGAGTCACCTCTAGAATCCGTGTGAGACACCTCTTGGGTTCATACATGCATGTTTCAAGGGCTTAATGCCAAACTATGTTCAAGGGCTTTTATGCCATATGTTTCAAGGGCTTTCATGCCACATGTTTCAAGGGCTTTCATGCCGTATGCTTCAAGGGCTTTCATGCCATATGTTTCAGGGGCTTTCATGCCACATGCTTCAAGGTCTTTTATGCCACATGTTTCAAGGGCTTTAATGCCACATGCTTCAAGGGCCTTGTGCCACCATGTTTCAAGGGCTTATAGCCACCATGTTTATGTTGCAAGATTGAACCTAAGGCCGTTATGTACTTAGCACAGAATCAGACTAACTATGTGAGCTTTACATCTTTATATGCATTGCTATGTGTTATGTTTCAAGTTAAGTATCGTTTTATTTATGTATTACTATTCACTGAGCCCAGCTCACTCTCTGTTATGTCTGTTTCTATAGGTCACCAATCAGGTGGTCAGTCCTAGCCATGAAGCTGCTTTCTTTTGTCAACCTTCGTGTGTCTAGGCACTATACACAGCCATTGATTTTGTTAAACTGATAAGATGTTGGCTTGCTTTTTGAATGTCTATCTAAGATTGATGTATATAGCTTTCATGTTTTTGTATATGCCCAATGATAGGGCTGGGTCTGTATATATGTATGTATATAACCGATGTTCAGGTGTATGTTTTAGATTTTATTTTTCTGTTAAAAGTTTGTGATCCTGGCATGATAGTAGTAGCTCGATGGAGTTTGTTTCCATTGTCAAATTTTGATATTTAGTGCTTCCGTTCAGGCCCCATATATATATATATATATATATATAACAGGTTAAGTGTCCGTTTCTGAAGTGGTCATGCCCAAACTTCTAGGGGCGGGTTTGGGGCGTGACAAGATTACCTTGAAAGAGCCTTGGAAACCAAGGAGGCCGAGATCAAGGCGGCCGATGAAAAGGCATACGCGGAGGAGCAGACCAACGTCTGGGATCAGTACAAGAAACAAGTCAACCTAGCTTGTAACAAGGATTACTATCTTGGCTGGGTTGATGCGCTGAAGAAACAATCTGTTCCCAAGGACTCCGCTCTCCATGATATCAGCCAATTGGACGTGTCTTCCCCCTTCTCCTGTACAATCCGAGGAGAAGGAATAGGAAGAGCAAGACGAGGAGGCTGTTGCTGATGTTGCTACTGGTGCTACTGGGACCAAGTCCTTAACTCTGAATGATCAAGTCCTGGACCTGACCGAGGATGATGGGTATAAGGTTTCCAAGAGCACCTCCCTAAAGAAAGCCGATGCTGAGGTCACTGCTGCCGAAAAGAGTCTTGATGAGACTTTTAAGGAAATCAACGAAGAAATAGCGACCGACATCGAGGTTAGGAAGATTGCGGAGCAAGCCGAGGACAATATCCCAGAACTTAGCACTTAGGATTTTTTTTCTTTCTTTCAGTTTCTACTTTTCTTTTGCTTTTGTTTTCTTTGTCAAGCCGAAATGTCGTTTGATGTAATAGAACAACTACTTTTCTGAATGCAAGTTTGGCCTCTTTTTTATTGACTAAGTGTTGTAAATGTTGTATGCTTGTTTCTTCTTGCTGCTTTTATAGGCCTTGTGCAATCTTGTGAATTCTTCTAAGAATGGCATCTTCTCAACATAATATCTTGGGTTAATGTATCTCGGATAGAATTACTGTCAATCATCTCAGATAGATCGACTATCAATCATCTCAGATAACTTCAACTTGTAAAATTTTCAGAAATTTTTTTACAAATGTCATATTCACTTATCTCATTTATACTTTCTGCCCCTAATGTGAATCTAAGTGTTACTTAGGTTTACATTAAGGATGCATCGTCTAAATCCTGCTTAAGTCTGACTTAGATAGCCATGACCGAGGTCATCTTGTTTAGCTCGTCTAAACAAAACACTTAAGGCTTAACCTTAGTGCACCGAGAGTACTATCTACATTGGCTTTTCATACAAACTAGCCAAATTGTGGCTAGTTTTTCCTTGTTTCTTATTGAAACATCTCTTTAACTTAATTCAACTTTGTCATCATTGCAAGTCTAAGTTAATCGTCTTATTCACTTGAGGAACATCAGCTTAAGACTTTTTAGTCTTATCTAACAGTTATGAACAATATTTTGTAAAGAACAAAATCGAACTAATATTTTATTAGTACTTTGAAAAAATCATCTAGATTATATATCAAAAACTTAACAGATTAATGATAAAAGAACTTCAAGTTGTTGCTATTCCATGGTCTTGGCAATTCTTTGCCATCACTGTCTTCTAGCGCCATTGATGGCGACCGAGATAATTCTGTGTGGTCTTTCTCAGTTTGGGCCAAGCTTACCCTCCTTGGGATTTTTTTTGTTGTCGACAACTTTCCTTAGGACGAGGTCCCCAATTTGGAACTCCCTAGGGTTCACTTTCTTATTGTATACCCTCGTAAGTCTCTGCTAATATATCCCCAGCCGAATTACTGCTCTTTCTCTCCTTTCTTCAATCAAGTCCAAATCTCAGGCAAGGAATGCCTCGTTGATCCCATTCTCTACTCTTTGGGTTCTAACTCCAGGAATACTGATCTTTAGATGTATAACGGCCTCGGTGCCATAAGCCATGGCACAGGGAGATTCTTCAGTAGATCTTCTTGGTATAGTGTGATATAGCCATAGAACATTAGGAAACTCCTTCACCCACTTGCCCTTGGTAGCTTTTAATCTCTTCTTTATTCCATCTAGGATGGTCTTGTTAGAGGCCTCAGCTTAGCCATTGCTTTGAGGGAAGTTGAGAGTTGAATAGTAGTTCTTGATCTTGTACTTTTTGCAGAAGTTCTTGATCAACTTGTTGTCAAACTTGGTGCCATTGGCTGCCATAATGGCTCTTGGAATCCTAATTCTGGTAATAATATTCTTCTAGATGAAATTCTTGACATTCATATCTTGGATTTTGGCCAGAGGTTCAGCCTCCACTCATTTTGCAAAGTATTTCGTGACTACTAGTAAGAACTTTCTTCGTCCAGTTGCCTTAGGCAATTGTCCAATCAGATCCATGCCCCACTAGGAAAATAGCCAAGGATTGGATATTGGGTTAAGGTCTCTAGCTGGTTGATGAATCAAGGGAGCACACTGTTGACACTTCTCGCACTTCCTAACATAGGTTTTAGCGTCCTTTTGCATGTAAGGCCACCAATACCCTAGTGATATGGCTTTGTGGGCAAGGGATCTACCCCTAGCATGGCTTACACAAAATCCTTCATAGATCTCATACAAGAAATCTTCCACCTGGGAAGGATGCACACATCGCAGCAGGGGTCTAGTGAAAGACCTTCTGTACAAATGGCCTTCTGCCGACAAGCAGAATCTGGCCGACTTAAGTCTAATCTTGTGTGCCTTCTTTTTGTCTTCTGGCAGCTGGCCATCTCTGATAAACTTCACCAAGGCATCCATCCAGCTTGGGCCCAGCTTTATGCATATTGCTTGATATTCTGTTATTAGGGGTTCCACGTTTAGGTTTGATAGATAGTCTACTATAATCATTCTCAGCATGTCTGACTTTATGGCACTAGCAAGGTTAGTCAGGCCATCTACATGGTTGCTATCTTCTCGGCAGACCTACTGTAGTCAACAACTCTAGAACTGTGCTGGTAACTTGATGATCTCTCTGGCATAGGCCACTGTCATCTCATCTTGGGCTGCATATTCTCCCGTCGCTTGGTTCACGATGAGTTGGGAGTCACAATAGACGCTGCTTTTAATTTTAATCTGGCAATCAATGTCTTGTACTCTACTTCATTATTCGAGGCGTTGAACCCCAGTCGAATTGATTATTCTATCATCTGTCCATCTGGTTAGACCAACACCACTCCTGACCCTGCTAATTGTTAGTTTGAATTGTCATTGACAAAAAGACGAAAGGACTCGCCGATGTAGATGTCACAAGGCTTCGATTTCTCTTGATCTTTCTTCTGTCCTACTAGTATGGAGTTCTATGGTGCCGGTTGTGTTTCTTTTGGATCTTCTGCACACCCTAGGCCGAGGTTTACAAGTCTTAGCTTCAGGCATGCGGTCGGTGTGAACTCAACAACAAAGTCGGCCAAAACTTGACCTTTGATTACTATCCTTAGTCTGTATTCTATGTCATATTAACCTAGAACCATAGCCCATCGTGCTACTCTGCATGTCAAATCCCCATGTTACAGTAGGGACTTCAATGGGTTCTTTGTGAGTACCACCATCTTGTGAGCTTGAAAGTAATGGTTTAGTTTCTCTGATGCCATTACCAGGGCGAGTGTTAGTTTTTCCAGAGGTACATACCTCATTTCTGCGCTTGCCAGGGTCTTGCTCACGTAATACACCGCCTTCTGCTCTCCTTCTTCTTCTCGGACAACCACAACATTGACAGCATGGTCCGAGACTGTCAAATACAGAAATAGTTCTTCTTCTGGAACTGGATTTGACAACACTGGTGGGGTTGTCAAATACTTCTTCAAATCAACCAGGGTGACTTCGCATTCATCTGTCCATAGAAAATTTGTGGCCTTCTTCAGTAACTGGAAGAATGGTTTGCACTTGTTCGAACTCTGGCTGATGAATTTGTTCAATGCAGCTGTTTTGCTGGTTAAAATTGGGACTTCTTTTGCTGTCGGTGGGCTCTTCAGGTCAAGGACAACCTTGATCTGATCAAGGTTTGCCTCAATTCCTCTTCAAGTCACTAGATACCTTGAAAACGCACTTCAAGGCATTTGGACGAAGCTGGTATGCTTTCAAGATATCAAAAACCTCTTTCAGATTGGCTAGATGATCTGAAGGTTCCTTACCCTTCACGACCATGTCGTCGATGTAGACCTGTACAGTCTTCTCAATTAGATGTTTGAACATTTTTGTCACTAGCCTTTGGTATTGTGATAACCCTGCTCCGTATTATGCTAATTAATCTTAATTACAAATGTGATTATGTGTTTGATATGATTTTGAGTGCCATTTATATGAATATATATGGTTTTGAATTTCTATCTGTTCACCGTAGGAAAATCTGTTTGATTATCTGCTTTAGAATTTAAATTGAAGGCCTTATCAGCCACAGAAACCGAAATTGACTACGCCATTGTGATTGGCATAATTTTTAGAGCCTACGGTGAAATTTAATTGAAAATTTATTCAGATCAAATTAAATAGATTAAATTGATGAAATAGTGCTCAATTAATTAGTGTTAATGGAATTTGATTAAGAGGGGCTATAAAGGGCCATTATACACCCACATTCCTTTAGTTTTGAGCTCAAAATCAGATTTTACATTCTAGAGAGGGAGAGGGTGGGCTCTAGAGAGAGAAAGAGGGAGAATTGTGCAATTTTGGCTCAAGGCTTAAGAATTGGAAGTTAAACTCAAAGAACTTGAGTGTTTGAAGCTCCTAGGTGAGTAATCAACCCTTAATTCATGAGTTTGAGTTGTGATTTTGTGAATTGAAGATTAAATGGTAAGTTAGATCATGAATTGAATTGATTAAGTTGAGATTGAAGTCCATGTGTTCATGCATGAAGAGAATTGCTATGAAATTACATAATCTAGCCTGTAATATGTGAATTATGAAAGATTGAGCCTTGAAGCATACACGCAAGCATGGTTTTGTTGAGTTTCATGGTTATAAGCATCATTGGTGCTATTTGAAATGGAATTGGGGTCAAAGACTAACATGTATGTTGAATTGATAGAGATATGAATTTGGTATGAAGTTTGAATGCATGTGTTTTGATCATACAAAAGAAATGAGGGTTATTTGAGAATTAGATGATGATTTTGAACAATTTGGTGTCATACTCTTATATTCTCATGTAATAAAATGTGTTTACATGTTTTTGAACCGAAATCATGAGTTTGGAACCTTTGAACATCAAAATTGAACTTCAAGAACAGTTTTGGAAAACCTAAAATTTGGCATGTTCGCTCGAGCGGGGAAAGCGCCGCTCGAGCGTGAAATGCGAGCTCCCAGAACTTTTTGTAGACATAGATATCCGCTCGAGCGAGGAGATTCACGCTCGAGCGGGAAGCCATGTAGTGTGACCTTCAGCTCGAGCGTCCGAATTCACGCTCAAGCGTAAAAATGAGGTAACCAGCACTTTTGCAGACCATGAGGGTCCGCTTGAACGACGGAACCCACGCTCGAGCGGGGACCCCTGTTTTAGAAATTTTGTAAAGGTGTCCTATGTTTCATTTTCCGTTCTCTTTCATTTCTAAGCACTCTTAGGCATGCATTGAGCATCATAAATGAGTTAAGCGGATAAGAAAAAAGCCTAAGAGGGATGTATGAATTTAGAACAGATTGAATTGTTTGTGACCCATTGTGTTCATGAAATGTGTAGGGTCGAGTTCCAAGGCAAATCCGCTGGCAGAACACTGTGAGTAATATCTTAGTAAAGATATTTTGAAGTATGTTATTTGTCCAATTACTTATTCCCATATAAGTCTTATAAGTTGTTAATTTGAATTGTGGACAAATGTTTGTTATGCCATATGGTTGGGCCAAAGGCCGTTGGGTATAATTGATTGGGCCAAAGGCCGTTTAACATGCATGAATGCTGGGCCAAAGGCTGTTTGACATGAATGAATGGGTCAAAGTCCGTTTGACATAAATGAATGGGCTAGAAGCCGTTTGACATGAAAGATTGGGCCAAAAGCCGTTTGACATAAATGAATGGGCCAGAGGCCGTTTGACATGAATGAATGGGCCAGTGGCCGTTTGACATAAATGAATGGCCCAGAGGCCGTTTGACATAAATGAATGGGCCAGAGGCCGTTTGATATGAATGAATGGGCCAGAGGCCGTTTGACATAAATGAATGGGCCAGAGGCCGTTTGACATGAAAGATTGGGCCAGAGGCCGTTTGACATGAATGAATGGGCCAAAGACCGTTTGACACAAATGAATGGGCCAAAGGCCGTTTGACACAAATGATTGGGCCAAAGGCCGTCGGACAGGAACGATTGGGCCAAAGGCCGTCGGATATGAATGAATTGGGCCCGAGGCCGTTTAATGTGTTTGGAACCGCAGTTACTTGACATATATATATATGTATATACTAGATAGAAATATGAATTGGGCCCAAGGCCGTCTGACGTATGTTGTTCTAAATACCGTTCGTGTATCTTCTTTATTTGATATTATTCACTGGGCTTTCGCTCACGCTCATTCATGTGTTTGTAGGTGAGCCAAGGGAGGTCCAAACCCAGCCTCAGTGAAGTTTGTGTGAAACAGTCAAGGTTTTGAAGAGTCAACCCATACGTCTCACACACGAGACTTGTTTTCGCCTTTTTGCTATTTTGTTATATTTTGTCATGTTGGCAAGAACTTTGGATTACGATTGTATATAGTTTTGATTGGCTGACCATGACTTGAAGGATCCTGTTGTGTAAAGCTTATATGTTAACTTTCCTTGACGTGAGTTATTAATGTATGTTTGTGAAATGTTATGACGTGCCATGTAAGCACAGCTCTATGGACAAAAGTTTGAAATTGCTTCCGTTTGGCTCCCTTAACTTTATTAAAATATATCTGATTTGGTTTAAGGCCGTAGGTAATCTCGTGATTACTGGCCGGTTATGTCCTTAACCCATAAGGGAGGGTTCGGGTCATGACAAGTATGTTACCCCTACATTCTTTAATCCAAAGGGCATCACTCTGTAGCAATAAAGTCTCTTTGGAGTGATAAATGTCGTCTTCTCTTCGTCGGGTGCGTACATGGCTATCTGATGATAGCCTCGGTATACATCAAGGAAACTCATCTTTCCATGGCCATATGAAGCATCCACAAGCTGGTCTACCTTTGGAAAAGGAAAACAGTCTTTCGGGTAAGCCTTATTCAGGCTTGTGAAGTCCACAAAAACCCTCAACTTGTCATTCTTCTTTTTTATTACCACTATGTTGGACAGCCATGTCAGGTAGTTTACTTCTTAGATTGCTTGTACCTCCAGTAGCTTCTCTACTTCCTCTTTAACTGCTTGTACATGGACCAAGGTTGGTCGCCTGTCTCTCTGGATCACACGTTTAGTCGACCTATCCACGTTGAGCTTGTAACAGGTGACCTTGGGGCTGATCCCCGGGTTCTCGTATGGTGTCCAAGTGAACACCTCTATATTCTCTCTCAAAAAAGCTTCCAATTTTCTTTCTTCTTCCTCGGCTAATCCCGAGCCGAGGAGGAAGAATCACTTTTCATCCCCTTCCTGTACCAAAACCTTTTTCAAAGGCTCTTGGCTTTTGTCGGCGGGTTCTTTACCAATATCGTCCAAGACCTCCTGGTCTTCATCTTCTATCATTGTCATCTCCACTTCTCTAATAGCGCAGATGTACTTCATTGTTGCTATGGAGCAATTCTTTGCCTACACTTGGTCTTCTTTCACCTCCTCAACCCCGAACTCGATTGGGAACTGCAATAGTTGGTGCAGGGTTGAGGGAACAACCCTCATAGCGTGCAACCAAGTTCTCCCCAAGATGATGTTATATGGGAATGGGGTGTCTATCATTGTAAACTTTATGGTTACCGACGTGGTTCCTACTTGAACCTCCAAATTAGTTGTACTTAGTGGCCACATTATGGTCCCATTGAATCCAACCATAGAGCTGTCGGATTGCTCCAGATTGTCCTTGTGAAGGCCAAGCTACTTGTAATATCTGACATACATAATGTCACAGGAGCTACCTTGGTCTATTAATATTCGTCTTACCTGGCAGTCTCCAACCTTCAGAGTCACTACAAGAGCATCGTTGTTCAGATGTTATACCATATCTAGGTCTTTTTCTATGAACGAAATTATCGGCCCCCGATGTCCCTCCATTCGGGGCTTCTTCTGTTGGACTTGGTAGACATGCTGCAAATGTCCTACCCTCTGTGTCTTTCCCCGAATCTTGTTCTCATTGACCTTTGTGTGGTTCACTTTAGTAACCCGTGCCTATGGCAGCGCCTGGGCCAGCTTCACCTATTCTTCTCATGTCTTTACTTCATTTATCAAGTCTACCAGGTGTCCTTGTCTGACCAGATCCTCCAAGTGTTGTTTCAGGGCCCTACACCCTTGAGTCATGTGCCCATTCTCATCATGGTAGGCAAAATTCTTTTCGGGGTTCCTACCTATGTAATCTCCCAAGGTCTTCTGTGATGCCCTAAAGTAGGGCAAATTTTTTTATCCTCTCCAAGACCTTATAAATGGGGATCTTGAAAACTGTGTTTACGGCCTGCATAACCTTTAATCTTGGTTTTGGTCTGTCGGTGCCAGTATTGCCTCGACTACGCGTGGGTGAGCCGTTTCTCTTCTCTTGCTTTATTGTACTTGTCTTCTTTTTTTTTCTGTGTTCCTCTGCCCTCGCGTACTTTTCAATCCTTGCCATGAGGTCCTCCATGTTCTTTGGAAGGGTTTTTACAAGGGATTGTCGAAGCGGGCAATCATCTTCTAAGACATTCTTGAAAGACACGACTGCAAGTTTCTGGTTACAAACCGGGATCCGATTGTAAACCTCATAGTACCTCTTGATGGAAGCCCTAAGGCCTTCACTATCATTTATCTTCAAAGCCAATAGGGAACCTACCTTCAGTGGCTGTAAGCTGTTTGTAACAAACATGGCCACAAACATCTCGACCAGACCTTCCCAACTCTTCACACATCCCTTCGACAATTTGTGGAACTAGTTCGACGTTATTTTCCCAAATGTTGATGGAAACATCTTGCATAATAACTGTTCATTCCCACTCCACAAAGCCATCGCATTCGAATACAAACCAACATGGAAGTTTAGGTCTAACTTACCATCATAGATCTGGAATCTTGGTATGCTAGATCTCTTCGGTGCCTTGAATGCATCCAACTCTACTGAGAATGGTGTCTTTAGCTGGGCGATGGATGTGATCTCGGCGTTCTGTCTCTTCGTTTTGAAGTAATCTCATAAATCTTCTTTTGACTGTCTAGGAGCTCAGCTATCGATCAACTTCAGCCTCTTCAGCGCGTTGCTTCTTATATTGGGATGCGTCCTTTTGGACCTCTCTACATCTGCCATATCATCAAAACAGAGGCCCAGCCCGTTGACCTGCTGAGATCCCCTGATCTGGGTTTCCTCAGTCCTCGAGGTTCTTTAGGACTCCTCCCGCCACAATTTTGTCCACCCAGCATTCTGGGACCGCCCATATAAATTCCCAAGTCTCTTTTCATGTTCAGGAACTGTTGGCACTGTAGCCAGTCCCTCCTTTTGGGCATTGGTGTTTCCTGCTAGAGTCGACGTTTCCGGTAAAGGCAATGCAAGCTACATCACCTTGCTTTGCATCATAACGTTCACCACGGTCTGCAGGTTCGTCAACTTGTTCGCCAAGTCCTTCAGTTCGTCGTCTCTCCTCAGGCATCTTTCTTCCATACTTGGCAGTCGCTTTCGTTGTAGCATTCTTCCCGATTGCCTCTTTTCAGGCCATTACGGCCCCTTGCAGCGTTGTTGGCGTCAGGATTTACTTCTTGCACTTCTTCGTCATCGTTTCCTTCTCCAATGTTGGGATCTACGTACTCCTCTTCCTCACTGTGCATGTCGTCCTTGACTCTCACCTCTTGTCCGGCATTGGCCATGCCAAATTGTGGGTGTTGATTTACGACCTCACAACCAAACAGGAAACTTAGCTGAAGAGCACGCGATAGAATAGATTAAACCAAGCACCTGCCAACAAGAAGACAAGAATACCACAGTGGCTCGTCCACCCGGGGGTATTTTAACGATCAAGTCAGTCAAACTTATCTCTCAAAGATATCGAACAAATACTTAATGCACAAGTCAAAGCATACATTGGACCCATGAGGATGCTGTACTTTTATAGCTAATAGTGCCCTCGTCCCCTAGAAGTCTCACTTCATAGGACTCAAGCACAATGCTTATCTCTGACTCTTAGTTAGATATGGATGAATTACTCAACAGTTTCATTTTTATCCGAACTAAGCACATTATTTATTTAGGACTCTTGTCCTCTATCCAAATATCTTGGATTCTGGTATTATCGCACCATATCTCGGCAATACCGCAATCATCTCGGCAATCTAACTTGTCCAAGTGGCACCTCGGCCACTTGGCATGACCTCGTAAATACATCTCCACAAATTTAAATGACATCGATGATAATTGATTGAAGAAATTTATCCACTGACTTGGACAAGGTTTCCAATATTTGAGTTGTGAACGAAAAGGAATCCTTCGGAGCTACCGACAAAGCCTTTATTGAAGAATCTTGAACAGATTTGAAAGAAATCACAGATGCTTCTACCAAACTTGAGTTTGGGTGATTCAAACTTAGGGTCTCTAGACACAATAGTCCCCCATGCAGATTCTAAGTCACTTAAGTTTGCTAATTCTTGATTTTTATAAGAGATTTTTGGAATATATTTTGGGGTTTCTTTATGGATTGTGTTTCATTTTTTACTCGGAACAGTGATTTTGGAGGTGGGTTTTTCGTATTTGGGTGTTTTAGGCAGTTGTTCAATGTGCTTGGTATTTTTTTGCTATTCAATTTAGGATTTAAGGTACTGCAATTTGGATACCATTTTAATTTTAGAGGGAAATCAAGTGATTTGAGAAATGGGTTTTGCTCAAAAATTTGTATAGATGATGATGGGAAATGCAATAATACAAAGATTTCACTATTAACGAATTTGACGGCTCAATTGGGGGAAACTCGAGATATTGCAAATGGAAATGGTGATGTCAAAGCAAATATTGTTTTAAATGATTATTTTAGAGAGAAATCAAGTGATTTGAGAAATGAGTTTTCTTCTTCTTCTTTGTTGATCTTTCTCTCTCTGTGAAGTCCTTAACCGATTCAATTTTTCTTTTTCTTCACCAAAATCACGTCATTTTGATGAAGAAAAATCTCAACCCTTAACCCATTAAATAAGACACGTGTCGCACCCACAACACTTCATTCCACACTAATCACTCTAGAGGATCCCAACGCTTGGGGCATGTGGGTTCACCATATGTATTTGATGATATAGACAGTTAATAGTAAGCCTTCAGTGTATAGAGATTATTCACACACAAAAATAATAATAATAATAATAATAATAAAATTGATCCAATAAATGTAGTAATTTGTTTTAATTACAAAAATAAAAATAAAAATTACTTTTAAAATTATACTTCTCATCCATTTTATTAAAAATAAATGTGATCAAAATTATGTAGTTATACCTCTCGAATGTGAATCAGCTACACATAGGTACACAGAAAATCAACTAATCAAATTAGGCCACAGCCCGAATTGGATTTGCCTTCTATTTTAAATATTCATATCTATTAAATTATGTCTGATTATCGAAAATATTGAGATTTTCAACCATCCAATAGTTATAAATATTTTGAAACGAAAAATCCTTGGTCTAACATGGATAATATATGGATAATTTTATTTGCACACACCTCTAAAAAAAATTATGTAGAGATTTGGAAACGTATAGCATAATCTTTAGCCTATATAATATATGGATAATACTATTATGCCTGTATAATATGTGGGTAATACTAAAAAAAAATACTACTGTACATTCCTTAATAAAAATTAGGATAAATTACATTGACACCTCCTGAGGTTTATGTTTATTACAGTTCTCCCCTCACCTTTTGGAAATTACATCCCCCTCCTTGAGGTTTAAAGTTTTATTACAGATTGCCCCCTGAGATTTAAAGTTTCATAACAGTTTCACCACTCACCGTAATGATCATTACAAATAAAATTAAATTAACAGAGGGGTCAGTGTAATTTTCTAAATGTGAGGAGGTGAACTGTAATAAACATAAACCTTAGGGAGTGTCAGTGTAATTTACCCTAAAAATTATTATGGACTATAAGAATTCTTGGTCAATTTATCGTGATTCTAGTTATGAAATAACTGACATAAATTTAGTCATAACTAAAACATTGAAAAACCATTTTTTTGTCATAACCAATAACCACATGGTATCCTTACCAAAAACACAACTTGAAGTCATATCATAATAGAGGAATACTGCTACTTTGAATCATAACTAAGAGCTCATTTGGTAATTTGTTTAGTGACTTCTTGACTTTTTCATGAGACTTGGAAAGTTGTTATATTTGGAATAATTTTTTAGAAAAATAACATTTCAGTTGAAAGATGAAAAAAAATTCACATACATGGTGAAGTTAATAAATTTTAATTATTAAAATCATAAATTTTCCATGTATTATAATTATTTTTGAAAAGTTGGCGTGGTTTGTAATTTCTCTTAATTTTATTAGTTAAATAGATAGTTATGAAAGAAAAAGTAATTGATTGATATATAACATGTGACATTTTTGTTTATTTTTGACTATTTTAACCAAAAAAAAACTTCTCCCCAAATGGGCCTAATTCCACTTTGTTGCCTAACCAAAAGAATCACAATAACACACAACTTGCATATTGGAATGGAGTGAGGTACACTACATAAACCTTAACTCTCTTATTGATCCTATATTCTCACAAGAACATAACTCTCTTGCAAACTACATCATCGACAACTCTCTCTTTTTTCTTTTTCTTTTCTATTTTTTTATTTTTTATTTTTTATTTTTTTCCTTTCATGATCAGGAACATCAAACAACTCTCTTATAAAGGAAAACACTCTACTTCTCTTCTGAGTGGTTTAACTTGTGCACAAATTGCAAAATTAGCTGAAAAACCTCACAAACCAAGCTTTAAGTTAGGATTAGCATTAGCTTTTCTCAAACTTTCACTTTAGCAAACTCCATCCAAACTTGATCAAGACAGTCTTGAATGGCCCTTGCTTTGCTTCCATCTTGAAATGGCCCTTTGTTCGCTCAATTTGGCTTGTGTGCTTTTTCCATTTTCAAGATAGGGGCGGCATTGGACTGACTCCTACAGAATCAACCTCATATATCCAGACTCACCTGTAAACCACGTGCATCACAACGTATCTGAATTTCATTGCCTTAGAAAATGTGAAAATGTCGATATTGCTAGCACTCCATGATGCTGCCTGGATTGCCACATCGCAAAAACATGAAAATTATTATCAAAATAATGAGAAAACAAAATGTTCTTATTATGATCAAAGATTCTATCCCAATAAACTAGGCCAAGAAAAAAGGATTTTCATTGAAGAACCAAACCGAGTTAAATGATAGCTCCTAATCATCGTTGCTGTGGAGATTTCACATGGCCAGGCAATGGATATCCTCGGGAAGTTAGGTTCATTGGTGAAGGATGGTCGTGATGTACTGGGGACTTGGTATGAGGACTAGTTACTTGGGACTTGACAAGAGGGCTAGGTACCGTTGCTTGCTTTGGAGTGGAACGTTTTATGGATGGAAGCTCTTCAAGAATATTCAAAACCTGATCCATTTGGGGCCGGGCTTTTGGGTCGGGGTTTACACAGTGCATCGCCAGAGTGGTGGCAATGCAAGCTCCTCTTCGAGGATACTGGCCTTCCAACT
This sequence comes from Camellia japonica, assembly GCA_030407325.1. NCBI lineage: Eukaryota > Viridiplantae > Streptophyta > Magnoliopsida > Ericales > Theaceae > Camellia > Camellia japonica. The sequence continues at coordinate 97,616,126 of JAPPVO010000059.1, forward strand.
TGGTGTCCATGATTCGGAATATCCTCCTTTTCTCAGCCAAGTGGGGTTTTGCCCACTCCACCAACTTCTGCTCAACACCGACCTTTGTTTTATCAACGGCGAGCCGGCCAGTAAGCAACTCCAGCAATACAACCCCGAAGCTGTATACATCACACTTCGCAGTCAGCCGACCTGCCAATAGGAAAACCATTTGTGTAAGTGTACTATTGTCCTAGTTGTGCTAGTAATACAAAAAGATTTCACAGAATGGAACACAAATGAGAGACAAACGAGTAGGACCCACAAGTGTGGAATGAACTGACCCTAAGGGATGCTTATGTGTAAAAAAAATGAGAGCTTCCCAATTTGTTGGAAAAAACACGGTAAGTATTGAATCTTGGAAATTTTGAAGTGGTCACTGAATTCTATTGCTTATGAGTTGAATGTCACAGGAATGGCTGGAAGAATTGGAAAAGACCATAGAGGTAAATTATTTCATACCATTGCATTACTTCAAATAAATTATCAGAGATGATGTTTAATTTCATAGTCCCAAGTATGATGCTAAAGTAGTCTTTGATTTCACAATCCCGAGCATATGATAATGTAATTTTAAAAATTGGTAAACCATTTCAAAACCTTTGGCACAAGTCAGATCAAGATTATCACACAATGCATACAAGATACAACCAATATAGTCAGTAGAAAACAAAGTTTCTAAAGCTGCCAGAGGTTATTCAAGTAAAGTAGATCTAAATCCTCAAAATTTTATCTAAGGCCACACGTTTTGGGGATTTGGGGTTGCAATATGCATCTGATTAAGACAATAAAAGAATTTTCCAATCACCCATTGAATTTGAAGTTATTTTAACAATAAAAGAATGTATTGATGGTGTTAAAAGGAGTTTTGAAGGTAGCAACAGGAAATTCAATTCAATCACTGTTTCGGAATATGACTCCAACATGTTTCATTCGAATAAAAAATGATGAGAATCTTACCTTTAAAAAAAAAAAAACTCCATTGGTTGAGAACCTCAGTTTGAATTTGGAATTCAAGTTTCCAATTGCTGGTGGTATGATATTTTATTAAAACCTCACTATGAGATTTTAAATTCAGTCAAAAGTCTAACCTCTCTCATGGATTTTGCTATAATCAAAATCTGATTCTCAAAAAAACGATTTGAATTTGGAAAATAAGTAAAAAATCAAACTATACAATCCCTTATTTCAAAGTTCAAAGACTAACTAAAGGAACTCATTAGCAATTATCGAATTATATCTTAGTAAAATTTTACCCTACTTGAGCATCATAACTACATAATAATTTACCAAAACTCTAGTTTGTTAAATAATACTTAGGTTAAGTGAATATCTGTGTTGAAAATCAACCACCATTGCTTGACTCTCTTGCGAAACCAATTCAATTTGAAAATAATTTTTAATGGAATTTATTGACACTAAATTTTATGACAGTAAAAACAAACACTTGTTCATCTGTAGTAATAACTTTAAAGGTATTCAAATAATTATCAAATGTTAAATACGATCATAGAAATGTGTAGTAAAGGATCATTAGCCAAACAATTCTTCGGGGAAGATTAGAAGCAACAGAGACAGTAACCACCAACAAAATGCCAGCTATGAAATGAAAAATTACAAGTTTATAAATAAATTGCCATAAACTAAACTTAGGCCTCGTTTGGGAACAGGTTTTTTTTAGTAACTTTTTGGTTTTTTGGCTAAAATATGATGTAAAAAAAACTAGTATGTTTGGGCTGACTTTTGGCTTTTTAAGAAAAGATGTACAAAAAGTAGAGAGAAAAGGAAAATTTTGACTTTTTGGTATAGGTTATTGGCTTTTTGGCTTTTTTAGTAACTTTTTTGCTAAAAAAGCCACTTGCCAAACGATTATTGGATCAAAGAAATAAACCTGTAGAAACATATTCGGGGGCAGTATAGCCATGAGTACCCACGACTTGAGTAGATACATGAGTCTGGTCCCCAGTGGGGCCAGCTTTCGCCAATCCAAAGTCTGAAAGTTTTGCATTAAATTCCTGCATGAAGCGTAATAAGCACTGAAACACTCACTAAATGAACTCCAACCCAATCACAAATGAAGAGATGCAAAGACGTGACGGATGTAGGGGATCAAGTACCAAAGTATTTAATAGTGAAGACGTGTAAAAACTGGATTGGCCTAAATCAAGAGAATGTAATAATGCAATAGAAAATAACACTACCAGAAGCTTAACCAATTAACAGTCAACGGGTCCTGGAATCATGTGGACTGAGCCCATGAACTCACAAAGCTAAAGCAGAGAATTTGTTTTCATTCCACGTACCGAATCTAGCAGGATGTTAGAAGCTTTAAAATCACGATATATAACTTGTGACTCAGAGCCGTGCAGAAAAGAGAGCCCCCGAGCAGCACCTGTGGCAACCTTAACCCTTGTTTCCCATGAAAGAGGTTTTGCACTCCCTAAAAATAAGGTTTAGTTTCAAAATTAGTGAACCAAATGGCATGTTTTTGCAAGGTTAAAACCAGAAGCTTTGCAATTCGTAGTTTACTCTGGTGACTATAAAGTGTGATTTACAGAATGTGTTAGGGAAAAAAATTGAGAACTTTGACTTACTCTTGAATAGATGATTCTCCAAGCTGCCTCGGGGCATGAACTCGTAGACCAATAGTCGGTTGTCACCTTCCAAGCAATAGCCAATAAGTTTTACCAGATTTGGATGATGAAGTTGGCCAAGATAATTTACCTCCGACTGCAACCAACTAGCTCTGAGTAAATAAATAAAGCCAAAAGGGTTGTGTTGTGTTTGGATCTTGGATTTAGGAAGAGGCTTGTGAAGGGGAAAAAAATGTGGATGGACATGTGAAGAATCTAATTTTTTGTCACTTTTTCCTTCGCTTTTTACAAATCCTGCCCCAAATCCTAAATCCAAACACAGCCTAAGTGAATTATCAGAAAGACTCACCAGCCATTCTTTATGACCTTGGAAGCCTTTGGGTTTAAGCTTCTTCACAGCAACTATTGTTCCAAATCCAGGCCTTGCGGCAGTTAGAGTCCGCTCATCAAGCCATCCTTTGTAAACATATCCAAAGCCACCTTCTCCAAGAAGACTTTCGGGACAGAAGTTTATAGTAGCATTCTTAAGCTCGTTAAAGGATAGGGCTTTCACATGGAGTGATGGCAATATCTCACCCGTGGATCTTGGACTTGGCAGGTTTACAGTTCTATTCTTTTCATTGGATGAATGGATATTCAAAATTGGACTTGGCAGTTTTGCAGCTCTATCCGTTTCAGTCGATAAATGGATAGTCAAAATAGGAGGAGGTTGGTTTAGACATTTTGGGGGCCCTGAAATAAGGAAAAAAAAATGTGATAATATGGGAGAAGTGGAAACTGGCAAGTCCTACTTTGAAACAATTTAATTAAGATCACATTTGAATCTTATTTGCAAGGCACAGAAACAGATGTTAGACCAACATAAGGTGTTTAACTGAGTCGTCTACAAAAAAAGTTTAAACGTGATATGTTATTATAGTATATAACAGGGTCATTTGTCTTTGATGGTTGGCATGATAGGCAGTTGTTTACAAACCACCCATCTCCATGTTTGGTCATATAATTGAAACCAAATATAAAGAAAAACCTCCTTTGTCTACCTAGAACATGTGCTGAAAAATAGTGCACTATAGTCTTTTGCATAAAAGTACAACCCATTTATGAAGTTATTATTTCGTTGCATGGCTCTTTATGGTGCTTTTGTACATGTGCAAACTCAACACGCATTCATAATTTTCAATGAATCTGATATCATTAAAATTTCTTGGGTTTCATATGTCACTCTTGTAAGGAAACACTACCAATTTATTGAGACTGAACACTCTTTAGGACTAGAAATGCAATATTACAAGAATAGGAAAATATAATAATCTACACATGTTGAGATAGTAAAAACATATGCATATGCATTAATAACATGGCGCGCATGGCCATGAAGAAAAGATTGAAAACACTCTACACCAAGCTGGGTATGCCCCATAAATTTTTTTAATATAAAATACAAGGCTTGCTTTTTTATCTGTTGGACAGGCACTTATCAAGAATCTTCTTTAACTTTACATTGTGATCATGTCCAAAAAGACGTTTTCCAAACTGCACCGTTATACAGAAATAATGAAAGCCATCAATAATTATGAGCTCTCTTTGTCTCTAAAGTTCTTTCTTCATTGTTTTAAGGAGACGCGATAAGGATAAACTGCCCCCTAAGCTTGTCTTGAGACAGAAAAATAAAGCACCTTTCGAACTAGGGTCAAGATTTTAGTTCATAAAGACAATAGTGTAATTTCTTCCACTAAAATCAGACGAGGCCCATCCCAACATTGAGATGAATGAGGTGTCGCAGAGGAGGTGAACGTTAGCCATGGACCTAAGGAGCAACAGCCAAGACTGTCTGAGAAATCAACAATATAGATGAACGCCACGTACAAGTTGACCAATCATGTCCTCCTTATCCAGCAACCAAACGTGGATTATAAGTAGACTCCTATCTTTTCATGATCTTTCACATGTTCATTTGGCAAGTGAATCAAGAATATGAAAGCACACAATTTGGGAAAGATGATGTAAACCAAAATGAATTTAATTCCAATAACAATATGTACTGTTATTTATTGACAAATGGCAAGAAATTAGTCTTCCTTAAATGTATCAATAAATAAATAGAACCCAAAAACAACATTAACATTAAAACAAGAAGGGAAAAAAAAAGAAGAGGCCATAATCAAGTCCATCAAAAAATTTACTTCCAACAGTCAAGAACGTAGTCTACTGAATGCAATCTGATAAAGTAATATGCATTTAAATTTTAAATGCAAAAGCAGCCAAACCCCAACAGAAGCAAATTAAAATCTGGCTTACAACACCATTCAAACCCTTAAGACAATCTATCAACCAGAAAATTTCAGAGGAGGGCTGCTAAATGCAGTACAAGTCATAGTTAATGAATGAAAAAGGTAAAATGCTGCATGAAAAATCACTAAAAAGTTCAGTTATAAACCTTAACCCATCTTCTGAAAACCAAATGTATAACTAGCCTGCTGTGCGGAGAGACGCTAAAACGCTCAACATCACCAAAGGCTGATGATGGTTATGAATATTGAGAACTAGAGCTAGAACTAGAACAAGTATAGAGAATATAGAGAATTAAACATTCATGACACCAAGAATTTACGTGTTTTGGCAAAGCCTACCTCCGCGGGCAATCCCACAAACACTAGTTTTCACTATCAAACTTGAACGAATGCTCAAAAAGCTACAATGGTACCAAAAAAAACATAGCCAAACTCAGAAAACCCACAATTAAAACCTACTTTTACACCTAACCCAAAACAAAACAAAACAAAACAAAACCAAAAAAATGAAGAAAGAAAGAAAGAAAGAAAGAAAAAGGTATGAAAGAAACATTTTGCCACAAATTCCAAAACCAAGAGAGATTAACCCCAAAATGAGAGGAAAATAATGAAAATAACACATTGAGAAACAAGGAAACGCACGAATTACAACCCATTTCAAAATTTGTTACGAAATCCTAAAAAATAAAAATAAAAAACGAGAATTAATAAAAATGAAACAAGAACAATATCATAAAATTCAAACCCAGATGAGAGGCGAGAAAAACCCAGAAAAGAAGATTACCAGAATGAGCCTCGGAGATGAAAACGAGGTCGACTTTTGGTCGAATGTTCCAGCAGTTGCCCATGGATAATGACGAGTAACCTATACATACAGCGACAATTCGAAATGGAGCTTGGCAATCTTCGCTCTTTCTCTCTCTCTCCTCCTCCTCCTCCTCCTCCTCTGCGTCCCTCCCTCTCCCCTGTGTTCTACAGAGGAGAGAAAGAGAGAGACCCACCACACACAAATGGAGAGATACAAAATGAGAAATACAAAGAAGACAGAGGTTAGACAACTTGTGCGTTTCAATAATTCGAAATCTTCATTTTGTGAAACGTTATTAAGTCTGTTTTGATGGAGAATTTGTAATTTTATTAAATTACTGTTTGATGGAAAATTTGTAATTTTATTAAATTATTGATCGATCGAACGGCTAGTGTAATTTTTTTATAAATTTTTGTATGAGGTGGCCGGTTTGGGGATATTTGGTAATAAAAATTCAACGACAATAAATAGTGATTTGATGAAAGACACATTGATTCTCAGTTTAATAAAAGAAAAAGTAAAATCAAAATCTTGAATTTAATACGTATTTGATGTAACCGTTGGAACAGGAAAAGAAGTTATTTTTTTTTTTATCAAATTTAAATTTGATGACAGTTTTGAATAATTATTGGAGATAATCTAATATCCATTAAAGGAAAATTTATCCAAAAATCCTACTTCCTGAAATGTTGAACCATTTAGTCCCAAAAGTTTTCTTATGCACTTATTAGTCCCATTTTTTTTGGTAATGTTTGCAGGTTACAATTATACCCTTTTTTGTTATGTTTGTGTCCTGAATTGGTGGTGGCGGTTTTGCAAGGGTTTGGGGAAACGGGGCTAGTGGAGTGGTGCAGAGGTTTCTCTCTCTTTTTTTTGCATTCATTCGATTGGAACACAATGGCGTAGTGTTCTGGTAACGTTACTATTTCGTATATGTTTGGTTGTGCCATATATATGCATGACAATGTTTTGTTGATGTTATGTTGTTTGTAAATATTTGTAACAGTCTGGTTTTTTTTGACAACTATGTATTGCTGATGTTACGTTGGTGCTAACATTTTTAATGTCGGTGGATGTAATATTAGGGTCTGTTGATGTTACGTTGCTTTCAATGGTGGTGACTTTAACATTTTGTATAGTTGATGTTACATTGCTACGAACCTCTGTAACATTGTGATTTCTTTTTTAAATTCAACGTCAATGTTCTGATGATGTTATTTCGTTGCAAATATGTCAATGCTAGTGGCTGTAACATTACGTTTTCTCATAGAACACAATGTTTTTGGTGATGTTATGTTCTGTTGATGTTACGTTGATTCCAGTGTTGGTGACTTTACCATTTCATTTAGTTGATGTTATGCTACTGTAACCATTGTAACATTGTGATCTCTTTTTTCCCCCCCGAATCAATTTCATGTTGATGTTATTTCGTTGCAAATATGTCAATGTCAGTGGGTGTAACAATGTTCTGTTGATGTTACGTTGCTTTCATTGTTGGTGACTGTAACTTTATGTTCAGTTGATGTTACGTACCAGTAAACCTTTGTAACATTGTCATCTCTTTTCTCCCCCCAAATCAATGTTCTGTTGATGTTATTTCGTTGCAAATACGTCAAAATCAGTGGGTGTAACATTACGTTTTCTCCCATAACACAATGTTTTGGGTTATGTTATGTTGTTTGAAATTTTTTTATATTCACTGTTTCCAATGTCAGTGGGTATTCTTTTGTGCAGATGAATGGGTAAGGGTTTTTTTGAATTTGGATGAAGTGTGGGAGTGTTGCGTATTTCGTGCTATGTTGATGGAATTGTTTCAATGTAATGGCAATTGTAATGTTATTATTTTCTAATTACCGTACGCATTATTCGTCTTATGGTTCGATTGTGCCTTGCGTTACAGGTATGGACGGTGTGTTGTTGTTGTGCACATACGGGCAAACAAATGTTGTTGTTCGGTTGCATCGCGCTATGACATTCACACAGCTGGTCAATGATATTTCTGGGAAGTTCGACAACTTGGTACGGGATGCGGTGTACATGTTGTGGGATGTCCCCGGGTATAAGAGGTTTAAGGTTGATAGCGATGACGATATCCAAAACATGTTGTGCCTTGCGGAGTCATTGGGTTTGAACCATTTCGATGTTCTCATTCAACTCCGGGATGTTCCGGGTGGTGGTAACTACGGGAGTGCGTATTGCAATGAAGGTGAGGAGTCGAATTTTAGTAATAAGACGTTCGCTGTGGATGATCAGACGGATTTGTTACCATCATATTGTCCTAATAAATCAAAGACGTTCTTGTCTGCTCAATGGGCATTTGGGATTACCCATGTTGGACAATGTTTCGTTGGTGGTGCCAATGAATTTCGGAAAATATTATGCAAGTATGCCGTCGAACGCGGGTTTCAATTCAAGTATTTGAAGAATGATTGCGTTCGCATCACGGCAATTTGTAAGTTTGCAGCGTCCACAGGATGTGCGTGGTCAGTGCATGCGAGGGTGTTGTCATCGAATGGGATTTTGTGTGTGAAGAAGTTCGATAGTGTGCACAGTTGTGGAGCTGCAGTTCGTACACATACAAACCCACGTACGGGGTCCGATTTGGTTTCAAGCGTTGTCGCAGATCGGGTGCGTGCTCAGCCACTGACGCGTCCAACGGACATTGTGTTCGATATGAAAAATGACTACGGTTTGGATATTAGTTACCGGGTTACGTGGTTAGGGGTTGAAAAAGCAAGAGGTGAAGCATATGGAGATCATGCTACGTCATTCGACCAACTTAGGTGGTATAGTGATTCCGTTATGGAAAAAAACCCACACAGTTACATTAACCTCGAATTTAACCAACAAACTGGGAGGTTCGTTCGGTATTTTATATCCTTCTGTGCATGTATAGATGGGTTCCACCATTGTCGGCCGTTACTTTTTTTGGACGGCACGTTTCTCAAAGGCAGATTCAAGGGGAATTTGTTAGCTGCTACTGCAAAAGATGGCAACAAAGGTGATGTATCATTTTTTTTTCATAACTTGTCTGCTAACAAAAAAAATGATCAAATTTCAATTCCGATTGTTTTTAATTAATCAATTACATATATACATATTGTTTGCAGGCTTGTTTCCGGTGGCATTCGCCATTGTTGATTCCGAAAATCAACAAAATTGGGAGTGGTTTTTACGGAATCTTAAAGAAGTCGTGGGTGACGAGCGTATGTTGACGTTTGTTTCGGATAGGCACGCAGGCCTATTACAATCTATGCCAATTATATTTCCTACAGCACACCACGCATATTGTTTGCTGCATCTTCAAATGAATTTGAGAGACCGAATGAAATACGTTAATGCATCTCGTAAGGTTGGGTTGATGCGGAAGCTGCGGGAATGTGCTTACGCCCCTACAATACCATCTTATAATCAGAAAATAGAGGTGTTGAAAGAGTGTAGCCCGGCTGTGGTTGACAATTTCTTGAAAGACTTGCATCCATCCCACTGGGCTAATGCGTATTTCATGTAAGGTTGCTTGCACCCGTTCTACGTATTACGTTACTAAGTTCAATTTCGTCAATTTCTTACATACGTTAACATGCTTACTAGTATTTTGTTTCACTACACATTTTGTGTCTAACGTTAACATTCTTACTGTGCAGGGGGCAACGTTACAGCGAAATGTGGTCGAGTGCAGCTGAATCTTTTAACAATTGGATACGGGAGGCACGTCATCTTCCAATTACTAGGTTGGTCGACATGGTTAGGGGTCAAATAATGGAACAAATGGCGGAGCGTAGAGTCAAGGCAAGGGATTGGACCGGTGTGTTATGCCCGAAAATGGAGAAGAAACTGGCAGCAGCGTATAATGAAAGCAGGGGGTGGAGTGTTAGTCAGGCTGATGACAATGTCTACGAGGTGCATAGTCAACCCTCTGTTCTGGTTGATGTCACAAGGAGATCATGTTCATGTTTTCAGTGGCAGCTTAATGGGTTTCCGTGTTCTCATGCTGTTGTCGCTTTCCGTAATAATGGACAGAATATATACGATTCCATTGAAGCGTACTATCATATTGACAAGTTCCAGGCTGCGTACAGCGGAACAATTTTCCCCATTCCAACTGTTGAGAAGCCAGCATTTTCGCCCAATGATTTTATGATAGCGCCCCCGAAAGTGAAATGTCCTCCTGGCAGGCCGAAACGTAAACGAATTCCATCAAAGGGCGAGGTTGTGCAACGGATCCGTTGTGGTCGGTGTGGAAAAATAGGCAACCACAATAGGAAGACATGCAAGGAGCCTATTTGATCATGTTACAGCAAATTGATGTCCTTTTATTTTTTCGTTTCCTTCCCAATTCATTGAACTTCGTCCAATTTACATTTCTTATTGAACATTTTACTTCCCGTTGATTAAAGTTCAGAATTCACAACGTTTTTCCATTACGTTATAACTGCTTATGGATCGCACATGTGGGTTTACTTTCACATTCCACCCCGTTCTCACAAACCTATTCTGTCCTACCACCTGCCAATACAATTAACATTGCAATCATATTTTCAAAAAACACATTACCCAAATCATTTTCCTTTCCTCATCACTACAGACGATGTCTTATGTGCATTTCCTATTACATCCAACTCTGACACGTGAATAAGCTAAAAAACATAAAGTTTAATGTGTTATGTTTTAAGGTAACAATTAACATGTTCCCCAAGCAAATTTTGACATCAATTAATGACACACAGTTTCAGACACATACGGTTCAACTACAATGTACCATCCTGAAGTTCACTTGCTGGGTTCAACACCAACACCCTACCTAAAACACAATTACAACGCTGCAAACATGGAACTAAACCAGGACGAACATATTACAGATTTTCCGGAGCAAACGTTTCAACTTGAATGTACCCTTTTTTTTTGGTAAATTTCTGGGCTTACCAACATCCCGTACATAAACATAAAACAGACCTACACATTAAACATGTTAAACCCGTAACTAACATCATACACAAACACAATTACACAACACATCCAAAAAACATTAACATTTACTAACCCTGTCAAAAAAACAATCCCAGTTTTGCCCATGTTTTCCCAATGTTGCTGTAAAGTATTTTGTGTTTATCCAGTCACAGACACGTAGGTAATGTAACATCAAAAAAAACCCTACCATATAAACAAAACAATTGCACGTTCCACTGAAAAAACCAAAAACAGAAATCAAAGCTAATGTATGTGTTCCAGGAAATCTGTCAGGGCAGAGGCCGATTCCGGAGCCCTCTATGTGGATCGTTGATGAATGCCTTAACCATTTCTGATCTGAACGTGCTGACTGTCATCCCATCCATCGAACCTTCGACCTCCACATTATTTGCGTACTGCCGCATGATGAAGCATACCATGACAGCACAATCCGGACTGCCAATAGCAAACACGTTAACAGGGTAATCAACACGATCAAACAAAAACCATAACTTAACAGAACAGAGAACAAATTTAAGCCGCAGTTCAGATTTAAACTTACGATTCCGGGTGTTGTTGGGGACAATCACCCAAAGCCTCCAATGGCCCGTCCATATTCTCCGCTGTGACACCCGCAATGGATTGCACTTTCCCTTGTATCCGCTTCGCATCATCGACGACCCACTGTTTCTGTTTTAGGTAACACACCCAATCAGTCACACTACGTACTCCGTATCACTCTATATGCAGCACACGCACAACCAAACACATACATGTAATAACCACTCACGCGTACTTACCACTTTCACCGCCTCAGTAAAATGATCATCTCGGCTTCCTTTACGCGTTTTGATTGAGTTGTAGTGTGTCCATGTTCCCGAATCTGAATCGTACACCATCGTTGTCCAATGATTCCCATGGTATATAGGGTAATGAACGTATCTGCATCCAGATGCTGCAGTCATGTGCACGTTCAGGTAATTGTCTTTCGACGTTATGCTTCGATTCCTCATCATATCCTACAACAACAAAAAAAAAACAAACCAGTTACAAACCCACAACTAGACTGCCCAGCTGTGGCGAAAAAATAAATCCACACTATCTGACTATGTGACACTGCTCGTAATACCATATACGTACCGAACACACACTGCTGTGGAAGTACGATCTGCTGAAATTAGCACAATTAGCAGCCGCTACGTTCTGTTCACTTTTTAAAATTTCAGCATATGCGTCAATAACCTACCAACACAATTATTCACATGTTCCAAACACATTAGCCGTACAAAATGATACTCCTAACCATTTTTAAAAAACAATTAACGCAACAAACTGTCTTCACTGATGATGTTCTCACATCGACAATATGACATCATACTTACATTACCAGCAGTTGGCCCCCTTGAACGAGAGACTGGATGTCTTTGAAATTAACACGCACACCATACTCTGCTGCACTCCATATGACAGCCCTACACCAAATCACAATCACATTACTACAATTAAAATGTAATTTTCAAATGTCACATAAAACATAACAACTACAATACGAAATTAGTATGTTACTCGTCTCCTTCAAAAGTGTACACCACCTCCAACAGTTTCCGTTCATCTTCAGCCAACAATTTCCAAACCGGATACCAATTTTTCATTCCAAATCCAGCCCATGTTCTACACTGTCCATCGTCATCTTCAATGTTAAGTACATTCACATTTGTGATTTTTGCCATGTTGCACTCGTCCTTCGACTGTTTGCAACGCTTAACCAATCCAGGATACTCATAATCCTGTAGCCTCCACTCCCGCCTAGCTTTGCTCTTCACACGCCGCACCAATGATGTGATGTTTGGTTCCTCCAGATACACAAAGTCTATTACCCTGTCCAGTACCTCACTGCCTGGCCGATCAAGAACATGTTTAATGTTCGAATTAGTCTCTGATGTTGCTGCATTACCTGATCCAGCAGAATTGCCTTTACTTTTATCCTCCACTGGAGTCCATACCCCGGCACATAACGTCGACCCCTGGTTTACAACTCCATCCTTGCTTCCCACTATTACGCTCTGTCCACCAACTAACGTATTACCTACATCAACATCAACTACGATTGCGTTGTTCAATTCGGAAGTGTTGCCTACGACATTTGCCATGTTATTCACCGGGCCCTCCCTCTGATTTCCACCTTCTTGGTCTGTCGACGTCCCAGGACTTGTAGTTGTGTTCCAAACCAGCTGTGTTACCTCGTGTGTCTCGTACTCATCCACCTGGTCCTCTAACCGTCCTACTGCTGTTTTCATCTCCGACACTAGGGCATTCAAACGTGCAATTTCGGCATCCTTCACACTGATGGCAGTTTCGAACCCCATACACAAATTCGCAGCTTGTGAACCAAGTGCGCGTTCCATGCTTGCAACCTTACATTCAAGTTCCTGCACACGTTCCAATTTCATCCTCAATTCCTCCTCCAACTCTGCCACTCTGTCATGCGCTTCACTTTTTTTATTGACAACACTGCTTCCTGCTGTATCTGCATCCTTAGCTGGTTGCGTACTTGATAAATCCAGCAGATCTGGGAACAGTACTGGCCACTCTTCACCTCATACAACCGTGCCCAATCCATGCTTCGTAACACACTTGCTGCCTCCATCGTACGTGTCTACCTTGTCCGTCATTCTGCCTTTCTCAACATTGACCTCTGTAGATGAGTCCACTTGCCAACAGTTCAAACTTGGCTCTACAACTTCAGCACCGGCATCGCTATGTGGCACACTGACATGCACTGACACTGGCTGCACGTGAAGCACTTTGGCTTCTGCCCTCATACATTCAGCACTTAACAATGTGGTACCAACTTTGTACCGTTCAAGAATTGCGCCCTCCAGTTTATCACACCTTACCTGCCAAAAACACATTACAAAATTGTTAGCGACTCCAACACGGACCACCCACCAACACCATACAACTCAGCATCCCATGTCATACCTCAAACTGTCTTCCGCGACTCAAGTCGACCCCTTTCATTTTTGTCGTCAAATTTGCAATGTTCCATCTGCAGAACCTTGGCAGCACACTGTTTCGTTCTGGCTCGATCAGGTTGGTGTGTTCACAAATAAAAAACTGCAGGACATTCACAAACACAGTCATTAACATTACACGCAAACAAACTAATCCAAACATGCCAGTTACTAAATTGAAAATACATTACAGGAATAACACTTACAAGTAATATGACAACACATCCGGTTACCCTTTCCGGCCTGTCATGAAACTCGTTCAGTGACGCAATTAACGCGCCCCGTATTGCAGCAGCCCAATCATACAGCTGTATCGTACTTAGTTTGTCAATTACTCGGACGAACGCCCACCCGATAGACTCTCCAGTTGTGAAAAACAGTTTCGCACATATATATAAACACAGCAGCTTCGCGACATCTTCCTCGTCATGAACACTATTTCCTTGCAGTGCAACATCCATTAGTTCTTTAATTTTTTTGCACGAGATCCTCCCTACAATGTTGCAGCGACGCTGAATGAAATCTGATGGTGGCCTCGACCCATGAGCTAAATCCAGCTGGTCCACGCCGCACTGAATGCCAAAACTAAGTCGGATATCACTTCGACGCAATGGAACTCCTTTCCCCCCGATGTAGAATTTTTCATCCTGAGGATTGTATGTCTGCAGTATACGGAACACTGTCTCGTCACATTTTTTGTAGGCATTCGGTGACAAGTTCTGTTTGCGGATGGAATTAATCATCGACCAAAACGGGATTCTTCGCAGTTGTCGTTCATGGCCTGTTGTGAAATTTATTTCCAGCACAGTTTTGATAACCCCGTTTATATTTGAACGATACGCCAGGCGGGAAGTGTCAACTACCACTTTATCCTTAACATGGGCGTCTTCTTTATTCCCCTTGAACGGTATCTTCCTCTGTTTTTTCACAACAATCGGTGCTGACGTGAAATCAGAATCGCCCACGTCACGCGACACACTACCACTTCTTTTCCGTGGTGACTGCCTCAAAATCACTCCTGCACACATAATGAACACCAATCAGGGAAATACACACACCAATGTGTCATACTGTAACACGTACACTTCACACTGTAACACGTATACTCCACACTTAACAGTTACACATTTAAAATGTTCACCAAACATAACAACATACCCAACAACGTACCCTACATCCCACTGTCACACTGCCTCAAACAACAACATCATGACAGTGGAGACACTAACATCATATGCCCAGTTAACCCAACATCACCAACACAACATTGCAACATTAACATTACAAAGACACAGTGTTAAAGTGCAGAGCATCAACGAAACAGAGGGACTACACATTGCGCCGAAAACCCAGAAATTCCCAACCCAAAAAACAAAAAAAAAAAATACAAATGCCATTGTTTTCAGCAACAACATCATTCATACATCCCCATATACATCAACAACCAATACAGTCAAAAACATCATAGCAACAACATTCAAACAATAACATTGTACACTGATCCCTTACACATACTTCAAACATTAACAGCAGTAACATTGCAACCCAATTTAACCACAAACAGCATGAACACACAATACACATATGCACATTACACAACATGAATTGGTACGACAAGTAACATCACGAACCCAGAAACATTAAACATCTCAGCCCCACAGCCAACAATTGCACAACAAAAACAATCATACTACAATTTGACATTGCAATAATCAACTACATCATGAACACAGAGATATTGGCCACTGACATAACATCACCCCCAATATCGTACCCAACACCGTAACCAACATCCAACACAACATACCCAAAACCACACTCCCACACCCAATTCCAAATAAAACATCGCACTTAAACCCTATCAACAACCACAACTCTTCTAATAAAACAGCACAACAACATCAACGTCACAACCCTACAACAATGTACTACGTATCAAAGAAAACCACATAAAAAATCCAAACCAAAAACGGTATAAAATAACATACCTCCAATTTTTTTGGTCATTCTCAATCGTCCCCTCTCGTAACACCGACTTCCAATCCTAATCGCAAGATGAAACGGATATCGAACTATACGACGTCCCTACACTTCAACAACAGTGTCTTACCATTGACCATCACCACCACAACGTTGACAGCGTCTTTCAATTTTAGGGTTTCTGTAATGTAGAAACCTTCGCCCAAACAGATTCGCCTTCCGCTTTCGGATGTTGATTTCCTTTTCAAAACCCCAATTCTTTCCTTCAAAGCTTACCTCAGCACCGCCGAATCAGGAACATCTAATGTAACAGCATAACAAACTGCTTGCCTATCTCCGTAATTTCACATTACTACATTACCGATGTTGCCCATTAGTCTAACAAGTGTGGTCCACGGTGTGTATGCCCTCAAAGGTCATTTCCAATGTAATGGGACTGTTCGGTTCACAAGAAAACATTTGGGACTAAACGGTGTATAAGTTCATAAATTGGGATTTATTGGTGCATCACCCTAAAATAAATTAGTTCTATCTAATATTCATAAATTTTTTATTTTATTAAATTTATCACTGAAAAAATAGATGATAAATATATTTTTGAAACAAATTATTCATTTTTTTATAAACAAATATTATAAAATAAAAAGTTACAATTATCGGATTGACTTAAATTTTTGCATGGATATTATTCATTAAGAGCTTTACAAAATGAACGATTTTGATTATTGAAACGGGACTTATGATGGGCCCTATATGTCCATCTGGTTCTCTCATGTTGAGATCTCAATATAAGAGAAACTTAACTCTTTCTTAAAATATGAATTGCTCCTTGTGATTTAAAAAATTACAAATATTCCTTTGCCATTTTACATCATTAGAAATGGATTAGAGGTGTTCAATCAAAACTCCTAAGCATTTTTCTTTTTATTTAACAAAATTAATTAAAAAAATAAAATTCCTAACAAGCAAGCTGATTTTTTAATTTGATTCAATTTAAACTATTTGTTTATTTTTTTAAGTAAAACTAATAAATTTTTTTCTATTTTAGTCATTAAAAATGTTATTTTAGATATTTTATTTACATTTATATTGAATTTAATGAATAAAATATTATGTTCGATTAGTTTTATTTGACAAAAATAGATGAATGGTTTATATTAAAAATAAAAAATTAAATTAAATTTAAATTGATAAAATTAAAAATTCATGATTTATTTTATTTTTATTTATTTATTTTTTTTGGTTATGATTTTTCCTTTCTTATTCATCACAAAGTCCAATAAAGAAAAGCCACATGGAAAATTAAATTAAATTATAGATAAGTTTATAGTAGATCACATCAAGTCAAAGATGCTATTTGCACTAAAAAACTATTAGGTATGCCTAATTTCTTAATACATTTTATTAAATTTTTTAGAGGTATAATTTACTCTTAATGAATCTTATGTTTTTTTCTCAAATTATCTTTCAAGGTACACCCAAATAATAATAATAGATAAATCAAAAATTCCAAGTTACACCACTTTGAAAAGCCCTTTAAAAAATCTTTAAACAGATTTCTCATTATAATTATTCATTTTGTTCACAAACGATGGCACCGGCGAAGAAGAACGACGAAGGAGGACAATGAAACACACGCTTCTATTCATCTACACCTCCTTATTCTCTTTCAATCTAATACTATTAATATATAATAATATCAAATAAATAAATAAATATATATGTGTGTGTGTGTGTTTTCATAGATATAATTTATAAACTATTTAGCCAATTTTGTTTTGTTTTTGTTTTTGTTTTTTTTTTATTTATTTCGTTTTTGCTAGATAACCTTCTCACCTGAAAAACTCAAAAGAATAAAATCATGAAACTTAAACCTACAAATTCTAGGACACCCAATTAAAGCTATGATAGAAGCAATTATTCAAAGAGTGCTGCTATTAACACTTACCTTTTTTCTTTGGACCCCTACCTCTTTCATTTTTTTTTTTATTTCTAATTATATCCCAACATAAAATTTCACTTTTACCCTTATCCCTCATCTTCTAACCCTAATTTTTCAAACCCAAACCCAAACCCTAACCCCTCTCAACTCCGGCTACCACCTCCACCAGCCGCCGGCCAGCCCCTTAGTTCCAGTCGCCACCTCCATTTCCCTCTTCTTCTTCTTTTAAAATTGCAATCTCCACTGCAATCGCGATCTCTACCCCTACCAATTGCGAACCCCACTACCACTACAATCTCTCTCTCTCTCTCTCTCTCTACGCATGGTTGGGTCGATAAGGTTTGGAGGCGCGATGGTGACGGGGACGACGATTTGTGACCTCAAACCCTAGCCACCTCCATCGCCGTCATGATCTGAGATCTCAACCCTAGTCGCCGTCGTGATCTGTGACCTCAAACCCTAACTGTCGTCGAGATCTGTGGCCTCAAACCCTAGTCGCCTTCGTTGTTGTCACGATTTAAGTTGGGATGAGCAACGACCGACGATGGTGGCTAGGCGATGGTGGAGAGAGAGAGAGAGGGGGCTCGCGATAGTGGCTTGCGGCAGTGGCTCTGGATTGAGGTTGTTTGAAGCTGTTGGGGATTGGAGTTGATCTGAGAGTGGCCCCGGCGGTGGAGGTTGTTGCTGGAGCTAACAATGGTTGGGTTGGGAATGTGGGTTAGAGTGAGGGTATAGTTGGTTGGAATTAAGGTGGGGGTTCAAAGAGAAAATAGAGGGGCCTCATTTAGTTGGATAGGGGTTCAAAGAAGTGAGAGGTCCAAAGAAAAAATGAAAGTGCTAATAGCAGCACTCTTATTCAAATCATCGAAACTACAATTCTTTCTCTTTCCCAATTTTTATTTTGTATTTACAATAACTACTACTTTTATCTCAACATTCAATTAATATCATCAAAATGAAATGAAACTAAACAAAAACAAATTACTACGAGAAAAATATAAAAGACAAGTTGTATTGTTGAATTGGAAGCTCCGATTAGTTGATAAAAAAATTCAAAATAAAAAATTATAACAATACAATAAGAAACAATTATGTTGATGATAATGGTAAGTTTTGATGGGGTGGATTGGAGTTTTGAAGTAAAAAAGAAGATGAAAATAAAATAATTGAAATTTTAGGAAGAAGTTAAAGAGGGTTGAATATAAAGAATATGTATAAATGATTTGGGTGTACCATGAGAAAAAATATATATTTTATTTTAGAGTTTAATGTGTATTATCCTTATTAGTAAATTTGCATTAGGATATAACTGGAACCAAAATTTCAAAATTTAAATTGAACATACTGAGTTATTATTTAGGTACAAATGGAATCATCCCATCAAGTCAGTTTTCTCTGTTGGACTCTAGCCCAATCGCTTGAACGAGCCCATTTTCTAGTGGGCTAGAGCTATTAGACATTAGACAACATGCTTTTACGATAACAGCCCATTTAACCTTTGCTTGAATGTGTTGCTTGTAATTTCACCTTTATTTCAAAATATTTTTAATTATGGCCCATCACACTATAACATACCAGAGTTTTTAGGGATTAAATTTTTTTTTATTATCACAAAAATAAAAAATTTATTATAAAAAAATTAAGAGATCAATTTTATTTGTCATGTGAGTTGTCACGAAAAAATAATTCTTAAAAACAATTAAAACAAAAAGACTTTTAGAAACAATTTAAAAAATGTCATTAATAAATACACTTTTAAAGACAATAATTTTATACCAAAACATTTACTTTTTGAGACAAAATTTGATGCCAATGGGATAGTAATTTCTTACTAAGTGTCCAAATTTGTTATAGTATTAGTTGGCATAGTTTTTTGGTACACAATTTATAAGGAACCATTCTCCTCCGAAGGACAAAAAAATCATTTTGTGTGGTTTAATTTTTAAAATGTGAGTTTTGATTTTTTTTGTTTTTTGAAAAAAATAATGACAGAGATGCTCATCTCTTCTTCTCATTTCTTGTTTACCTCGTGAGGTAGCATACTCTCATTTTTTTATTTTTTTATTTTTTATAGTAATGACATTTAAGTGATATTGGACCCCTAATATAATCATTGTTCAAAGTGACAAACTGCGAAATTCACCATTAGGGTGAATTATAGTGGACTATACTTCCAAATAGGAGTTGGGTTGTGCGTCTAACAGTTTGAATCTGTGCAATCCTTAAAGATTTTGATCAATCATATACAATGTAAGATCGCAAGTTTCTAACAATAAAATTTCTCATTTTTCTCAGTGCCGTGTTCAATGGTTTAGTTCTACTTATATAACAATTCTTATTCCCTCGTTTCATAGTGAAAATACCAAAGTTTCAAAGTTTTTGCATAAAATACCAAAGTTTTTGTTAGACCATTTTAATATCTTTTATTTATTTATTTATTTATTTTTAATGTGATCTTTTGTCTTACTCATGTATCTTATTTTTTCTTATTCATAAATCTCATTTTGTTTGGTAAATAGAGATTCATTATCTTTGGGTGACCTTTTGTCTTGTTCATTAATGGAGATTAATTGAAAGTTCATGGATTTGGTGGTGAGTTAATATTTGGAAACTCTCCATTTTCTCTAATTTGATGGTCATTATTATTTTTTGGTGTAATTTGTAAGGTCCTAGTAGCCTATAAATAGTTCCTCTCATCTACTTTGTTTTACACCAACTATTTTTCTATACTTGAGAGATTACTAGTCAAAGAAATGTATTTTTTCTTGGTGAAGCTTTGGGTTCACCATCTTATGCAGAGTTGGCCTGAACCATATGACAAGTGGTCTGGCTATTGTATCCTAGAGGTCGGTATTTGAGTTCTTCCTACCGCAGTGGGCTTGATCTCCTTAAAGAAAACAAAATATTTGTGCCTCAGCCTGATCTATTTGTATCTCATTTTCTTTTGAATTATTTATCAATAAAATATAATTTTCTGATACTTTCACCAACAATTTTAAGGAGATCAACCATGGAACGAGTACTAGAAAAAACCAATGATGGAATTGGAGATCTTAACAAACCTTTCAAGTTCCAGAGAGTTCATTTTAAAAGGTGGAAAGAAAAAGTTCTTTTTTTGTCTTAGCCTTTTGAAAGTTACTTATGTTCTTACCGAGAACAACCCAAACAAAATCCCAACCAAGGAGATGAATGATAAAGACTATGAGGCACATGAAGCAAAAAATGGCTTCCTACAATACAGATGAGTATAAATGTCATTTTTATCTCTTAAATTACCTTGCTGATTAATTTTATGATTATTACTATGACACCACTTACACTTTCGGAAAGAAAATTTGGAAAGCTTTACAGACTAAGTATGATACTAAAGAGGGAGAAGCAAAAAAGTATGCAGCTAGCCTCTTTTTTCGCTACCAAATGATGCACTACAACAAAAAGTGTCTTTGGAGACGAAAACTAATGACGAAAATAAATTTTGTCACGAAAGACGTACCTTTTAGTGAAGAAAATAATTTTTCGTCTCCAAATGTACTATTTTTGGAGACAAAAATAAAATTTCGTCACCAATCTGCATATATAATAAAAAAATTAGGTGACGAAATTATTTTTCGTCATTATTTATATTTTTTTTGTCACTAAAGATTTTCCCACTAATTTTTCAGATGGTGCCAAAATTTTCAGACTTTTGGTGAGGAAAAAATTGGTCACCAATAATAAAATTATTAATGACGAATATATTTTCGTCACCAATAATTTTTAATATTTTAATATTATTTAGTGAGAAAACTATTTTCGCGGCTAATAATTTTATTTTTAGTGAGGAAATAATTTTGTCACCAAATAAATGGTTTAGTTGCTAAAGATTTTTAGAGGGAAATGAATATATTGGCGCCTTTAGATATATCTGTTCTTCTCACACACAGATTCCAAACCTCACCCTACATGACCTCACCTCCCCCTTTCTCTTCTCTCACGCCTCACGCCTCTGTGTCTCTTCTCTCTCACGCCTCACGCCTCACGCTGCCCTCCTCTCTGTTACTGGAGCATCACCGCAAGGGTTAGACGAGCACAACCCAAGGGTTAGATGAGCACACCGTAAGGGTTAGCACCACCGTCGCTTTGTCTCGGGTAGGTATGTCCTCTATTTCGCCCTCTCTTTCTTTCTCTCTATGTGCGTGTGTGTGTGTGTCTCTCTGTCTTCCTCTTTATGTCTCCTTCGATTTGGGGCTAATTATTTTCTTCATTTTGCTCACTATTTGACATTAAACAGGGGAATTTGGGGCTTTATTGGCATCAAACTGGAAAGGGTATGACCCTCTCCTAATTTCTTTTTCTCATGTTTTTTCTATTACTTAAGGGGATCGAAAAGGCATTGGTAGCATTATGTAATGGGTTTTATTGGACTAGGATATGATTTTGAATATTGGTATATTAATTTGGGATTTGATTCCACAGTTTCTTTCTCTTCTGATCTTTTGGTGCTACATCAAGTTTTTTTTTGACCTTTGATAATGATCCTTTTGATATGTTTCCTCATTCTCACACATATTGGGTTATCCACTGGTTCATTAGTCAAAATTTTGGTCAAATACTGTGACAATTTGTTGAATTGATTAAGTTAATTTTTTTTTTTAGTTAATGAAATCTTAGTTTCAAATTCACACCAATTCAGGGTATCCGAATTCAAGGCTTGAGGGTTTTGATTAAGAATTGGATTGAAGGCTCGAACCAGGTTCTAAAATTAGAGCTAAAGCTCATTTACTGTGTCAACTTTTTCCCTTCCTCTTGTACCTTACCAAGAAGGGAAAAAAATCTAGAAAGAAGAGAGAATTGTTTTGTACTATGCCTTGTTACTCATGCCTTGTGTTTGTCTTTGTTTATATGTTTAGAAGAGAGAATTATTTCAAGATTTGGATCCACTGTTGTCGAACACTTTTGGTACTATCACCGCCCTATTGCAGGTATGCTTTATATTGTTCATAATAATATTTTGTAATCAGTTTTTTGCCCCACAATTGATGTTTGTTGCAGTGTTCTTCATTAATCACTGGCTAATCTACTTCTCAAAGAACCTACCTTAATTTTCTTTTCCATTCATAATTTATTTTACTAGAAAATGTTGTTCGTCTTAGCTTTTCTTTTGTCTATCAGACATAGATTATGTTCCTTTATAGAGCACAGCAAACAAGGGGTATATGTTCCACTCTGTCTTGTGGCAGCAAATCGATGGTTCGTGCTATCGCAGCATTGATTATACTGGTGACCTGTGCATTTATTGTTTATATATCTACTGTTGTGCACACATTTTTGCATTGATCGTGCAAATTCTGAGTTCTACTTGTGTGTTACTTGATTATAAGATATGACTAAGAGATTGAAGTAGTATGTGAACTTGGTGGTGTTGATTTGGTGAAAATTGACGGCCTGATTCCTATAAAAAAATTATTTTTGGGGGCTAATTATGATGATTTGGTAAGTATTTACTGTTGCAAATTATGCTTATTTGGATATTTTAATTTACAATTTGATGAATTTGCTTATTGAGCTAACAGAATTAAGTTGAAACATTTCTAACTTGGATGCACTATATGCACATTGTTATGTATTTTTTTTAGTTGTGGAAATTATTAAATCATATTTTGTTTATAATCAATCATTGAATTTTGAAAGGAAAACAAAATCCTACAGAACAGGATGTTGTTTTGTTAGGGAATGCACCGAAGTAATGGAAAAGAAACATTGACTTGACTTCAAACTGCTCTTTTCATAGATGACAACACACCACACAATGACAGGAGAATCCATGCCGATGCCCCCACAATATCTTGGTCCTCTTGGTTTCTCTTTGTAGCAAATAGGCAAGTTGACACTCTATTTTGTTGAAAAAAATTTGCTCGGAAAAAGTTACTTTTAACTATGAAGATAATTTATTTTAGCAATCCCCTCCAACCTAATTAAAGAGACATACTAATTTTTTTCTTCAAGGTGCAAGGAAATTTACTTGTATAAATGAATGAAGTAGTGTTGTTAATTATGGCTTCATTTTTTGTAGGCTTCTTCAGAGATTATGGAGTAGATGGTTCTTGGACGGTTGAAAACTTATGGAGTTGGGTTGGTTTTGTTGCGTGTTAGGGTGATATTTCTTTGATAACCAGCATCTCTAATTTGTGCTTTTCGACTTTGCTTGGATTGCTTTTCAATAGAATGCTATTTACATACATATTGACTGTCTTAATCTTGTTTTGCTGATGGGAGGAAAGAAAAAGTGAGCTTTGTTGATATCATCCCTTGCTTCATATTGCATTTTAGACTCCATTGACAACTTGATTTTGTGTAAAATATTTTTTGTGCCTAAAGAAGCTGTTAAGCTTTCCCATCTCTCAAGAAGTTTTTGATTTTATCTTTGCAGCCTTATTCTAGTTTAATCGTGTTTATGATTAATGGTATGTTACTTTATTAAAACTGAAGTTCTTTTATTTCTATATATATTTATGAATAGAATGGGATTTTTTATTTTTATTTTTATGATACTATCTTTAGAAACACCTAACCCTTGTAGGGGCATATAATCTGTTAGTACACTTCTCCATCTCTAATTTTCTTGCAGCTCACATCTCTCTTATCCCTTTTACAATCTTGTTGACATCAATTAAGAACGTATCTATTTAGCTATACAGAGAAAAGATAGAAACACAGGATCACATAAACATGATGTGCACAACATCAAACTAGTTAGATATTTTCTTCAAGAAATGTGTCTGTTTTTATAGAATGAGTGTCTTTGGAGAGATTTGAAAGGGCATGTACAATCTCAACCAAATTCATAAACACACATATCTCACCTCATCTGTCTTGTTGTCCCGAAATATTCATAGTAATTAGATCATGGCTTCAGGTCATCAAATGATCAAACGGTTGGGATTGTTTTGAGGCAGAACAACAAAGGGGTTCTTCGTCCATCAAATGAGGGATATGATATGTGTGAAAAGGACTACAATTCAAGCAATGATGTATTTGTCTATCAATATGTAGGAAACAATAGAAAGAACCACATGAAGAAGATACATCAACTTGTGGTTGTGCACTAGGTCAAACTTGTTGGATCCTTCTTCAACAATGGTCTCCAATTTAGGAACATTGGATGAAGGTTTTTGGGGAGAGAAGAGAGGAGATGGAAACTCAGGAATGACTGTGTATTTAATAATGGGCAGCCTTCTTGTGTTGAGTTGGGGAAGTAGTGAAGGTTAGGGTGGCTGTGTGATCTCATTAAAGTGAGAATGGCTATTTGGTATCCTTGTGTGTGATACAGATCAGCCACAGCAGCCAGCCGCAGCCAAGGCCACAGCAGTCAAGGCAGTGAAAACTAGACAGCTGCAGCCAAGGCCACAGTGATAAGGCAGAGCAGTTAAGGCCACAGTCCAGCAACCAAGGCCACACCTCAGCAGCTAGCAGCCATAGCCAAGGCTGCAGCTCAGAACAGATAGAGCTGCTAATGCTACAGTAGCTGCAGCATCAGCTGCAGCCGTCTCTCATCAGCTGAAGTCTCTCTTTCATTTCAAGAACGTGTGAATTGCAAAGCAAGTTGCAAATTAGCTGTTAGTTTGTTAAAGGTTAACTATATGGTTTAGTTAGACAGTTATAGTCAAGTTAGGTAGTTATGGTTATGGTTCATTGTTTTTCTCCCAACAATTTTAGCTTCTTTTTTCTATTGACAAATTCGCAGCTGGGGTTCTTCTCTCTCTTTGCCCTATAAATTGCAATTTATGTGCCCTAATTGATTTTTCCTTGCCAAATGCATTTTTGTTCTTTCCAGATTTCTATTTTAGTGTTAATTCCTCTATTAGTTTCATCCACTAGATCTGTCAATTCAGTTCTGGATTGAAAATCTAGAAAATATTTCAGAAAGGAAATGACATTTTAAAAACTGCATTTTTTCACTTAAATTAATGAAACTAATAGAAGTCACTTCAGTTATGATTTTGTTAGCTTTCTACAACAAATTAAGCATTCAATGATCATACTGAGAATTCTTAGCAATAAGAATTAGTCCCTTGAGGTAACGGACATTGCTTGTACCTGTCATCGTATTCTTGTTCCAAAAACCTTTACTGGTTTTTCTTTTGTGTCTCAAAAGGAAAAAGGAAAGAGAAAACATTCACTACTCTTATCTATTTTTTGATTTTGAGCTTCTTGAGTTCTGAATCCTTCTGTTTGTTTTGTTGCTACTAGTTTCATTGATGTCTTTTAATCTTGTACCTCTGTTGTGGTGTTGATGGAAGCAACAGGCCTGGAGATGGTGAATTTTGTTAGAATTTTTGTGTTCTTGACTGACCTTTTTGCCCTTGTATTGCCAGCTAGTTTTTGTAGACTTAGTTTTAGCACTTCTAATAAAACATAAATTCTTCTTGATATGGACTGACTAAATTAAGGCCCTAAAATTTCATTTCATCGTGTAATATTTTTCAGCCGATCTTTCAAAGGTATCCACGGCCTGAGAAGGAGTACCAGTCCTCTCTTATATAGAACGACAGGTCACTAGATTTGGTAAGCATCTCATTTGACATATCCATTTCCTTCTTAATTTTCAGTTGCTGCAATGATCTTCCTAAAATACCAATTCTCTTCTGCTATTTTAGAGTAGTTTCCAAATAGATATATATTTTACTCTATTTGTAATTTGGTAAATGACTTTCATTCCAGATTTGTAAAGATAAAGATGAAGCTGAGCAATGGTTTATTGGTTTAAAAGCATTAATTTCGCGTGGTCATCAACGGAAGTGGAGAACGGAATCAAGGAGTGATGGTATTCCATCTGAAGCTAATAGTCCCCGAACATACACTCGAAGAAGTTCTCCTTTGAACTCTTCATTTGGTAGTGGTGATAGCTTGTAGAAGGTATAATTTCTAGTTTTGCACACATGCAGAAAGTTCACCTTGAGACACACATAGGCAC
Organism: Camellia japonica; assembly: GCA_030407325.1. Lineage (NCBI taxonomy): Eukaryota > Viridiplantae > Streptophyta > Magnoliopsida > Ericales > Theaceae > Camellia > Camellia japonica. The sequence continues at coordinate 97,642,673 of JAPPVO010000059.1, forward strand.
CTTTATGTAAAAACAAATGCACATGGACATAGTTCTCCTTAAGAATGCTTAAATTGGTCTGCATTTTCCTATAAGTTTTACTTACTATTTTCCTTTTTGGTTTCATTAGTTAAAGCCATATGTTATTAAAGCTTGTGATTTCATTCAATTCAATTGAAAGATTGCTGGCTGTTGCTTTACACTTGGTCCTCATGTTAAAATTAAAGAAAATCAGAGAAGAACTTGAATGTATTTGCAATCTGATGTAATTGCTCTGTTGGACTGAGTTGTGGCTGCAACTGTTGCAGCTGTTCTGTTGTTCTGAGCTGTGGCCATGGCTGCAGCTCTACCTTGACTTGTAATGCTTTAGCCAACTGCCCATGTTGTGGATATCTCTGCAGCCATGTAGCCCTTGTGTCCTTCAATTGTCTTGCTGATTTGACCTCCTAAACCTGCTGGTAGTTACATAAATATGGTTGACATTCAGATTTGGAATACCTTATCCTACCCTTGGGACCCATTTTTATTTAGCATTCAAGTTTGTATTTTGTTAGCATTCAAGTAATAACAATTTTATCATAATTAGTAAAAATTACCAAGAAAAAGGGTTAATCACATCCATTGATTTCTTGATGAATAAAAACTATGGAAAAACAACTTCACAAAGAGGGTAAAAAAAAGAGAGATTGAAATGGAAAAAGATAAGTAGATATTGAGCTTAAAAATCACACACAACACCTTTTTCATTATTAATTATACAGTTTTTTTACGTGCACAAAATCGGATCGGAGAAATTCACAAGGAGATTGGGATTTGCTTAATCTCTGTCATAAGCCAAATGAAAAGTGACTTTCACACTTAAGCTTGAAAATAGACCTTCGGGGGCCAAAATCGTGCAACAGCACGGGACGGCCTGGGGAACACCTCAAACACCTCGAGAGGGACCAATGTGAGTTATGGAAACTTACGGAACTAGCATGGGACTCCCGGTTTGAAAATTAAGTCAAAAAATGCACTTTTTCACACTTAAGCTTGAAAATAGGCCATCGGAGGCCAAAATCGTGAAACAGCCACGAGACGGCCTGGGAAACACCTCAAACACCTCGGGAGGGACCAATGTGAGTTGTGAAAACTTACGGAACTAGCACGGGACTCCCGGTTTGAAAACTAAGTCGAAAAATGTACTTTTTCACACTTAAGCTTGAAAATAGGTCACCGGATGCCAAAATCGTGCAACAGCCACGAGACGGCCTGGGGAACACCTCAAACACCTCGGGAGGGACCAATGTGAGTTGTGGAAACTTACGGAACTAGCATGGGACTCCCGGTTTGAAAACTAAGTCAAAAAATGAACTTTTGTAACGCTTAAGCTTGAAACTAGGTCATCGGGGGCCAAAATCGTGCAATAGTCACGAGACGGCCCGGGGAACACGTCAAACACCTCGGGAGGGACCAATGTGAGTTGTGGAAACTTACGGAACTAGCACGGGACTCCTGATTTGAAAACTAAGTCGAAAATTGTACTTTTTCACACTTAAGCTTCAAACTAGGCCATCGGGGGCCAAAATCGTGCAACAACCATGAGACGGCCCGGGAAACACCTCAAACACCTCGAGAGGGACCAATGTGAGTTGTGGAAACTTACGAAACTAGCACGGGACTCCCGTTTGAAAACTAAGTCGAAAAATGCATTTTTTCACACTTAAGCTTGAAAATAGGCCATCGGAGGCCAAAATCGTGCAACAGCCACGAGACGGCCTGGGGAACACCTCAAACACCTCGGGAGGGACCAATGTGAGTAGTGGAAACTTACGGAACTAGTACGAGACTCCCGGTTTGAAAACTAAGTCTAAAATTGTACTTTTTCACACTTAAGCTTGAAAATAGACCTTCGGGGGCCAAAATCGTGCAACAGCCACGGGACGGCCCGGGGAACAGCTCAAACACGTCGGGAGGGACCAATGTAAGTTGTGGAAACTTACGAAACTTGCACCGGACTCCTGATTTGAAAACTAATTCGAAAAATGCATGTTAAATTGTATATTTTATGGATAAGATGATAATTGTCTAACTTGCATTTTTTTTTTTCTTTTTTTGTGTTTCATTTTTTTGCAATTCGAGATTTGATATGGACATGTTTGGTAATTTGGAGGGCAGATGGTAGCTCATTTTGTGTTTTGTTCATATTACCTTACATATATTTGGTTGCGTTGTAAATTATATATTTTTGTTGGTATTACAAGGCATGTTGGGTAATCCGCCCTTGATATTTTATTTTTGTTGATATTAGTAGACATGTTTTGTTGTTGGATATTAGGAGATGTGTTTGGTAATCCGCATACAGTTGATATGATATTTTTGTGGATATTAGTAGACGTTTGTGGGTATTAGGAGACATGTTTATAATCCATATGCAATTCATATTGTAGTTTTGTGGATAGTGCTAAAATTTGACTGTGATGTTTATGAAAATGAACAGATTTTTGTATTGATTTGTAATAGATATTTTATTGAACATGTTATTGAAATGCGCAGGGAATTGTTACTGAAAAGAAATAATTTCGGAAGAAAATAGTGCCCCCATTTTCAAATTTTTTAATTTTTATTAGTGACGAAATAACAAATGTCACTATTAGTTTTCAAAAAACATGACGAATAATTTTGTCACTAATGATATAATACCAAACAAATAATTTCGTCACATTTGCTGAATATTTCGTCGCTAAATTGAAATATTTGTGACAAAATGTTTTTTGTCATTGAAGAATTTTCTTTTCTGCTCATTTTAGTGACGAATTTTTTTGTCACCTTAATCCATATCATTGGTGAGGAAAACTTTCGTCACTAAAATCTATTTGGTGACAAAAACAATTAAAATAAAATATTATTTAGTTTTGGCGACGAAATTGATGTTATAGAGGACGAAAAATTCAACATTCGGCGACGAAACATTTCGTCGCCAAAAATAAAAAATAGGCGACGAAACTGTTTTTTGTCACCAAGTACTTTCAGCAACGACGTATAGGCCACGAACGTGGTGACAAATTTTTTTCGTCGCAGATCACTTTAGTGACGAAAATTTGATGTTTGGAGACAAAATCAGTCTGTCACCAAAGGCCTTTTTTGTTGTAGTGATGGATGGAAAATCTGTTGTGGAGATTTGTTGACAAGTTACTGCCATCTTGGAAAGAATTTCAAAAGAGCATATGCCAGAAACAAAATTAAACTTCCTTAGAGGCGTTGATCACTCGCATCCGAGTCGAAAAGGAGGCTAAAGACCAAGATACATTAATAACACAAGAGGGTAATGACAATTCTACTACAAAGGTGCTCTCTCAAATCTTTGGGGCAAGGCTATTTTGACAGCTTGCCATGTGATAAAGACAGTGTCACATAAAAAGACTAAAATTGTACCTTATCAGTTGTGGCGGAGGTATAATCCAAATATAGGTTATTTGAGGGTTTGGAGTTATTTAGCTTTTATGAGACTTGCAGATCCTAAACAACCAAAATTGGGTGAACGAGCAACCACCTGTGCTTTTCTTGGGTATGCGTTGCATAGTACAGTTTATAGATTTTTTGATATGGGAAATAATATTATTTTTGAATCAGGTGATGCTATTTTTCATGAAAATAAATTTCCTTTCAAATCTAGAAATAGTGAGGATCAAATAATTTCTGAAAATATTTTATCTATGCCTAGCTCTTCTACTCCATCTCAAGTTTTTCAAGAACAAGAGAATTCTCAAATCCAACCAAGAAAGAGTAAACGAGCTAGATTTGAAAAAGATTTTGGTCTTAACTATTATCTTTACAATGTGGAAAAAATTCCTCTTACGGTGCAAAAAGCTTTATCATCACCTGATACTATTTTTTTGAGAGAGGTTGTAAATGATGAGATAGATTTACTACTTTTAAATAAAATATGGAAGTTAGTGGATTTACCTCCAGGTTGTAAAACTATTAGGTGTAAATGGGTCCTTCGTAAAAAACTTAAACCAGATGGAACTATAGATAAATATAAAGCAAGACTTGTCGCTAAAGGTTTTAAGCAACAAGTTGATCTTGATTTCTTTGACACTTTTTCTCCGATTACTAGAGTTACATCCATTAGACTGTTGATAGTAGTGGCTGCAATTCATGATTTTAAAATTCATCAAATGGATGTGAAAACAGTATTTTTAAATGGAGATCTAGATGAGGAGATATACATGGACCAACTCGAAGGCCTTGTGGAGTCTGGCCAAGAAAGTAAGGTGTGTAAGCTAACTTAATCTCTTTATGGTTTAAAACAAACTCCTAAATAGTGACATGAGAAATTTGATTCCTGCATACTTGAGAATGGCTATAAGACTAATAAATGTGATAAGTGCATATATTATAAAACTTGTGAGAATGCACGTGTGATTATTAGCCTATATGTAGATGATCTACTTATCTTTGGCTCTAATTTGCATATTATAAATGAGACTAAAAATATGTTTAATAGTCACTTTGATATGAAAGATCTTGGTGAAGCTAATTTTATTTTGGGAATTAAAATTACCAAGACTAATAATGGCATTTTTCTTGATTAATCGCACTATGTTGAGAAAATTTTAAAGAAATATAATTTTGTAGACTGTAAATATGTTGTTACTCCTTTTGATGCAAACATACATTTATCTATTGTAACAAATGAAAAAGAAGTGATTAATCAAAAGGAATATGTTAGCATGATTGGTAGTTTGAGATATGCTACTGACTATACTATACCTGACATTGTATATGCTGTTGGAGTACTTAGCAGATTTACTAGCAAGCCAAGTCGAGATCATTGGTTAGCCATGGGAATAATTATGAGATATTTATCTAGTACCAAAAATTATAGTTTGTTTTATAACAAGTATCATGCGGTACTTGAGGGATATAGTGATGTCGATTGGAACACTTTGTCAGGTGATTCTCTTTTTACCTCGGGTTTTATTTTTACTTTGGGTGGTGGTGTTATATGTTGGAAATCTAAAAAACAGACTATAATTGCTAATACTCCTATGGAAGTTGAGTTTATAGCGTTCGCTTCAGCATGTAAGAAAGCAAATTGATTGAAAGATTTATTACATGAAATCCCTTTTTGGGAAAAATCAATTCCTCCTGTGTTAATTCGTTGTGATAACACTACTGCTATTGGTAGAGTGAATAATTATTTTTATAATGATAAATCTAGACCTATTCGAAGGAAACACAGTAATGTGAGATCCTATTTGAGTAATGGCACCATAATTGTGAATTATGTAAAATCTTGTGATAATCTTACGGATCCGTTAACCAAGAACTTGGCGAGAGATAAGCTCTGGATTAATACATTGAGGGGGATGGGTTTGAAGCCTATAAAATCATAAACCATGTATGAGGACACCCAATCTAGGGACCGGAGATCCTATAATTAGGTTCAATGGGAAAAACGAATCACATGATGGTTGTAAAAAATGCAATCCTTAATATTTTGTAGTACATTCCTATGATGTAAGTGCATTTGTCCTATAATGTTGGAGGGTTGATGTCACGACCCAAACCCGCCCCTATGGGTTTAGTACCGTAACCGGCCAGTAATCTGTGATTACCGAAGGCCTGCTTAATAGTAAAGACAGTAATACAGATTACAGGGGCTGGTGGAAGCCAAAACAGTAATAAAAGATGTCCAATGAGCTGTGACAGTCTGTATGCAAAAGACTTTTATGTAACATATTCACATTCATAAGCAAAACATATATACACCATATGTACAACATTCAGGTTAGGGCCCGAATCCCTAATTAGCACAGTACAGTACAATTCTTATACAGTATTACAGAACAGAAGCAAAATGATGAACTGAGACACCCCAAAAAGCCCTGGCTTGAACTGACATGGAACCTCGAAGTGAGGCGCGATGGTTAGCTTGACAAAAAGGGAGCTAACCCAATGCTCTTAACTCTGATCCAGTGCCTGGACACCTACATATAAATATAAACAGTGAGCTAAAGCCCAGTGAATAACAATTGTATAAAGAGGTTAAGAATGAATGTCCTTTCAGTCATTAAACAGTCATATCAGTCATTTAGAAATCATAGCAGTTATATGTGGTACATCCCATAGCAAAACAGTACAGTAGGTCTTAACAGACCGAACAGTCAGTTGATGGCCATCATAACAGTAAACAGTAGTGGTTCCAAACATGGGAACCGACGGAGATCTCTGTGACAGTAGCAGTAATAGTGCAGTAACAGTAAATTGCTATGGATACCACGAATACAATTTACAAATAGGACAAACATTCATTCATTAAACAATGACGTTTCAGTAAACAGAACAGTTGAGCATTCAGAAAATATTCATAATTGAACATATCTTTATAACATTGTTACTCACAGAACACTGGGCTATAAGCAGCTAATGAGCGTCCTCGGATGCCAACCCTACACAGTTACAGAAAGAACACACACTAAGTTACACACTTGGGAATCAACAACTTAGTCTCTATCTTGACTCGGTGTGGTTCTACATCAATAGCCTCATTAAGATGCCTTAAACTATGCCTAGGATGAAATGAGGATGCAAAGATGTACTTTAAAATACTTTTCAAAATTTTCAGAAAACAGGGGTCTCGCTCGAACGCAGCTTACTACGCTCGAACGGACATGCAGACAAAAGATCTCCGCTCGAGCGTGACTTCCTACGCTCGAGCGGACTGTAAACTCAAGCAAAATTACTGGATGCATGCAATTCACGCTCGATGGGCGCCCGACATCTGCTCGAGCGTGAGACACAAGTCCTCGCTCGAGCGTGCATTCCCTTGCTCGAGCGGACTGTAAACACATGAAAAGTACTGGATACGTGCATTTCACGCTCGAGCGTTACTTTCCCCGCTCGAGCGGGATGCATGTACTCAGAGTGTACGCTCGAGCGTGAAGTATTACGCTCGAGCGTGGGTCCAAAATCTGGAATTTCCAGATTGAACCTCCAAGCTCAAATTCAACATTAAAAGCATCAAATTCGATCCTTTTGGGCCAATTTTCTGGAAAAATACTTTAAACCCATAATATAACATGTTTCAAAGATCAATTTGCAAAATCAAAGCCCAAAGGTAGTTCAATTAAACACAAATCCAAACAAAACTTCATGAACATAGTGTATATATAACATGCAAGTGTTCAATTGAAATCAAAACTTCAAATACTTGGTCAAATGAGTCAATTCACTCAAAAACATAATGAATTCATGGACCATAGCTAGAATATAGACATGCATGTGAGGATTTCCATGAAATCAACCTCAAAACTCAACAATATGTACATGCATACATGATTTAGCTACTCAAATCAACTCTTTAAACCAATTCTTGACTTAGATCACTAATGACTCATGAACCATGCAAGAACCAACTTGAATTCATAAACTAAAGGATAAATATCCTACCTTAGGTCCTCAATTTCAAGTCTAGAAGCTCAATTATGCAATCTACTCTTCAAATTCTTCAAGTCTCCAAGCAAAACTCTAATGAAATCAAGTTTTTTTCCTAACTCCCTCTCTCTTTCGGTTGGTCTCAAGAAGATGAACACATGAGGTAGAAATAAGCTCCAAACAAGGTTTAACAAAGTGGCCCACTTCAATGGCACAATTGTAATTACTTAGGTTCAAGTAGTTTAACATTATTTAATCCAATTTAATTATTCCAAATCAAATTTAAATTAAATCTACCATAAAATCACATAAATTCTAATTAACATATAACACTAATCAATTACAGATTCGGCCGCCGATAAGGCCTTCAATTTGCAGTTCAAAACTTAAAACATGAACAGATCAATCAATTGATAAACAGATAGAAATGCAATCAAACAATATACTCATGCAATCGGTTTAGGATTCATCCTAATCAGTTACTTATCATGTTCAGTCACAGTTTAGCAGTAATCAGTGGCGAGGGTTGTTACAGTCTTCCCCCCTTAAAAAGAGTTTGGCCCTCCAAACTCGGATTACCTTCATTCTAGAAGAATATCGGATTCAGAGGGAACAGTTCAGGATATCTCTTCAATATATCATCTTCTCTTTCCCAAGTGGCATAAGTGCCACCGTGGTTTTGCCAATCCACTTTCACTAACGGAATTTCTTTATTCCTTAACTTCTTGATTCGTCGATTTACAACCTGAATAGGCCGTTCTTCATAAGTGTAGTCATCACTTAGCACTACACGGGTAGGTTCAATCATATGGAAGGGATCCCGAAGGTAATCCCTCAACATTGAAATATGGAAGACATTATGCATATGCTCCATTTCAGGAGGAAGCGCTACTTGATACGCCACCGGATTAATCTTTTCGATGATTTCATACGGTCCAACATACCTCGGCGCTAGCTTACCCTTGACCCCAAAACGGGTCTGGCCTTTCATCGGTGTCACTTTAACAAAAACATGATCACCCACTTCGTATACCCTGTCTCGCCTTCGGACATCCGCATAACTTTTCTGTCGGCTTTGTGCGGTTTTCAATCTTTGCTGAATCAGTTTCACCTTTTCGGTGGTTTCCTGTACAATCTCGGGCCCAAGCAAAGGCCCATCTCCTACTTCTGCCCAGCAGATAGGAGATCGACATTTCCTGCCATACAAAGCCTCGAAAGGTGCCATACCAATGCTCGAGTGAAAACTGTTGTTGTAGGCAAACTCAGCTAAAGGTAAATGGCTTTCCCAATTTCTTTGGAAATCAAGAACACACATCCGCAGTAAATCTTCTAGAGTCTGGATGATTCTTTCTGACTGGCATCTGTCTGAGGATGGTATGCACTACTCAGTCTCAGTTCAGTACCCAATGCAGTTTGCAGACTTTGCCAAAATCTCGATGTAAACTTCAAGTCCCTATCAGAAACAATGGACACAGGCACTCCATGCAATCTAACAATCTCATCAATATAAATTATAACCAATTTGTCCGCATTGTAAATTGTTTTGACAGGTAAGATGTGAGCAGATTTAGTCAGTCTATCAACAATAACCCAAATTGAGTCCACACCTTTACTGGAGCGAGGTAAACCAACAATGAAATCCATAGTGATATGTTCCCATTTCCACTCCGGTATTGGTAAGGGTTGCAGTAAGCCTGCGGGTCGTTGATGTTCAGCTTTAACTTGTTGGTAATGAAGACATTTCGATACAAAGTCAGCAATCTCTTTCTTCGTTCCTGGCCACCAGAAATTCAGTTTCAACTCTTGATACATTTTCATATTTCCTGGATGGATAGACAGTTTCGAATTGTGGCCCTCTTGCAGAATTCGTCTTTTCAGTTCAGAATCATTCGGTACACACAACCTTCCCTGGAATTTCAACACATTGTTCTCAAATTTAAAGTCTGGCCTCGGTTTGGACTCCCGTTTATCAATGACCTTTTTCAAAAAGTCATCTTGTTGCTGTTTTTCTTTAATCTCCTCAATCAGTGTCGGTTGAGCAGAAATAGCGGCTAAGGTTCTACCTTGTTCACGCAAAACAACCTCAACTTCAAATTTTTCAAGGTCACATAGCAATTCTTTCTGCCCAGTGAGTAAACAGGCTAAATTTCCAACTGATTTCCGACTCAGTGCATCGGCAACGGTGTTAGCTTTCCCCGGATGGTACAAAATTTGCAAGTCATAATCTTTTATCAGTTCTAACCATCTCTCTGCCTCATGTTCAATTCTTTCTGTGTGAAGAAGTACTTCAAACTCTTGTGGTCTGTGTACACTTCGCATGTTGCCCCATATAGGTAGTGATGCCAAATTTTCAATGCAAATACCACTGCGACAAGTTCTAAGTCATGGGTCGGGTAGTTCTTTTCATGTGGTCTCAGTTGTCGGGAAGCATATGCAATAACTTTATCATTCTGTATCAAAACACATCTCAAACCCTTATAGGAAGCATCACTAAATATGGTAAATCCATCCATACCTGAGGGTAAGGTGAGAATCGGTGCAGTCACAAGTCGAGTCTTTAACTCTTGAAAAGCTGATTCCCTTTGATCGGTACAGTCAAATGGTTTTCCTTTTTGAGTCAACTAAGTCAATGGTAGGGCAATTTTGGAAAAATCTTTTACAAACCTTCTGTAGTACCCGGCTAAGCCTAGAAAGCTTCGAACTTCAGTAACATTAGACGGTTTGGGCCAATTCATTACTGCCTCAATCTTCTGTGGGTCAACTGAAATGCCATCCTTACTGATCACATGTCCCAAAAACATTACATTGTCGAGCTAAAATTCACACTTTGTCAGTTTTGCATACAGTTTCTGTTCTCTTAGGGTCTGTAAGGCAATTCTCAAATGATGTTCATGTTCTTCTGTGCTTTTGGAGTAAATCAAAATGTCATCTATGAACACGACTACAAATTCATTGAGAAACGGTTTAAAAATTATGTTCATAAGGTCCATAAATGCAGTAGGTGCATTAGTAACTCCGAAAGGCATAACAAGAAATTCATAATGTCCATACCTCGTTCGAAAGGCAGTCTTTTCAATGTCCCCTAGTTTGACCTTCAACTGGTGGTATCCGGATCTAAGATCAATTTTAGAGAAAACCTGGGCACCCTGTAACTGGTCAAACAAATCGTCAATACGAGACAATGGATATTTGTTTTTCACTGTTACTTTGTTCAGTTCACGGTAGTCAATGCAAAGTCTCAGTGAGCCGTCTTTTTTTTTCACAAACAAAACTGGAGCGCCCCACGGTGAAGTACTGGGCCTGATGAACTTCTTATCTAACAGTTCCTGTAGTTGAATTTTCAGTTCTTTCAGTTCGGTAGATGCCATTCTGTACGGAGCTTTGGAAACTGGCTGTGTACCCGGAATCACATCGATGATGAATTCAATGTCCCTGTCAATCAAATCCCCTGGCAAATCATCTGGAAAAACATCTGGGAATTCTCTGACTATAGGAATACTGTCCACATTAGCTTTAGTATCAGTAGGTACAGTCAATATACAACATAGATACTCTTTACATCCCTTCTTAATCAGTTTAAATGCTTTCATAGATAAAATCAGATATGGGGGAGGTACTACTCCAACTCCATTAAACACAAATTCAGGCAATCCAGGTGGACGAAAAATAACTTTTTTTGTTACACAGTCTATGGTAGCATGATATTTTGTTAACTAGTCCATTCCCAATATCACATCGAAATGATCGATATTCAAAGGCAGTAAATCAATATACAAGTGCACATCCCCAACAATAATTTCACATGCAGGATACATATAAGCACATGTCATGGATCCCCCAACGAGTGAAGATACAGCTAACAAATAATTCATGGGTTCCAACAGTCTATTTAGTTTTCGCGAAAAAGTATGCGAGACATATGAATGTGTAGACTCCGAATCAATCAGAACATAAGCATTTTGAGCACAAATTGAGAGTATACCTAACACAACGGTCTCGGTATTCTGCACATCTCCTGGTACAAGTGCGGACACTCGGCCTCGCCTTAGAGGCTCCTTTCCGGTAGCTTTGGGGTTGGGTTTCGGTGGAGCAGTTGATGCTACTGCGCTAGTTGCAGCTTTACTAATGCCTTGAGCAGTGGAAAGGCAATCTTTAACCATGTGACCCACCTTGCCACACCTGTAACAAGCACATGAGATTTTATAACAAACCCCTTTATGTCTCTTACCACATTCTGAACAGGGCGGTATGGAGCCACTCCCCTGACTGGAACTGATTGTTGACCCTGTATTCTGCTTTTTGTTCGATGAATTATTTCGGCCTTTCTTGAACTTAAAGCCTTGTCTCTTACCGCGCCATTCAGTTCCCAGCGTTTCAGTCTGTTTCAGTGCCTCGATATTCGACTTGGCTATTATTGCTTGGTCAAGAACATCTACATATTTCAGTAGTTTCAGAACATTGATTCTGTCAAGTATTTCAACATTAAGGCCGCCTTCAAACTTCCTGGCCTTTTTGTAATCAGTGTCTACCATGTGTAGTGCATATCTGGCGAGTTCAGTAAACTTTGATTCATACTCTGCCACTGACATAGTACCTTGTTTCAATTGCTCAAATTCAGTTACTTTTCGATCCCTGACACACTAAGGAAAGTATTTTTCAAAGAAGGTTTCTTTAAATTGAGCCCAAGTCAAAACAGTATTGGTGTCACGAACAAGCATCCACCACCTTCTGGCCTCTTCTTGTAAAGTGAAGGTAGCCAGTAACACTTTATGTGCCTCCGAACAAGGAAACACTTCGAACAATTTCTCGGTTTCTAGAACCCAGGCTTCGGCCTTTAATGGTTCAAGGCCTCCTTGAAATGATAGCGGTTTCATCTTACTGAACTTCTGTGTCAGAGCAATTATATCATCATTAACATTCTGCTCGGGTTGTACTGGAGGAGGTGGGGGCTGTTGGTTCTGTTATAGCCTCAAGGCCTCAGTCAATAGTTCAACTGTTCTTTCTAATCTTGTCATTCTGGCATCAGATGATTCTGTTTCATCGGCATTCCTTGCATTGTCCATTTCACTATATGCAATACAGTAATAATGAACATGGGAATTGCTTACTTAAACACATTAGCACATATATTCATGTCATGGCCACACACACTTTTTTAATGCTCATGCAATGCCCTATTCGCTTTTCTAGGACATCCTATAGCTCATTTGGACACGTGTGTGTGGTATAACTCGTGGTTTAATATCGCTCTGATACCACTCTGTCACGACCCAAACCCGCCCCTATGGGTTTAGTACCGTAACCGGCCAGTAATCCGTGATTACCGAAGGCCTGCTTAATAGTAAAGACAGTAATATAGAGTACAAGGGCTGGCGGAAGCCAAAACAGTGATAAAAGATGTCCAATGAGCTGTGACAGTCTGTATGCAAAAGACTTTTCTGTAACATATTCACATTCATAAGCAAAACATATATAGACCATATGTACAACATTCAGGTTAGGGCCCGAATCCCTAATTAGCACAGTACAGTACAAGTCTTATACAATATTACAGAACAGAAGCAAAAAGGTGAACTGAGACACCCCAAAAAGCCCTAGCTTGGACTGACATGAAACCTCGAAGTGAGGCGCGATGGTTGGCTTGACAAAAAGGGAGCTAACCCAACGCTCTTAACTCTGATCCGGTGCCTGGACACCTACATATAAATATAAATAGTGAGCTAAAGCCCAGTGAATAATAATTGTATAAAGAGGTTAAGAATGAATGTCCTTTCAGTCATTAAACAGTCATATCAGTCATTTACAAACCATAGCAGTCATATGCGATACATCCCATAGCAAAACAGTGCAGTAGGTCTTAACAGACCGAACAGTCAGTTGATAGCCATCATAACAGTAAACAGTAGTAGTTCCAAACATGGGAACCGACAGAGATCTCTGTGACAGTAGCAGTAACAGTGCAGTAACAGTAAATTGCTATGGATACCACAAATACAGTTTACAAATAGGACAAACATTCATTCATTAAATAATGACGTTTCAGTAAACAGAACAGTTGAGCATTCAGAAAATATTCATAATTGAACATATCTTTAAACATTGTTACTCACAGAACACTGGGCTATAAGCAGCTAATGAGCGTCCTCGATGCCAACCTACACAGTTACAGAACGAACACACACTAAGTTACACACTTGGGAATCGACAACTTAGTCCCTATCTTGACTCTGTGTGGTTCTACATCAATAGCCTCATTAAGATGCCTTAAACTAGGCCTAGGAATGCCTAGGATGAAATGAGGATGCAAAGATGTACTTTAAAATACTTTTCAAAATTTTCAGAAAACAGGGGTCTCGCTCGAGCGCAGCTTACTACGCTCGAGCGGACATGCAGACAAAAGATCTCCGCTCGAGCGTGACTTCCTACGCTCGAGCGGACTGTAAACTCAAGCAAAAGTACTAGATGCATGCAATTCACGCTCGATGGGCGCCCGACATCCGCTAGAGCGTGAGACACAAGTCCTCGCTCGAGCGTGCATTCCCTCGCTCGAGCGGACTGTAAACACATGAAAAGTACTGGATACACGCATTTCACGCTCGAGCGTTACTTTCCCTGCTCGAGCGGGATGCATGTACTCAGAGAGTACACTCGAGCGTGAAGTATTACGCTCGAGCGTGGGTCCAAAATCTGGAATTTCCAGATTGAACCTCCAAGCTCAAATTCAACATTAAAAGCATCAAATTCGATTCTTTTGGGCTAATTTTCTGGAAAAACACTTTAAACCCATAATATAACATGTTTCAAAGATCAATTTGCAAAATCAAAACCCAAAGGTAGTTCAATTAAACACAAATCCAAACAAAACTTCATGAACATAGTGTATATGTAACATGTAAGTGTTCAATTGAAATCAAAGCTTCAAATACTTGGTCAAATGAGTCAATTCACTCAAAAACATGATGAATTCATGGACCATAGCTAGAATATAGACATGCATGTGAGGATTTCCATGAAATCAACCTCAAAACTCAACAATGTGTACATGCATGCATGATTTAGCTACTCAAATCAACTCTTTAAACCAATTCTTGACTTAGATCACTAATGACTCATGAACCATGCAAGAACCAACTTGAATTCATAAACTAAAGGATAAATATCCTACCTTAGGTCCTCAATTTCAAGTCTAGAAGCTCAATTATGCAATCTACTCTTCAAATTCTTCAAGTCTCCAAGCAAAACTCTAATGAAATCAAGTTTTTCTCCTAACTCCCTCTCTCTTTCGGTTGGTCTCAAGAAGATGAACACATGAGGTAGAAATAAGCTCTAAACAAGGTTTAACAAAGTGGCCAACTTCAATGGCACAATTGTAAGTACTTAGGTTCAAGTAGTTTAACATTATTTAATCCAATTTAATTATTCCAAATCAAATTTAAATTAAATATACCATAAAATCACATAAATTCTAATTAACATATAACACTAATCAATTACAGATTCGGCCGCCGATAAGGCCTTCAATTTGCAGTTCAAAACTTAAAACATGAACATATCAATCAATTGATAAATAGATAGAAATACAATCAAACAACATACTCATACAATCAGTTTAGGATTTCGTCCTAATCAGTTACTTATCATGTTCAGTCACAGTTTAGCAGTAATCAGTGGCGAGGGTTGTCACAGTTGAGTTTTTATACTCTTAATGAAATTCTGTAACTCTTGTTGAGTGGGGTGTGTAAATTACAAGAACATTCTTGACAGATTTCATCTATGTGAGCATGAAAGTGGGACCACTTTCTATGAGAACTAGGCTTATTCTCAAATATGCTCACGAAAACTAGGATAGGCACAAGGCCGTAATGTGCTAGCTATTAAAAGCTCATATCAACACATGGATTATTATATATAAGCAGTAATACTTTATTTCTCCTAAGTAATCATAGTTCAAGTTTGAGACCATTACTAACTCTGGAGTGGAGGTTGCTGTTTTACTAATGAAGGTTCAATGCAAAGCACACCTTCATGATACATACTAATCTTTTTTTGGTTGGTAATCTCTCTTATCTTTATTGATATTAAAATGAGTGAGGGATTGTTAGACCATTTTAATATCTTTTATTTATTTATTTTTATTTTTATTTTTTAATATGACCTTTTGTCTTATTCATGTATCTTATTTTGTCTTGTTCATGAATCTCATTTTATTTGGTGAATGGAGATTCATTATTTTTTTTTTGACTTTTTGTCTTGTTCATAAATGAAGATTAATTAAAGTTCATAGACTTGGTGGTGAGTTAATATTTAGAAACTCTCCCTTTTTTTCTAGTTTGATGGTCATTATTATTTTTTAGTGTAATTTGTAAGGTCCTAGTGACCTATAAATAGTTCCTCTCATCTACTCTTTTTTACACGAACTATTTTTCTATATTTGAGAGATTACTAGCCAAAGAATGGTGTTTTTTCTTGGTAGAGCTTTGGGTTCACGATCTTATGCAGAGTTGGCCTGAACCATACGACAAGTGGTCGGGCTGTTGTATCTTAGAAGGGACAAGTCATAGTTTTGTGACTGCTGCATCGGTATTTGAGTTCTTCCTACTGCAGTAGACTTGATCTCCTTAAAAAAAATGAGATATCTGTGCCTCAACCTGATCTATTTGTGTCTCATTTTCTTTTACATTATTTATCAATAAAATATAATTTTTTTAATATTTTCACCACCAGTTGCAACATACCAAAGTTCCATAATTTGAATTCTACTAGCTTCTCTCATAGTTCAATTCAAATCAAATCCTTTTAACAACTATGATATGCTCGTCATTTCACTATAGGTCAATATATACTGTAGTGTTCATGAACTACTTTCCTTTATAAATAATATTAGGATTCATGAAAAAAATATCATGAAATATTTCATGAAGAATTTTTATCATTTGATTAATATGTGGTGTTTTTTTGTATGTGTAATCTAACAATGGAGAATCTTTCATGATCATTTTCATGATATTTTTTTTATGATACCTAACATTACTCTTTTTTTATATGTTTTGATCTTGCAATTATTGGTTACGTTCACACACATCCACACTGTTTTCACATATACATGTATTTGTGCACTGCAAATATTAGTGGAGTAAAAAAGGGTTATTGTTGCTTATCCCCAAACAGCCATTTAACTTGTTTTTTAGTGCCAGAAAACAGGATTGCCATACTCACAAGAAAAGATGAAAAATAGGACATGTATGGATTACTATTTTCAAGAATGGTAGACGGATGAACTCCATATTTCACCCTTGAAAAAGGAGCAAAAGTTTCTATAGTTGGAAATGGATCTATCACTACATGTTAGAGGCAAGCTGCATCTTCAGTACTTTGCCTATAGGGAAGTCTACAATAAGCTTAAAAACATAGAACGAACCATAACATGAACTACAGAATACTTTCACACCTGCACGTGAACTCCATAATTGTTGTCGGGCCTCATGCATGTGTGTGATTGTTCTGTAGTTCATTTTATGATTTGTTTTGTGTTATAACTGTCAACTTCAAATTTCCAATGATTATGAAATGGAGTTGAGGTTCTTTCTTATATCATTTTTGTTACAAAGGCTTGAGATTTGTTAAGGGTGTGTGCCAATTTAGTTGAAATAGATCAATCAGTAATGAAATTATTCCTTAATCTCTACTATCTCAATGTAATTTTACTAACCCCTGTATTGTCGTGGGTATTCTAGCATCAAATACAAGGGCTATACTTTATTCAAGTGAAAAATCAGTGCCAACTATAACCCTATAACTAGATCTTGGAAAAAACTATAAAACCAAAAAGAGTATATAGAAAAGTGGTTCCAAAATGAAATATATGGTATAATCCAATTTTATTCTATGTTAGTCACACTCTTAATGAATTTAGTCTATACATTTTATTTTGTGGTTAATTTTTGAGCTACTTTTTTTAATTCCGTGGCATTGTTTACTTTGATAGTGTGGACTTATGTCGTAATCAACATAGCAAAATGGGTAATGCTACAAATAAAGTAATAAATTTAATAAAGCTTTCTTACTCGTTGATGTAGCTCTTATCATATTATCAAATTGGATCTTATTTCAAATTTCAAAATTTTATTATTGTATGTCACATATGTTAATAAATTTATTTTATGCAAATTATTAATTTATATTTCATTTTTATTATATTCGCGGCAAAATAGGTGCCTTTGTGAGCACTAACTCCCTTTTATTCTCAAGTAATTAACTAAGCACAACCTTACATATTGGATTCTGATCGATCTAGTCACCAAATTGCAAATTATTTTTTGGTCTAGTGACAAAACCCTAGATATTGACTGAGAAAAGAGAAGCACAAAAAGAAAACAAAAAGCAAAAAAAAAAAATGCATAGGCCTATTGCATGAGTAAGCTCCTAATCATGGCAGCTTGAGCGCTATCTGAGGTTGCCAATAACTCTGAAAGTCGCTCGCTTAGGTCATCGACCTCCCTGTGCAAGTTTCTTATGTAGTTGCATGTCTCCTGTAACACCTTAGTTGCTGATGCCTGCATAGTTTCAACTGAATTAGAAATCTTGAACATGGAAAAGTTTTGGTTGAACAAAATTAAACTACATAACAGATTACAAAGATTAAAAAAAAAAAGTGCATGTGGACCCATACATGTGAACCCATCCTTCGTCTTTATTTTGTATTTTATTCTATGATTTAATTGTCTGGCTAACACACTTGTTTTAACATATATAATAAGGCGAAGACTTTCAATAGAATTGATTGAACTTAAAAAATATGGAATCTTATCTATTTTCTATTTTCTATTTTAATAATTTTTTAAGATCTTTCTTTTCTTTGATTCAAAAGTTCTTAAAAATAAAAAAATAAATAAATAAATGACCTTTTTCACTCCAAAAACTTTTAGTATAGGATAGGAGGAACTGAATTTCAATCCATCGGGGGACTTCCATAATGTACTTTGCTTAACAAAATCTAATTATGCAACTAAAACCCTCTTTTAGTCTATTTTTTTGTTCATTTGACAAGTGAGTGAATAATGTTCTCATTTCTAATTAATTAACTGTGTGTTTGCTGTCTGAATGCTGCAGTTTTGCCACTGCTTTGGAGTTCTAGGGTGTCCGTATATGCTGAGTTTGTGTCAATGCTGGTTCTTTAATTTTCAACAGGCGATGCTCTAAGTTGTGTGTCTGCTGATTCTTCTTTTGTTTGTCTATGCTTCTGTTTGTTTTTCTCCTTTTGTTGGTTTCTCACCAACTGGAGCTTTGAGTTTCTTCTAGCTCTGAGCTCCTCTTTAACGATGTCTCTCTCTTTTTGTTTGATTCCATCAATAAAGATTTATTTTGCCGATCAAAAAAAACATAGTGGGTCCACTATTTTAAACCAGACCCACTTAATTTTTTTGAAACCTTGGTCAACAAATTTATCCCCAAAGCAAATATGTGTCCAAAAACACAAGGGGAAAATTACTTAGAATTTTAAACGTAAGGTGCAGATTTAAATTTCTTGTTACAATTTCAATAAATCTAGTCCCTATATTTTCATTTTAATTTTAAATTTTTTTTTGAGTAGAAAAAAAATGTCTTGTCGATAGAAAGCTATTTTGTTGACCCAGTGAACAAAATGTATGTAATGTACTATTTTATTTCGAGTTAATAATATTTTTTGTTTCTTCTTTATTTTATTTTTTTGGAGATCGAAAGGATGAGATTTAAAAATGAAAGAAAGCACCTTATCAGAGCGCCTATGGCGAAGCTCGGGAAGAAGTTCTTGTAGCTTGGAAACAAGATCATTGATTTGGTCGTCGCTAATGTTACTCCTTGAAACTCCTGCTCCTGCTCCTCCTCCTCCTCCTCCTCCTCCTGATTGTCTTGATCGTGATCTTCTGCTAGACATCTCTTCTCTTCACTTCACTTATTTATATTTATATATATATATATATATATATGTAAGCTATTTATCAAGTTAATAATGGTATAGTTCTGTCAGAGAAACTAGTCAAAGAGAGACAAATGGGATTAAATTTGTCAGAGAGAAGAGAAGAGAACAATGTGAGCTATATCACAACTGAAAAATGGTTAAACAGCTTGAAGTGAAGTGGAGAGAAAGAGATATAGTGTGATGACTGTCAGAGACAAGTTATGGAGAAAGAGTGATTGTGGTGCTTTCAAGAGAAAGAAAGAGAGAACAGTGAGGGAGTGGGGATGTGTGGGGGGTGAAGAAGCCAAGAAGACAATTGCATGGAACTTGGGAGAAAGGGGTGGGTAAAGCCTTGTATTTAAATAGGGTTTTGAAGAGAGAGAAGGAGAGAGGGAGCGAATCACGTTTCTAGAGGTACGCCATACTGTATTCCTTCTCTGCGTGTTCCAAGTTGGGTTTGATCTCAACTCAAGTAGTCTCAAACTTAAGTAGACTCAACGTAAGCCAGCCAGGACAAGTTCAGATCAGGGTAATTATTCAGTAATTTTGGGTATAAACATGTAGTACTTTATAGTATGGCGATTGGTAGAAAATGTGAGTAAGTGAGTAGGTAGAGTATTGTGTTGGATGATTGAGGGACATGAGGGGACATAATGAATAATGATTGGTTAGGAGTATGGATACGTGGTATTCCGAAAATACTGAATAATTTCTCGACAGATCATTTAGAGTGATTTTTTATAAAGTGATTTTAGATTGATTTTTTATAGGAAAATTTTATTTTCACACACTTAATTATTTTAGTGCACATATTTAATAAAATATTATTTTAATGGTTATTATACCTTAAACTAAAATAATCATAATGAACATCTATTAGCACCCATAATATTATATGGAAATATTCTCTGTATACATCTTTTAAAAATAAAAATAAAAATCTCAATGTACACCTTTTGAGTATAAAAAAAAAAACTAAATCTTAATTTTTTTCATTTTTGTCACTTTGCTTGCTACACACTCTATACTCGACCCTATTGCTCGCAAAACATTACTCTCATATTATTTTCATCTCTAAATTTATACTCTATTAGTGATGAAAATTTAGGTTGCGTTTGGTAGAGCTTTGTAACTATGATTTAAGAGTATGAGTTGTATTTTGAGTTTGTGAGTTTTGGAATTATGATTTGAGTGTGGAAAATTTGTTTGGTGAAAGAGTTTTGAAATAATTTTGAAAAAAGTTCTGAATTGAATGGGAAATTTTTGATGTGACATTTGATATTTGATACAAAAACTTACAATTCATAACCAAACATACAACTCAAAATTCTATTAAAGCACATAAAATTTTTTTAAAAATTCGGAAAATAATTTTTTCGAATATGTAAAAATTAACATATCAATTGAAAAAAAAAAATTGCACTGTTCCGGTTAACCGGCCGGACGTCCGGTAGGACGTCCAATGGGACGACCGGTTAGGCCAAATTTCGAAAAAAAAAATTCGAAAATCGCGCTCTCGAACAAAGTTTTCTGCAAAGTTGTGGAAAATTAATTCCACAACTCTATCCAAACATCATATTCAAACTATCAAGTGGAAAACTCGTTTGAAAATGGTTCCAAACAGAGTCTAGTTTTTTCGTGCATAACTTTTTTTTTCCTTTCGCGATTTTTAGTCAAACAACCAATGTCAAATTATTTTATTATATTCAAACATCAATTGTCAAATTATTTCATTATATTCGAACATCAACTGTCGAAAAAAAAAAATTTTATTTTTTTCGAAACAAATTTGTTGAACTAGTTACTTTTATGCGGAAGTTAAGTTTCTAATAAATATATAATTTCAAAAAACTAGTGCCGAAATCTCCAAATCGAAAAACATATAAAAAAATTTAAAAAAAAAAAATACCGAAGGTTTTATGGCAATGGAGTACACAAAGATCTGGAAATGGTAAATGTGATAACAAAATGATAAATACAATAACAAAATCGAAAGATGTCTCATCTTCAATAATATTTTGGAGGATTTTTAATGGTGTTTTTAATGAAGATTCAATAGAGTCTTCAATGGAGGACGGTATCTTCACTTCACACTGTGATCTTGAATGGTCTTCACGTAAGTCTATAATGGGTTTACAAATCTAGAAGAAGGGTCACTCAACAACTATGTGGAAAGGAGGGTTGAGTGGTGCGTGTACAATGATTATGAGTGAAGGGTATAATTGTAACTTTTAGTGTGTGGATTGAAAAAATTAATTAATAATCAAATTAAAAAATGTGTGTAATGAGATAAGATGTACACTGAAATAATTAAGTGTGTAAAAATAAAATTTTCCTTTTTTATATGGTTGAAATTTTTTTATAAAATTAAACCTTAATTATTCAAAAAAAATTACTATAAAATCACTTTACCAAAAATCACTTTAGAAAATTCGAATTTAGTGAGGAGGTGTGTGTCAGACTTTATACGCAATACCTTATTATTTTATTTGTTTCTCATACATTTTTGTTTCTATTAAAAAATAAGATTGTTTAGATTAGAAAAAATAAATAAACCGTTAAATTAGAAAGAGACTGCTTTGTGCTTGGTTGGTTTCTCATCAATTTTTGATATGATACTTGTAGATAATTGGGCTTTGCTAAATGGTCCCAATTTAGTTAAGATTGTTTCGCTCTGTTATGATATTTGTGCATCCATTATTTTTATTGATATATATTGTTCATTTTTTGTTTATCAATAAAGTTTATTTTAATAAAAAAATTAAAAAAAAGTATTCCTAAATCCAATTCACAAGTTATTTCATGATATGACCAGAAAGTAATGCTAGAAATGTTAAATAGATTATCAAATATTTTACATAATAAGTACGAACCTACAGCATAAAGGATTCACACTTACATATAAGTCTTGTATAAAAAAATTGATAATTTTACTTAATCTCTAAAATTTTTATAAATTTAATTCATGAGAGAGAGAGAGAGGAGCACACAAGCTATGTCTGAGACAAGTGAAAGCAGTCGGGTGATGGGTCATACATGAGGAGGTGTTAGGATTGTTGAATGGTCAAACCTCACACAACATGGTCTTCCCCCCAACCAGACAGCACACTTTCACAATTGAAATCCTATAAGCTCATCCCTTGGCCACATACCAATTCACACCTCCTACTTCAATTCATCATGACTGGATTTCCCCACATTCTTGTGGTCATTAAAATTACAAAGATTTTTTTTCTCTTCTTTTTTATTATTATTATTTTTTGTATGAATTTTTTGGGTTTAGTGGCATTGTTGAGGATCCTATCCTAGATAGCTTACCTATCTCAGCTAGCTTAGGCTCACTACAAGAATTAACACATTTAGCAACAAAAAAATTGGTCGCTAAAAGTCTATTTTGGTCGGCAAAAGTTATTCGCAATCCATTTTTTTTTGTCGCTAGTTTGGTCGCCAATTGAGGGTCGCGGAAAGTAATTCGCGACTAAAATTTTCATTAGTCGGGAAAAGTTGCATTTGCCAACCAAATTTTTGGTCGCTAAAAATTTATTTACTGCGGCTAATCCATTTTGTCGCTAAAACACTTTGGTCGCGAAAAGTCACCTTTTGCCGACCAAATTTCTTAGTCGCCAATTGTCACATTCCACGACCAAAATTAGTTTGGTCGCCAATTGTGATATTTCGCGACCAAAAATTTTGGTCACCAATTGTGACATTCTGCGACCAAAATTAGTTTGGTCGCCATTTGGCACATTTCGCGACCAAAAATTTTGGTCGCCAATTGTGAGATTATGCGACCAAAATTAGTTTAGTCACCAATTGTGACATTCTACGACCAAAATTAGTTTGGTCGCCAATTGTCACATTCTGCGACCAGCATCCAACAAAATAAACTTGTAATTTATAATAATCCATCCAATTTATTCAATATAATCTGTAATTTGTAAAAATCATTCAAACCAACAAATCATTTTGGGTTTAGTGGTATCATGATACCAGTTGCATATTTTAGGGACCAAAAGTAAAATTAATCATTTCTATGGTGAGCTAAAAAAATTTGTTCCAAAAATACCCTGACGACATTAGCTATAGGGTCCACTTTGACACATTTATTACTTTATAGATGAAATTGACATAATTAAAACATTGAAAATCATTAAAATGTCACAAAACACATACTTTTAACACTAAAAAAAATACAATTAACCCTTCTTCTTTTTTTGTCATGCTTAATTTTATTGGCCACAAGAAAAAGGCAAAGGCTCAACAACGAAAATGCAAAGAAGGGACATGAAAAAATATGTTATTCACTTAATACAGTAGTAGACAGAGTAGTACTAATGTTAGTAGCATCACTAGGTTTGCTAGGGTTCATTTCTATTTTAAGATAAGCCTTTTGCCTATATATTTATCGTTTTGGATCTACATTATTAAATCTGATCACTAGAATGATAAAAGGAATCCTATGAAATAATCTTGTTTTCTATATCACTTAATCATATGGTTTTCATTTTTTATTTCTCTTATTAACACGCCGACCTGGTCATGTATAGGCACAATACTAATTATACATTAATTTTATTACATAAATTTACAAAGTCTAAGTTGGCACTTTAAGTTGTTAACCTCCCCCCAATTCGCTTCACAGAAAAGAATTGTGTCGTCAGCGAATTGCAAGTGTGAGACCCTAAAGGCACTTGAGCCAACTGCTGCCCCTTTGATCAACCCCAACTGTTTTGCTCTTTCCAACAGGATATTCAGGCCCTCCGCCACAATGTTAAAAAGGAAGGGTGATAGAGGGTCACCTTGTCTAAGTCCCCTTTGCGGGCTAAATTCTGAGGTTGGCGAACCATTTACCAAAATAGAGACTCTGACTGTTGATACACACTCCCTCATCCAACTGATCCATTTAGCCCCAAAACCAAAATTTGAGAGCATAGTGAATAAGAAGTTCCAATTAATTGAGTCATAAGCTCTTTCAAAGTCTAACTTTAGAACAAGGCCCCTCTTTCTATTCCTCTTCCAGCCTTCCACAATCTCATTGGCTATCAACACCCCATCTAAGATGTTTCTGCCCCCAATAAATGCTGATTGCGCAACACTAATAATTCTAGGCATCACAGTTTTGATTCTGTTGGCTAATACTTTTGCCAAAATTTTATACAATGAGCCAATGAGGCTAATAGGTCTGTAGTCGTTCAAACCAGAGGGGTTCTCATTCTTCGCAATCAAAGCCACAAAAGAGCTATTAATACCCTTGACTAATTTTGCATTCTGGTGGAATTCCTGCATGAATTGCAGCACATCTACCTTGATCACCTTCCAACACTTTTTGAACATCATCAAAGTAAACCCATCAGGACCAGGTGCTTTGTTACCTTCACAGCTCTTAACTGCAGTTACAATCTCATTTTCCGAAAACTCAGCTTCCAAGAGCTCCACAGCTTCACTATCCCCAATGGATACGAAAGACCCAGATAACCTTGGTCTATTACACCATGATTCAGTAAATTGGTTAATAAAATGCTGCTTAACTGCATCCCTCACCTCCACAGGATCCTCCTTGACAATTCCATTGACTGCTATTGAGCACAAAGAATTTCTAATTCTCCTAGAGCTGGCCATAATGTGAAAAAATTTTGTGTTCCTATCCCCTTGTGTTGACCACTTTATTCTAGATTTTTGTAACCATGCCCATTCCACCATTTTACTTAATTTCCAAGCTACTCCTTTAGCCTCTCTACTTCTAGTTTGCTCTGCCATAGATAATGGTCTTTCTTCTGCACTTATATCAAGTGCATGAATCTCCTCTTCAACTAGTTTAAGTTTATGCTCTGCATCACCAAAGACTTCTTTAGCCCACTGCTTCAAAGCCAATTTTAGTATTTTGAGCTTCTGGAGACATTTGAACCCAGCCCAACCCACCACATTAGCTTCTAACCACGTATTTTCCACAAAAGGTCTGAACGTAGGGTGTAAGGTCCAAGCATTTAGAAATCTAAAGGGAGTTGGACCCCAATCTCTCTCATCCTCCATCAACAAGATAGGGCAGTGATCTGAGACTTTCCGGGGCAGCCCCCAAAGCTTAAAATTAAACATTTGTAACCATTCTGGATTAAGCAGAAACCTGTCAATACGACTCCACTTCTCCCCCTCCTGAGAATTGCACCAAGTAAATTTTCTTCCCATCATTGGTAAATCAGCTACTTCAAGATTTTCGATAAACTCAATAAACTCTCTCATACCTTTATCTCGCCTAGAACTCCCCTTCCTTTCTGATATACTCATGATCTCATTGAAGTCCCCTCCCAAACACCAAGGTTTATTGTAAACCAACTTTAATCGAGTCAAGCTATCCCACACCCCCTTCCTCCTCCCCATATCATTTGGTGGGGATTGCAGTGGGTTCAACCTGGTTCTGTGCACTGCCTTTTAGATTGGTGGGCTGGTTCAAGGCTAAAAAAACAAGAGAGGGTGATCTGGAAGGCCATGCCTTTCGCTGTGCTTTGGTCCATCTGGAAAGTAAGAAATGATTGTATCTTTAATGGTGCTCACCCAAATTTTGAGGAGCTGTGTGAGGTCGTTAAAGTGCGAGTTGCGATGTGGAGCAAAGATGCTGGCTCTGTCTGCTCAGGTTACTCAGTTATGGATATTGTGAACAATCTGCAACAGGTCAGGTTCTGCATCAGGGGTGTTGGCTGAGCAAAGATGGTTCTGTTTGGCCTGGACTGCTACAGTCCATAATCAAATTCTGGTTTGTGTTTTGCATCGGTCTGTGTTTGCTCAGTGTGAGCCTTGCTGCTGGGAGGTCTGCTGGGATTGGAGGTCTGCTGGGAGGTCTGCTGCTGGAGTGATCTAAGCAGGCTAGCTGCTGTGTTAGTGTATAGTGTTGATTTTGTTTTGGGCTGCTCTGCTCTATGCTCGGTGCTGTTGTTTTGGTTATAAACTCAGTTGGGCTGCATAGTGTTGTGGGTTTGTTACGGATCCAACTCATCTTGCTCAATTGGTGGAGTGCTTTGTTGGGCTGCCAATCTGATCTGTTTTGCTGGGAAGATTGCTGATATGAAATTCATAGTGCCATATGCTATGATTAGGTCACAGTTTATGGATGATAATTTGGTGGAGTGTATGGGTTGATGGCAAAGGTTCAAATTTGCATTATTAATTGGCATTGGTTAAGGCCTTACCATGTATGCTGAGTTGGCTGTGTTTTGGGGATGGCATCCGGCAGAATTTTTGGGTTTGTTAGTTGATTGAATGTGTTGTGCTCTTGTTGCCTTTTTCTTTTTTCTTGAGTGTGTGCTAGTAGATGATTTGGTGTGCGTTTAGGTGCCAACCTAGTTGGGATCCAAATGTTTCACTGTGATGCTTTTTGCACCCTCATCTTTATTGATGTAAATTATAATTCTCGTTATGCTTTTCATCAATAAAGCTTATTTTTTGCCGTTCAAAAAAAAAAAAACAATACATATATAGCACGGTGTCATGTGCGACCATTGTAATCTTTCTGAGAGATTGATTCAATTTTTGATAGCTTCGCGATATTTCACAACTCAATATATTAATTAAAAGCCTAGCTTTTCTTTGGTTAGACTGGCGCACAATCTAATCCTATTGAGCTTATATGATTCATCACAAGTCCAAGTCTTATTTTCAGTGCATTTATTTAAGTTCTTATGATTTTGTTTAGCAATCTCCAAACAAATTGTATATAAAATAAACACCTCAAAGTATCAAAATAGGACTTATGATGAACTTCAAAGTCAAGCTAGTACCATATCCATTAATTAAAGACCCCTCTTAACATGTCATAAACACGTGTTTATGATCAGTCCACTTGTTGAAAGGTTGGGAGATTCCCCTAACATGCAAATAGATTGTTTATTTAATATGTTTACTTATTTATTTCCATTTAAATTCGTCTATGTAACTTGAAAGGATCTACTATATTTCATACTACGTAGGAGTAATTAAATTGCATTATTTAAACTTTCAGTCAAGCTGCAACATGTTGAGTGCCAATGATATTGCAATGCTTCATTACTTTTTTTTTTATTTTTTTTTTTGAACGACAAGAATGAAACTTTATTGATGAAATAAACAAGTACAAAATACAAACAAATTATATCAATAAAAAAAAGTGAAGTGCAAAAGTATCACAATGAGCTAAATCATCCCAACTAAGTTAGCACTAAAAAACTCATCCTATCATTTGCCAACACACCTAGAGTTAGTGAGAAACCAACAAAGAATGCAAACCAAACATTACAACAACAACAACAAAAAATAAATAATATACAAAAAAAGTTGGTGAAATAACCGGCAATGCTTCATTACTTGGTAAGTAATATACAAATAAATAAATAAATAAAAGAAGTACACAAAAAAATTGAACGTCAAATGATATGATTAGACTTAGACATCTCAATTAAAACAAATAACCCACCAATATAGTTTTAAGAAACTATATTGTCACCTCATTCTGGTGAAAGATTTTGAGATTGTTTAGAAATATTTATTTGCAGTTTAAAAAAAAAAAAAATCAAGCCCACCTTCAAAAAGTTAAGCTTTTGAGATTATTTTGAGTTGAAAGACAAATAAGCTGAAAATTTCAATTTTTTTTACTTGGCAAGCTGAAAATTTCAATTTTTAGGCATGAAATTTTCAAATTTTTACTTAAATAAGTTTTGTGAAAATGGGGCGTTTATTGTTTGATCATAATAGGCTTAGCTTGCAACGTGTTTGGAAGTGGTTAGCTAAACTAGTTGAATTTGAAGATGGAAGTTTCACAACGGGTTTAGCAAACGATGTGTTTGGAAGCAGTTAGCTAAACTCTGAGTTAAACTTGAAGATACAAATTTTCTTTCCTTTCTTGGTGGTGAAGTAAAAAACAACTATGTAAGAACAACATTTTCCTTACTATTTTTTTTTTTTTTTTTGGTCGGCATAACATTTTATAACCAAATGAAGTCAGTCAACCTAATTTGTTGTATATGTATCATAATGACAAAAATAAACAGAATTACACTTTATTTAAAGATGAAATATTAAAAAAAATTAAATAGAGGACTCTATTCCAGGGGGATTAAATCAAAGATTTTGGGATTGTTCAACTTCAGCATGCATCTCGGGGGCCACATGACCTAGATTAATGGACAGCGAAGCTCTGCATTTGCGAAAGTCGTCACCAACCCTTCTTCTTTTTTTTCTTTTTTCTTTTTTAATAAATAAATATTCTTGTTAGTAAATCCAATGGGCTGTGTTATGTTTCAGTCTCAGAACAGAAATTAATAATGATAATAATAATAATAATAGTTCAGAACTCAGAAGAAAAGCTTTATTTGAGAGTACTCCAAGAAAGATTACAGATGGTGATCCTCTTACCATATGCCTTGTACTGTCCTAACTTACACACATATATATATATATATTTTTATCGGAAGAAATATTTCATTTAATAAAGCCAAGACAGCACTTACAAGAGTCTATTTAATTCAAAACTTACACCAAACAAAGAGAAAATAATGCAAGAAGCACTAAGGAAGAAAACTATGAAAATATTCAGACGTACATATCGTACTCGTGCTCGTACTGCAAAACAGAGCTGATCATAAAAGTTCGGCAATAGAGCATATCCGAGATAAATCATAAATCCCAACCATAATGAGGGTAAGCTAAACAAATCCGCACAGATGGACGTTAAGAGAACCAAACAAATCCAGAAACAACACAAACCGAAGGAAAGAAAAACAAACAAAACAAACAAAACTGAAACCAAACAAACAGACCCACAACCAAACAAATCCGACATCATATATGCCTTGTACTGTTGGACCCCTACAGGTCCATCATAGGTCCTATTTTGATAATCCGAACCGTCAATGTGTAGAAATTGTTGAGTACTAAATGTTTGTAAAAAATCACATTGATCAAATATCGATATCTATGTGATCAAATCAGATTTTTGTAAGCCGTTTATTTTTCACTGTCCATTTTTTTCCATACAAAACTGATTTGATCACATAGCTATCGATATCCGAGTTGGATTAGTACGGGTCCATCATAGGTCCTAGTTTAATAATCCGAACCGTCAATGTGTAGAAATCATCAAGTACTAAATGTTTGTAAAAAATCACGTTAATCGAATATCGATATCTATGTGATCAAATCAGATTTTTGTAAGCCGTTTATTTTTCACCGTCCATTTTTTTCCATACAAAACTGATTTGATCACATAGCTATCGATATCCGATCAACGTAAGTTTTTATAAACATATAATACTCAACGATTTCTACACATTAAAACAGTTCGAATTATTGAAAAGGGACCCATGATAGACTCCCACGGATCCAACAGTATTTCCAATCCAATGACAGGAGGAAATGCATTCCCTTTTAATACTACTGCAATGCGCAGATATTAATGTAATCTCTTACGTCAACGTACACTCTCATCACCGACCAACAGCATTGATAGATTTTATTTTATTTTTTAAATTTTCAATCGATATAGGAGAAGTTGCATTGATTACATAACAATGAAATTTGAATTTGAATATAAGAGAACGCCTCATTTACAAAAAAAATTGTGTTTACTCTCATGAAGGTCTACAAACACAGTTGTACATGGTACAATCAAAGTGAAACTGAATCTTTTATAATGAATTTCTTCATCTAATATGTATAGCCAGAATTATTTTATGTAATTGGTTTTGTATTCGTAGTAAAACTTAGATATAAGAGGACTCCTCAATATGCTCATGAGAATTAGCAATGACACATCAAAATGACAAAAAATAAATATTTTATATAAATTAAGTAAATAAGAGAAGAAGTGCAATATATATCATAACAAACTTAAAATTATTTCAATTTCCTAGAGTGAAACTATTACCCAAAAATTTTAATTTTTTTTTTTTTTTGATCGGCAAATGTTAGTTGTTAGATTAGTACTTATGGGAAAAAATCTCTCCACCATTTCCTTAATTCAACCTCCTTAGAGGGAATTGAACCCATGACCTCTTTGGGACTAAACCTTAAGGAAGGTATGGTGGCCAACTAGATTAGGCCTAGTTGGTTAATTTTAAAATTAATTTAGATACTTAATCCATCTCATATTAGATATACTTCCATAATAAGTACAATATACACCATTATAATAACTTAAATGCTTGTTTGATTGTTTTCATTTTTTGTTTTCAATTTTCAAAAAAAAAAAAAAAAACCTTGTTTGGTGGAATATTTTCCCAAAAAAATGGAATTTTTTTAAAAAACAACCTATATTTTAGAAAACACCAAAAAAATCATTTTCAAAATTTCAAAAACTATTGATGCATCTGAGTTTCTTATGGACTTTCTACCTGAGTGCATCACTTGAATCAAAATTAAGAATAATTTGAGCTTTTCCTACTGAGTGATTCCATTCCCACACATTTTAAAAACATTTTATTACACTTAAAGAATATTTTGCACAAAAAATAAGAGGTTGAACATGTAGCTTATGATCAATTAATAACTAACTAGGTTTAGTGTACTAAAGAAGAATAACTACATCATTAGTAATTAATTAAATTTAGTATATAAAATTAGTGCAATTATGAGCTAATTAAATATTGATCAGAGCAAGTTAGTATACTAGGTTATACGTAGAGAGAGATCATAGTCAAAGAAGTTTCTATTACCAAATCTCTTTTAAGAAAAGACACATAAAAAGTAGAGAGAGTGAACATAATTAAAAATGTATTAAAATAATAAGGCATAAAAGTTCAAGCACAAAAAAATGAAAAAGTTTAAGAACACATAAACCAATCATGCAACCAAATATAATCTCGTTCAGGATAAACTTTTTTTTGCTAAAATAGTCAAAAAGACAAAATACTCAATTATATTACTCTCTCTATTTTTTTATACGATTTTTTTATAAAAATTCAAAAAACTAATTAAAATAGCCTATTCCTAAATGGTTGAGTTTTTTTTTATGAATTCCATTGTATCTGATTAATTAAATGAATAATTTCTGTGTAAATAAAATAATGGGAAAAAATTTCGTGAAAGGGAACACTGTGTGGCACTAAAAGACTTGAGGCATTAAACCTCAGATCTGAAGGTTGATCCCGGGGCGCTAGCACACAAAATTGTTAGGATAAGTCTTCAGAACTTGGTCGAATAGAGCATGGATTTAAATTCCTAGTTATATGCTAGTGCGTAATTTATTATTGAGTAATGTTAGAAATTTTAAAGATTTTATCAAATATTTCACGTGAGTATAAAATTTTTATAAATTTTTAAAATTTCTAACATTTTTATTTATTATTACATGATTGAGTGACTCTAACCCGAGAGGTCACCTTATGTGGTTTTTTAAAGGCAGCAGTGCACGTGTAGGACTTCAATTCAGCATCTTCTCTTCTCTCCATGCACTGCGGGAAAGAGAAAAAAATATTATTGGGACAGTTTCTCAAAGTTTACAACAAAAGTTTGGGTTTCTAACTTACAAAAACAAAACAATTTGTCCTGCATAGATTGATTCCATGAAGCTAAGGAAAATAAAAATAAAAAATAAAAAAAATTCCAAAACCAATATATGATCAGTTGACAAGTTTCAAGGTGTGACTGTGGCCACTCGTTGTTTTAATGTAATTTTTAAAAAAAATTTACTTTTCATTAATTTATTTATTATTTTGTGTGTGTGGTCTACACAAAACCCCTTGCTAGAACTCTAGCAAGAGATGAAATGAAGGCTACGTGGTGGACTCACCCTTCAAGCAATGCACCCAATTTAAAAAGAACAATGATATTCAAAATTCATTTTTAGTCGCACTTCTTTATAAGAAGCTAAATGATGTAAAGTAATTGGATTGACTTAAGCTTAAGGGAGACTATTTTGAGGATCAGTGGTAGAAATGTAATTTAGATGAATGAGTTCAGAATTTCTTCAAATTTGATAGTATTGGAAACACCCCTAAGTCAAATTTCGAGCAGATTCTATCATTTTAACCTTCGACGACATAAGAATATTCGTTTTTAGTGCCGTTTGTTTTAATATCTAGATTTAAGTTTAACTCAATAATTTTCTTTTCTTATTTTGCAAGGAATTAGTCTAATTGATTATTTCCTAATTGTATTAGGATCCCTCTTGGTTCGTCAGGGAAAAATAATTTCCTAATTGTATTACTGTTCAGTTTGCTTGTTTTTGAATTAATTCTTTTTGTAGATTCAAGGTTCTGAAATTCAAGATTTTTCATCTATTAGAATAATTTTAATTCTCGTATATATTCTATTGTGTCACTGAAAACAGAAAAAAGAAAAGAGTATAAAATGGAATTTGAATATAATCAATCTTTAAAATAAGGCAAATAAGAACATAAAAGCCTCACTTCAAGATATGTAAGTGTGGAGAAAAATATAACCATACATGTTTGATAAAAATGACTTTAAATTCTGGTATCTCTCGAGAGCCTGAAATCACGAATATAGTGAACATTTATCAGCTAAGGTGATTAGTCAAGGCACAATCCGATCCTTAACAAAAGTACATACATAAGTCTAAGAAGTTGAATTCCCATTTATACTCACTTATATTACTATTAAGGTCGTGTTTGTTTGGGTGGATTTGAGTTTGGGATTGGATTAATAGTCCAATAAAATTATTAATCCGATATTTGGTTAAACAATTGAAATACGGACTAACAATCCATCCGGATATGGTATCTTACATATGATAGACTATTCAATCCCAAAGAAGGGGGTGGAATATAAATTAGAGGATTAAGTCAAAACTTGGACTAGTAGTCCCTCCTTATAATCCTAATTCAATCTAAACATAAGACAGGAATAATCCGAAGACTATTAGTCATAAAAATATTAATCCAACCTAATTCAATCTGTCGAAACAAACATAGCCTGAGAGTTTTGTGCAACCACATTGTTCTACCTAAGTGAAATTGTGCCCCTCGTCTAGCTATTATCAAGAAATTGATGATAAAGTATTATACCACTAATTGTGGACTTCACTGCCAATGGCACAAGACCTAATGGGATCACTGCCCCAGCACTTCGTTAGAAATGGGTTTTGAAGTTTTGGAAAAATAGAATTTTTTTTTAACTTTGGTCTAATTTTTAGGTAGGACTCATGCGTCAAAGTTGGCGGGTCTAAGTAGTAACGCGTTCCATGTCGCGTTATGATTCACGTAGTATATTTGGTTGCTCAAAACTATTATCGAGTGAATAAAAATTGAAATCAAAGTGAGCTCCATAGAAATGGAGTTTTGGTGGAAATTTCTTAAAGGTGTGGTTTAAGACTTGTTCCACATTGATTTGATCAGCATACTTTGAGTAGATTTATAAGGCTTGAGTTTGGAATTTGGGATAGGCCTCAAGGGGCACCCAAGTTTTGTAGAGAGAAAGGTGCTAGACCCATTGGATTCAAAATAAACACACGCACATGCCACCGCCACCGTCCATCTGGGCTTGGGTGCGGGTGTCTGGTTAGGTTGGGCTTGTCCAGCCCAATACCTATCTTTTTTGGTCAAAAACATTTGAATTTTATTTTTTTTAAATTAAATTCTAATTTTTTGGAATTTGAATTTTGAAAATTAATTTCAAAATTGGCTTTGGTTTTATTTTCCCCACCGGGACAGATTCAAATCTGTTCAATACAGTTTTTATCTATTCAAAATTTGAACCCAACAGATTTGTATCTGTTTATTCAAACCAAACAAGTAACATACCTGTTCAAACAGGTTTTACACCTATTTAATTCAAACCATACAGCCACGAATTTTCCTATATAAAGACAGTCCCTCATTTGTATTTTTCACTCCAATTTTCATTCTTCTCTGCTGCCATTCATCTCTGCATTTTGCTGCATTAATTACATTAATTTTCTGTGAGAAAGAGTGTAATTAATTTTCTGTGAAAAAAAATATATACACAAAGTATGTTCGTTGTGTGAATAATGTGTAGTGCTACTACTATTCACTGTTGATCATTTTATCCTGGGAGATAAATGTCCACAATCTGAAAGCACTATGGAGAGGACGAATCTGTCTTAAGGACACAGTATTAAACATGGGACTTGATCAGAAAATTTGTTCAACAAATTAATTTGGTAAGTAATTAATTTATTTTTCTGTTTTATTATTTTTTCTATTTCAAATTTTGATTTTGTTTTTGTAACAAAATAAAAATCTATTTATTTATTTTATTTTATTTCTTGGTTTGATTTTTGCAATCAAATAAACTCTCTCATTTCCTTTATTTCTTTTGTATGTCGTTTATTGTTAAGTACATAAACAAATTTTTTTTTTTTTTTTTTAAATACAGTGAAGATTGTCCAGCACATTTCAATAAGGGATGTTGAGTTCAAGCCCCAACAGAAGCATGGATGTTAGTAGTGGAATGCTTCGGTTGATTTCACCGATCATCCACCATGTGGTTTGGCCTTGTGTTTTGGAAAGTTGATAAAAAAAAAGTTAAATTTTTGACTTTTTTAACAAATTTTATCTTTTTGTAAATAAGTTATGTGAGAGGTGATGTGATCCAAAATGGGTGAAAAGCTGAAAGATGACTTTTTACCAGCTTCCTAAAAGACTCCTAGCGGCGTAGTGCGAAATTAGCTACCACAGTAATGTCGCAACAAATACATGACATTTCAAAATTAAATTAAAATTATATATCCACCAAATGAATTTTACTCTTTTTTTTTTTTTTTTTTTTTTCCACATCTTAGGTACAAAAAGCATTCTACAAGTACATGCTCGATCAACAACTAACTAAATTGTTAAATTTCAAGAATCCAAAGAATCAAAAAGATTTTAGTAACATGATTATGAGATTTGTCGTTAAAAGGTAAGCATAGAAACCTGGTATCTGGATTAAATCTAATGCCAAGTTGCATATATATATATATATATATGAATTTTTATTTTTATTTTGTTTCTATTATTGCAAGTTGATGATTTTATGCCTGACACTCCAATGGGATTGGCTCTCCTGAATCTCTAAGTCACAAATTTATATATATATATATATAGATATAGAGAGAGAGAGAGAGAGAGAGAGAGAGTTGTTTGTTAAAGATTTCCACTGGAATGACTCGTACTTGGAAACATTCATTTTGTTCAAGGGACCTTTAATCTAAATAAATGTAATTTTTGATTTTTTTATGAAAAGATATTCAAAAAAATATAGAATATAACCCAAAAAAGATAAAAAGTGTACATTTTTAGTACACCCATATGCATGAAAAACAAGAATATTCCACATGCAAATTTTGTGTTTTGCTCAATTTGATTCCAAAACACATGGATTGTTAGATCTAAACTTCAGAAGTTCAGAGTATAATCGTTTGGTCACATCGGAGTTGAGGAAACATTTGACGCCAAATTATTAGTTGAGAAATTGAAAGCACGCCAATACATAGGAGAGATTCACTTGAGATTTTACAGATTTAGAAACCATATACCATCTCAGAAACTTAGAAAATGAATATGTCATTTAAATTTAATTATTGTATAATGAGACCTATATGAAATAAATCTGAACCATTCATTGATTTTTTTTATTGTTTTTCTGAGTCAACCGTCTACAAACCAACCGATAATGTCAAGTGAAATACAATGTTGTTTTGACTTGAAGTTTTGACTAGAATGTAGAAAATGGATTTGTGTTTTAAATTTGATGTTATTTGAGATTTTTTAAAAATTATTTATGTCACGCCCTCAAAATAAACCCATAAATCATACAATCTTGACATGCTTAGACATAAGAGAATAAAGCATAATTTCATTCATCAGAGTATTCATTACAAAAGTATTACATGTTGACATCAAAAGTAAATGTCCCACGGGTTTACAACTTTCCAAGCCAACACTTGGTTACAAAAAAGAGAGTACTAACTCAAAATACAAAATAAACCCTTGGCTTGATTTACATGTAATACACAAAATAATCACAAAAATAAACAAGAGAGTCTTCAACTCCCACAACCATCCAAGCTAAGACCTCGGAGGCGGCATAATACCTGAACCTGAAAATGATGTCCCATATAGGGTGAGCCAACGCCCAGTAGAGATATGCTAAACATAATATGAGTAAAGACTAAAACATTAGTATTTGATAAATGTTTAACCCACATAATTCATTTCATAATCCATTTCAATTACATGACAAATAAGTCCATGTTTCATTTCTCTTTCCTTTATTTAACCGGTTTTCGATTCATAAATATGGCTCAGAACCTGGCCAAACAATTCCCGTGAGACCACAGCTCATAACAACAATACTACCATACTTCACAATAGATACACATATTTGCTGTATCAATATCACATAAAACACTTCCATACTTCACAATAGATACACATATTTGCTGTATCAATACTTCAATGGATACACATATTTGCTGTATCAATGAAATCCATCCCCTATCTCCTCCCAAATAATATCCGGTTTAGAAGTCCATCCCCTATCTCCTCCCACACAACACAATGTATATAAACACATATCATATACATAATCAATCAATACATAAATTCGATGTATTAATCTAGCCGTCATATTCGATGACCTACTCAATTGATTAGTTTTAGTTTGCCTAATCATCATGTAGTGTCTACAACATTCAAAACTATCCTCCACCGATAGCCCAAAGCAATTATTTCTAAACAGATAATAATTACATCCAACAGATAAATTATCAACAATTTTCACATATGAGTGATTAACAATTCCAACTCCACCATTCTATCTCATAATGAGCCAATTTTATTATTCCCAACTCAATTTCACATATTCACAATTTTCCAAATTAATTATACCAATTAATTTATATGACAAATTAGGGCTTTCTCCCCCATTTCTCAATATTGACCCAAAGGTCCAAATATTATCAACAACATCAATAATTCCCTTTTTAGATCCAAAACACATATGTTTGAATCAAAAGAACAAAACCCCCTTTTCAATATAACACATCTCAAACCCTAAGTCCCCAAATCAAACCATCTATACAAAAGCTCAACATTTATGTCAAAGCTCATAAAATGAGTAGTTATCCCTACCTCAAATTCGGAGCTCAAAGGAAGAAGATGAAGAATTCGAAATGCTCCAAACCCCAATGTTTTCGGATCAAAATGTAGCCCTCAACGATCTCCACACTTTTTACAAAGGCCCAAGGATAGAAGATCACTCTTACTAGATCAAACCCTAGAGAGAAGTTGTGTTTTTAGAGAGAGGAGCTCTCCAATGGAGGTTTTGAAAAAGTAAGGAGAGAAAGAAAGTGTGAAAAGTGATTTAAAATCACACAGCTGCCCTCTGATATACGACTAGCCCGTTCGAGCGGAGAATAGGACGCTCGAGCGTCAAGCACAAAAACTGGACCCGCTCGAGCGCAAGAATACCCGCTCGAGCGCCAAGACACAACTGCAAAACACACCCGCTCGAGCGCAAAGGGAAACCCGCTCGAGCGTAGATTACCCTCTCCCAGAATTTTTACAGACAATGAACACCCGCTCGAGTGCAAAAGAGACCGCTCGAGCGCGACCCGCTCGAGCGTAAGGAACTCCGCTTGAGCGTGAAAAACAACCCTGCAGTTCTTTTGCAGAGGCACAAAAAGCTGGAAATGTGCAAACCCCGCTCGAGCGCGAAGGGATCCACTCGAGCGGACCACCAAAAATCTGGACAACAAGAAACGGAACCAAGGCTTAACCAACCTGTTCGAAACCCGCCCAACACATCCTAAAACTCAAATATATGAAATTAAAGGATGACAACAAGACATATACAACAATCAACTCCACGAAACCTAAGTCTGGATACAACAATCAAAGGAGAAAGAACCAGGATTGCTATAATTTAAATATTTTAGGGGAAATTATTTATAATAAAATAAATAAACCAAAGTTTGATTTTATAATAAAATAAATCTGAGTTTTTAATTTTGTCAATTTAAACCTTAAACTTTTGATTTATTTTCAATCCTAACCATTAGCCTATTTTCATTAAGTAAAATCAATAGAAAAATAATATTTTAGTCGTTAAACTCAATGTAGGTGTACATAAAATATCTAAAATATATTTTTTGTTGAATTTAATCACTAATTTTTTTTTTATTGATTTTACTTAACAGAAATAAAAAATGTAGTTTAACTTAAAAATAAATCAAAAATTAGATTTTAAATTTACAAAATTAAAAATTTAGGACTCATTTTGTTACAGTTTTTTTTTTTTTTTTTTTTTGGGTTGTAATGTCCACTTAAATTTATTATTCTTATTTAAATATTTATGAAACACAGGTTGATATGACCCAACTGCTTAGCAAAAAATGGCTCAAAAATATAGGGGTAGTAATGCCCATTAAAAACCGGTTTTCAGATCGTCATCTGGGTTGGGCCTATGAGCCGAAATAAATTTCGTCAACCAAAGTAGCCTCATAATTCATGGGCTCTATGGCCCACTCGACTCCACTACGATCAGTTTGATTTCCACCGATTTCAAATCTCGACCGTCGACCTATAACGGTCTAATTATGGAAAAATTATTGATTGGTCATGTGACTCCCCCATTACAATTGAGGCTATTCATATTTCTTAACTATCTAATATAAATTTGTAAGTCTCACATTTTTTATCAATCATAACATTGTTGGAGCACTACGTAGTGAGGAATTAAAAATGCTACTATGAGCAACTCACAGCAACTTCTTGCAATGCGAGGTCTTTTTTAGTCTTTTTTGATAATATGAACGTCCATATTGTAAGATTCGTTGATTAGATTATTTATGTAAAAAATCAAATTGATTGGATATATATAATTCCGTAACAAGATCACATTTATTTTTTAAAAAATAAATGATTGACTTCACCTTTATAATTTTTTAAAAAAATTAATGTTTGATCATGGGATTATAGATTTTTGATTAACTTAATTTTTTTACATAGATAATATACTTAACAAATCTTACAATATAAAAGATTCAGATCATTAAAAAAGATTCGGGAAAGGCCTCCACCAAAATATCACAGGAAGCTATTGTAATTTACTCGCAACAGCATTCTCAAGTCCTATGTTGCAGTACTCCAATACCAACCAATAACTTTTCCTAATTACAAACCCATTTCCACAAAATTCAAAATTTAAAAAGTTGGGCCGTTTCCAAATTTCCATACGGGCTAGTCTCCTCTTCTAGAACGTTTTGCCCCTTCATGTGTCTAACCCACCTCCTCAAACCTCTGCTCTGAAATTCTCATCCTCTACTCTCTCTTTCTCTCTCTAAAATTCTGTTTCTCTTTCTAAAATCCCAAAAACAAAGATGAGGAAATGCATCTCAATCCACATCGGTCAGGCCGGTATTCAGGTCGGAGATTCCAATAAATTCGCTCAGTCATTCGCGGCCATTACACTGGTAAGAAAAAAAGTTCCACAATTTTAGTATTTTTCATTCCCTGTGAAATTTGAGATTTGTTTTTGGTATATCATTTTATGTTTCATGTCCTCTGGAAAACATCATAGTGGTTTTTCACAATGAATTCAGTTGTACAAAAATATTTAAGCGCAGTAAAATAGAGTTTTAATGAGAGTTCTACTTATGTGACAGTGGATCTCAGTCATAAATAATTTGATGTATGTGTTTTTTTTTTTTTTTTGTTCCATGCCACATCATTAGAGCCATTATTAAAGCTCCAAATTTAAAGTTATGAATCATTGCTTTTCAGTTATAAACGAGTCAGGTTAACTAGTTTCAAAATATATTTATTTATCTTTTGAGTCAATCTCAAATAAACTTTAATTGAATTGTGTCTTAAGCTTAATTTTCTATACTACATATAATATCAAGTTGTGCTAAAAAAATTAACATAGTTTCAGAATGTGTTCAAAGCTTTATTTGATTACCTTAAGAGTAAATTTTTTTAATAAATCAAATACGGGTCAGATTAATTTAACCTTTTATAAGTTAAAAATATATTTTTCTTGACAATTTTTATAAATATATAGTATTATTCGCATCATATATATCATTAGAAATAAATAATAATAATTCTCTTCATCTATAGATGATGATAGAATTGTAATTATATGAATATGAGCAACTTTTGTTTGATTGATTTTAATGAGGGAATTTTAAAATATTATTAAAAATAGATATTTATACCAAAAGTTTAAAATTTTAAATCTTAAAAAACAAACTTTAATGGTTGTTCTTTTGGTATTAAAATTATATAGTGGTGGACCTGCCATCAGAAAGAAAATTTTGGTGGAAGTCCCTTCATTATAAAATTTTATTTCAAAGATGACAATTATATTACTTTATGAGTAACCAAAATAACTTTATTTCGTCTTTTAAATTTTAAAATTTCGTAATTTTTTATTTACATCCATTGTTTTATAAATTAAGATAGTTTTTAGAATTTTTTCCTTGAGATCTATCAAATAACTCTTTTATGTTGAATATGAAATTCTAAACGAAAAAAAAAATAGTGAAATTTGATGTGCAAACTAATAGTTAACATAGTGAAATTTTGTTGTCTAGGTCTATTTTACAATTTGATTGCGAAGAGTAAGGTTGCATTTGGTTTAGTTTTGGAATTGTTATTCTCTTTTTAAAATTGTGATTTGCGTGTAGAATTGTGAGTTGAGTTTTAAAAAGAGAAAAATTGTTTAGCTATGAGTTTTGAAAAGAGTTTTGAGTTGTATCTTGAATTTTTTGGATTTATTTTTTTAAAATATTAAAAAATGTTTGAGAAAATTTTGTTTTTTATTTTAAATATATAATTTTTGTATAATTTTTTTAAAAAATTTATTTTAAATATTTATTTTATTTTATTTTGTAGATATTTTAATTTTTAATTTTAATATTTTAAATTCAAAACACAACTCTACACTCAAATCATAACATAACTCAAAACTCAATTTAAAAATTATTTTCAAAACTCATAACAAAACACATAACTCGAAATTCCTTATTACTTTCAAAACTCTACATTTAAATCATAACCAATACATAACAAAAAAATTTTAAACATTTAAAAATATATTTATAAAATAAAATAAAATAATATTTAACATAAAAATTATATATTAGAATAAAAAAATATTTTTTAAAAAATTTTCTAGTATAAAAAAAAATACAGCACATAAATGTATGAAATATAGTGCGCATTAAAATAAATAAATAAATATTTAAAATATAAAATATTTACCCTAAAAAAATAAAATTAAGAAAAATTTTAAATGTTTAAAAAAATAAATTCAAAAATTTTTGAAATACAACTCAAAACTCAAAATACAATTCAAAACTATTTTCAAAACTCATAACTAAACACATAACTCGAAACTCCACACTACTTTCAAAACTCTACACTCAAATTATAACCAACACATAACAAAAAAATTAAAATATTTAAAAATATATTTATAAAATAAAATAAAATTTATATATTTAAAATAAAAAATAGGAAAATTTACCCATAAGTCCTAATTTTTGAAACGTTGAACCATTTAGTCCTAAAAGTTTTTTTATGCTCCATTTAGTCCCATTTTTACATCAGCATGATGTAAATGATCTGATGTTTCATTATATAATTTCAAAATTTATTGAAATCTGATGAACATTAGATTTTTTCATCCTATATTTTCAAACATTATTGAAATTTAATGAACATTAGATGTTTGAAATCTAATGTTTGTAACATGACTCTGATGTTATT
Source organism: Camellia japonica (assembly GCA_030407325.1). Classification (NCBI taxonomy): domain Eukaryota; kingdom Viridiplantae; phylum Streptophyta; class Magnoliopsida; order Ericales; family Theaceae; genus Camellia; species Camellia japonica. The sequence goes on from JAPPVO010000059.1 coordinate 97,684,712, forward strand.
AACATTGTATCTGATGTTATTAACATTGTAATGGGACCTTTCAGTCTATAAGAAAACTTTAGGACTGAACAGTGCATAAGTTATTAATTTGGGATTTATTGGTACATATAATTTTTTTTAAAATTTTTTCATATTAAAAAAAATATAGCACATAAATGTATGAAATATAGTACACATTAAAATAAATAAATACATATTTAAAATATAAAATATTTTTAAAAAAATAAATCTAAAAAATTTCAAAATACAACTCAAACACTAAATACAATTCAAAACTCTTTTCAAAACTCATAAACAAACAAATTTTTTCTTTTCAAAACTCATAACTCAAAACACGACTCCACACTCAAATCATGATTCTAAACATAATTTTAAAAAACAAAATTAAAACAAAATATGAATTTTTTTCTTTTAAAATAGAGTTTTGAAAAGCGATTGGTTTTGAGTTTTGAAAAAAGTTTGGAATTGAGTTTTGAGTTGTGTAGTTGGTTATGAGTTTTGAAATTAATTTTTGAATTGAGTTTTGAGCAATTTTGAGTTGTGTGTTTGTTTATGAATTTTGAAAAGTGATTTGAAAATTTTGCCGTTGAAATCATGATTCCAAAGACAAACCAAACACAGCCTAAAATTTCATTGTGCATATTGCTCATTAGAGGAAATTTCTTTATGAAACACTCAAAAATCCTCTGTTGCAAAAATATATAGTGAAATTTATTATCCAAGAAAATCAGTGATATCATACAAATCTTGAGATTTTGGAGAGAATGTATCACCGATAGAGAGAGTTTGATTCCAAAAGGTTTTCTTAACAATGATTTAAATCTTCCTTATATGGGAATTTAGTTTTATTTCACCATAGAAAATATTTGATATTGTCGAAAAAATGGTAGATAACGAGGACAATGATGATAGTAGTAGCGAATACGATGCATTTGCGATGGTCGATTATAGATCAAAGATGATGGAGTTTAGATCGACGACGATGGAGGTCGTTGGTGAACAGTGGCTATGGATCAGAGATAGTGTAGTGTAGATCGACGACGGTAGAGATGATTGGTGAACGATACTGGTAGTGGTGGTCAGTGACAATGACTAGTGAACAACCATTGCAACGGTGGTGGTCTGAAACTCTTCAGAGAAATAGTCTCGAGAGAAATGAAAAAAAAAAGAATAAAAGAGTTTCTTATATGTGTGTGTGCGTGTGTGTGTGTAAGAGAGAGAGAGAGAGAGGAAGAATAAAAGTTTATATAGAAATGGTAAAAAGATAAACGAGTGCTGCTATTAGCACAAACATTTCTTCTTTGGACCCCCTATCTTTTTTATTTTTTTTAATTCCAATTTTATCTTAACATAAAGTTATATTTTTATCCTCATCCCTAACTTTCCAAACCCTAACCCTAACCCTAACCTTAATTTCCCAAATGTATTGTTGACATCAGACCCTGCTTGTAACGCCTCCATGAACTCCTTCGTCCCGACCTTGGGATTGTCACTAAATTATTCGCAATCTCATAACAAATAAACCAAATTTCATGAGAAACAAAATTCAAAGTCAATACAAGAAAAATATGAAATTGATTTGATTAATAAGAACCTGCTTTAGTCATTCTGATACTGTCATCGATGATGGAGAGGATTTTATTAACCTTGTTAGGAACGATCCTGATGAAGAGCTCGGGTTGAGAATCACCTTGCTTTTGTCGATCAAGCTATCGAATTGAATCTTATCCAATGCCTGCAACAAACCCCATCAAAGAATCAAAAACCTACATCACATATATATATATATATGTTTGTGTGTGTATATACATATACATCCGAGGCATTGTTGATGAGTTCGCGGGGAAAGATCTATTTGTTGCTATAGAAACTATTGATGATGAGGCTGGGGAGTTTGTTAATCTCAACTTGGAAAGCCAAAAAAAGGGGGGGGTTGCGGTGGTCAGAGGTTATGGACGGGTGGTCGCCGGTGAGGGAGGTGCTGGGAGCTCGCCGAAGAGGTGGGACTGTCGATGGTAGGAAAATTGCAAAAAAAAAGTTGGGGGTCAAAAAGATGAGGGGTATAGTTGAAGGTGGGGGTTCAAGAGAAAATTGAGAGGATTCATTTTGCTAAGTAGGGGTTCAAAGAAATGAGGAGTCAAAGTAAAGAAATAGGTGCTAATAGCAGCCCTCAAAAGAAGATAATAGAAAAATAGAAAATTAATAGGGATAATAAATTGATAATATAGACATTTTAGGATTTATTGGTGTATTAAGAAATTATAAGACTTATAAGTATTTAAGTCTATTAAATAAGTTTGACTAGTAATTAATCTTTATGGCTTAGTGGACTTAAATATCTATAAGTTTTATACATTTTTTAAATACACCAATAAGTGGGAGTAATAAATTCAATAAGGGATGAATGTAATATAGGCATTTTAGGACTTATTAGTGTATTTAAAAAATGTATAGGACTTATAGGTATTTAAGTCTACTAAATAGGATTGACAGGTAATTAACCCTTAGGCCCCGTTTGTTTTGGGGTGTAATGGATGGGAGGGGATTAAAATAGAGGTGGGGTTATTTAGTGTTGTGTTTGTTTGTAGAGTTGAGGAAGGGATTAGGATGGAGGAGGGGATATAGATGGAGGTTGGATGGGGGATTGGGATGGAAGAGGTGGAGGTGGAGGTGGTATTAGAAAAATAGTGAGGGGATTAGAATTTTTTTATATTTTTTTATTTTTTATATATTGGGAATTTTTTAAAAATATTAATGTTTAATTTTTTATATTTTTTTATTTGTTTTATTATATTATATAAAAATAATTTAACAATTCCTACACTAACACTATCATCAAAACAAACACAATTTTACTTAATTCATTCATTATCAATCCCCTCACTATTAATCTCCTCACTATGAATCCCCTCTATTCTATCTCTGAAAACAAACAGGGCCTTATGTTATACATTTTTTAAATACATCAATAAGTTAGAGTAATAAATTCGATGAAGGTACTATAGGTATTTTATAACTTATTGGTATATTTAAAAAAATGTATAAAATTTATAAGTATTTAAATCTACTTAGAGGTTGTTTGGGAGAATTTAAATAAGTGTACTTTTTGACTTTTTACGAAAAGATGTGCAGAAAAGTAGAGACCGTTAAATAACCCTTATAAGTGTTATACATTTTTTAAATATACCAATAAGTAATAAATTCGATGAAGTAATACACATATTTTATGACTTATTGGTGCGTTTAAAAATGTATATGACTTATAGGTATTTTACCCTCATTTAATTTAGAATAAAAATTGAGACCCCCTTTCCCCCACCCCCTTTTGACCCCCTTTCTTTTTTGATTGGTCACTTTTTCTTTTTCTTTTTCTTTTTCTTTTTTTTCTCCTCCTCCAATCACCATCCGCCGCCACGTGTGTGTGGGGGTGGTGGGGGTTGAAGTTTGAGGGGGTCTAAATCATTGTTGTTTAATGTATTACTCTAATTAATTTTCTCTTTTTTTTTTTGTTATTTTCTCTCTCTTTCTACCATTTCTCTAGAAACTCTTCTTCTTTTTCTTATTCTTTTCTCTCTCTTTTTTTCTCTCTCTCTCTCTCTCTCTCTCTCTCTCTCTCTCTCTCTCTACCTCTCTCTCTCTCTCTCTCAAACTACCATTTCTTTAATGCTTCACACCATTACTGTCTATCTCTACTCTCGTCATCAGTGGCGAAACCAGAAAATTAAATTAGAGGGGGCACTAATAAATTATAATAATTTTTACAAAAATATTTCACGCAAGTTTTTACGATTGATTTCAAAAAACATCAAAAAAAAATTAGTGTGTTTGGTTTCAGTTTTCTGAATTCAATTTTTTGAAAACTGAGTTTTATATTTTTCGTTTTTTTTTTGTTTTTAGAGAATATTTTTTGAATTTTAAATAATTTTTTTACTTTTTTAGATGTACCTTACTTAGATGTATCTAAATAGTAAAATATTTGTAAAAAAATATTTTAAAAAATTAATAAATACAAAAAATATACTGAATTTTTATTTTTATTTTTTTTTTTGTATTTTTTGGTATTTAATGTATTTTTTAAATATTTTTTTTTACAAATATTATACTTTTTAAGTGTATTTATATTAGGTGAGTCTAAAAATTAAAAAAAAAATTAAAAATATAAAAAAATTATTCAAAACATTAAAATACGAAAAATAAAAAAGTAAATCTCCTGAAAACTATTTTCTGAAAACTGGAAACAAACAAGCTGAATATTATTTGTAACTAGTGTATCATGGACAATACCAAAAAAAAATTTAGATATAAGCCTTAAATAAATTATATAATGATAAATTATTTTTTGATACAAAATTTGATTAAAAATTCAATATAATGGTAATACCACGTCATTATTGGTATGTGATATCACCCACTAATGGTAAATAAACGCATAAAGAGTGAACATCACATGTCAAATGTAACTAACAATCTAATAAATTTCATATTTTTATAGTGAGATTACTTATACTTGCATATCACTAATAATGGCATCGCCATTACATTCAAAAAATTTCATAGCTAATATGGTTTATTTATAATAGTCTCTTCATTTTCAATCAAAACAACAATTATTGTTTTCATAATTTTTAAAATGTCATTGACATTTCACTCTAATAATATTTTTGTAATTTTTTATTTAAAATATTTTTTTATATTTGCAAAAAAAAAAAAAATCCCAAAATTCAAGGGGGGCACGTGACCCCCCTAGTCACATGCTCCCTCTGCCACTTGTCGTCATGGTTGTTTACTCGTTATTGCCACCGTCACTAACCACCACCACCTTCATTGGCCATTGCCATCATCATTATTCACCAATCATCTCCGTTGTCACCGATCTGCACTCCACCATCTCCAATCTACCACTACTATTCACTGTCACCAATCTGCATTCCACCTCACCAATCTACAGCCCATCAACTCCGATCTATACTCTACTATCATCGATCTACACTCTACCGTCGCAAATGCATCGGTGTTGTTGTCGATGCCACTATCCTCGTTGTTTATCTATCTTTTTTTCAACAACCTCAAATGTTCTAGATCTACACCGATCTAGTTGTTTCTATGATGAAATCAACTCCAAATGACTCCAAGCAATACTGATTTTTCAAATCTTACCTCTCTCCCTACCTCTTTATTTCTTTTAAACCAAATCTACCGCAAACCAAGGTTTAGTATACCGATTCTTATGTTAATTTGATGGTCATAACTAGATTTTTCTTCTGTAATTTTTTTTTATATATATATAAGCAGTCAGTGATAAATTTGAATTTAGCTTTGATTCTTTGTGTTGATCTATGAATGTGAAGAATGATGAAAATTATTTTTTGGTAGGGGCTCCTCATACTTCTTTTTCATTCTTTTTATCATTCTTTTCATTTTTTCTTGTCGCTATCAGATTTGAGGAGGTGGTGGCAATAGTGACGTAATGGAGATGAAAAATTGCCAAAAAATATTATTGGAGGTTAGAGGTAGTTGTCAGCGACAGTCAAAGACAACGACTAAAGGGGTCGCCCGAGTTCGATGTTGGTTGTCGACAAAGTAAGAGACGGCAAGATTGGAAGTGGTCATCAATGGCCGAAGTTGGTCTCCAACAGCTAAAGGTTATTGTTGGCAATTGTCGATGGTAGGGGCCCTAGCAATGGTCTTATGGGTAAGGGAGAGTATTTTGGAGATATTGATAGGTGGAAAGACGAACATGACTTATAAGTAAAAAAATTCGGTCAACTTGTAAGTGTTCCCTTAAATAATAAAAAGAAGTAAAAATGGGCATGTATTATGTAAACATTAGTTCGGCCTGAGTTGGATGGCCCATAGACAGTTCCAAGTCCAGCCCAGATTTTGACGGGCCACTTTAGCTAGTTCTTGTTCCCAAAATTGTCAAGTTGGGCCTGTCCATGATGGTCACATGTTCTTAAATTCGCACTATGGTTGAAGATTTAAAAATATATTCTTGACCATTTTTTATGTTCTTTAAATAAAATAAAAATAAAATAAAATTTGAAAACTCAACCGAAATAGAGATAAGTTAGTGATCAACATTAATATTTTTCTTCGAAAGTAAAAAACTCATTTAACAAAGTAAACAAAACATAAAATAAAATAAAATTTTATTAATATGTGTCTTTAAGTCAAATGTTAAGAATTCTTTTTATTAAAAAAAATGTATACGTAATAAAAAAAAATTAAAATCTTTTTAAACCAGACCAGTAGTGATCAGATTGTCAATCAATTAATGTCTACTGAAACTAATGGAGGATCCATAATAAGTGACTGAGAATCTAATTCAATAATGGCATTGCCAAAAAAAACAAAGATCAAAATAGTGTTTTGTAGGGCCTCAGAGTTGAAAAAATCCAATATTGCATTTAAATTGTTCGGCCTGAAAAGAATTAGGAGCCAAAAAAAAGATCGGGAAAAATTAGTAAAATATTTCTCTCTAATTTTGTATAGTAGGAGAGGTTTAAGATTTTCTTTTTTTTTTTTATTAGCCAAGGTCTCTCAATATTTAACAGAAAAAATTTGACTCATGGAAATTTTGTCCGATTCAGAGAAATTTTAAAATTTCTTTAAGTCGGAGCAAAATTTCTAAGTCGGGTAAAATTTCTTTGAGTTGAATTTTCTCGGTAGAAATGTTGAGAGACCTTAATTACTATGAAAATATTCTATGTCATTTATTTTATAAAATTTTAATATCAGGGACTTAAAAAAAAAAATTCAAAAAAATCCCAGTTGGGTTTCACTTTTCAGAAAATCAAATTTTTTTGTTTTTCATGTGTTTTTGTTTTCACTGAATTTTTTTTAATATTTTAAGCAATATTTTTAATTTTTAGATATACCTAACATAAATACACTTAAAAAGTATAATATTTGTGAAAAAAACTTTAAAAAATTCAATAATACCAAAAATATATAATAAAAAAATATAAAAATTCAGTATATTTTTGTATTCTTGTGTATTTATTATTTTTTAAAATATTTTTTTATAAATATTTTATTTTTTAAATACATCCAAGTAAGGTACATCTAAAAAAGTAAAAAAAAATGTTTAAAATTTTAAAAATATTTACTAAAAATAAAAAAATTAATTTTTAAAAAATTGAATTCAGAAAATTGAAACCAAACACATGTACTATTAATGCATTTCCATGTCCAACTTATAATGCTTTTTCTTTTATTTTTTTAAAGAAAAATTGCAAAAAAACTCTTAAAGTTTGAGTCTTATAACAAAATAAATCCTGAGTATAATGACTAAAATACTTATTTTTTGTCAATTTAATTTAACAAATTAGATTGAAAATGAATCAAAATATTAGAGTTAAAATTGATAAAATTAAAATTTTAGGATTCATTTTGTTACAAGGCTCAAACATTGAAATTTTTTATTTGTATTTTTTTCTTTTATTATTTAAAATTAAATAATTATTTTATTAATAAAACTATTTTTTATTATAAGTTAAAACGTGGTTAGAAATTACAATTTTTACTCAATGCAAAGTACTGTTTTTACTTAATTAGAACAATTTGATTTAAATTAGAAATTTTGATACAAATTTGATAAAATCAATATTTGAAGGACCAAAGTGGCACGGCACACAAACTTTCATATAACTAGTTCCAGCCAATAATTTTCCTCTTCTTGGCTGTATTCCAAACAAGGCATTATTTAAGGGGGGCAAAAAAAAAAGGGTACCCTTTTATGTTGGATATAAATGTTGCCTTTGACATATTATTCCCAATCAATTAATGTATAATTTTCATAATTTATAATAAAAAAGAAAACAAATAAAAATTGTATCATGCAGCTTTGAGAGGTTTAGTAGTTGTTGCCAAAATGATTTCTTTATACCCATCAAAGAATATTAAGATGCTAATTCAAAAAAGATGAAATACAAAAAAAGAAAAAAAGGCTACAGCGTTGACAAAAATCTCTTATGTCATCCACTTGTTACTAGAAGAAAATATGTTAAAATAAAAAACAAAACAAAAAAAATAACCTTCGGGAAAACCAAAACATTTTTGTTTTGTTGATAAAAGAGTGGTGTTTGGCGAGTGGTTTTGGGGCTAAAATAGTCACAAAAAATAAAATAGGTTATTTTAGTCACAACAAACAAAATATCACATCCAACCCATAATCATTACACTTTTCTCTCACAAAAAAAGTCAAAAAAATTAAAAAGTCAAAAAGTCAAAAAGCCTTTCCAAACCAAACTTTTTAGCCCAGGTTAAAATAGCCAAAAAGGCCAAAAAGCCAACCCACTTCCCAAACGGAGGCTTAGGCTATTTCTAGTCCTTCATCAAATATATATTTGACCAAATAATTTTAAAATTCAGTTCTAATCTGGTTTGAGTTTTCTGGATTAAGTTTTTTGAAAATTGACTTTTTTGGTTTCGTATTTTTTTGTTTTTAGTGAATATTTTTTAAATTTTAAACATTTTTTTTTACTTTTTTAGATGCACCTTACTTAAATGTATCTAAAAAGTAAAAAATTTGTGAAAAAATATTTTAAAAAATTAATAAATACATAAAAATACAAAAAATATACTGAATTCTTGTATTTTTTTTTATATTTTTGGTATTTAGTGAATTTTTAAAAGATTTTTTTTAACAATTTTTTTTACTTTTTAGGTGCGTTTATGTTAGGTGTGTCTAAAAAGTAAAAAAAAAATTGCTTAAAATATTAAAAAAATTCAGTAAAAACAAAAAAATACGAAAAATAAAAAGTAGAATTTTCTAAAAAGTGTTTTTTAAAAAATGGAAACAAGAAAGGTGATAAGGGAGAATCAAATCTTTCATCAAATGAAAAAAGCTTTTATCCTTCATCAAATTTTATAACGTTCTTCTAAATAACCAAGTTTGTAATAAAATTTGATAAAAATTTTAAATTTACCATTAAAATGCATGGTATCATATCAAAATTTTCATCAAATTTTTATTTAAATTTAATAAAAATTTTGATACAGCAGTAGAGATGCTGAAAATTAAAGTTTAAAAGGAAAATTTCATCCACAAAGATCATTTCTTGTACTTTGTAGGCTAGATGATATATCCTTCAAAAAAGCAATATCTAATAACAAAAATGGTACACCTAATTTTAGATGCCAAAATTTTTTGAATTCAGTTTTTTAAAGATTAAGTTTTTTATATTTTGTATTTTTTTATTTTTAGTGAATATTTTTTAAAGGGTGAATTATATTAATAATTACTATAGTTTGAGGCTTATGTCACTTTAGTCCCTGATTTTTTAATTGTGACACATTTTATCATGAATTTTGAATCTTGATCCAAATAAGAGTAATTGAATATATCATTACTCAATTTCAAGGGCAAAGTCGTTAATTTGATAAAATAAAAACTAATTTGAAAAAAATAAATGTTAAAAAAATATTTTTGAATTTTTAAAAATTATTTCTACCCACCAAAGTTAATTATGTAAAATTGATAAATCTTTTACACATTTATTTATTTATTTATTTTTACCAAATTAATTTTTATCATGTGTTTAAATGATGATCATATAATGGTTGGTTTTTTTTTTTTTAATGCTTTTCAAAATGCTTTTCAATGGTTGTCATGTAATAGATGGCTGTATTTGTTGATAAAAATTTTAAATTTACCATTAAAATGTATCGTATCATATCAAAATTTTCATCAAAATTTTATTTAAATTTAATAAAAATTTTGACTTAGAGATGCTGAAAATTAAAGTTTAACAGGAAAATTTCATCCACACAAAGATCATTTCTTGTACTTTGTAGGCATAGATGATATATCCTTCAAAAAGCAATATCTAACCACAAAAATGGTACACCTAATTTTAGATGCCAAATGAGAGGGTTCAGTTTTTTTAATTCAGTTTTTGAAGATTAAAGTTTTTTATTTTTTTTATTTTTAGTAAATGTTTTTTAAAGGGTGAATTATACTAACAGTTTTTATAGTTTAGAGCTTGTGTCACTTTGGTCTCTGACTTTTTAATTGTGACACATTTTATCCTAAATTTTGAATTTTGATCCAAATAAGGGTAGTTGAAGATATCATTATTCAATTTCAAGGATAAAGTCGTCAATTTGATAAAATATAAACTAATTTGACAAAAATAAATGTTAAAAAAAAATTAAAAATTATTTCTATCCGCCAAAGTTAATTATGTAAAATTGATAAATATTTTACACATTTATTTATTTATTTATTTTTACCAAATTAATTTTTATTATGTGTTTGGATGATGATCATGTAATGGTTTTTTTTTTTTTTTTTTATGTTTTTCAATGGTTATCATGTAATAGATGGCTATATTTATTATTAACAGATATTATTGGATAATTATCATGCAATTGACAGTTATTAGGCTTTTAATGTGTAATCGATATATTGAACATATGAAATGTTTTTAATTTTGAATTTTTTGATTTAAATAATTGATGTTATAATAATATCAAAATTGTCGCCATATTTGACTTTTGAAAAAATAGAAACTAATTTAATGAAAATAAAAACAATCACCCATTACATGATCATCATTCAAACATATATTAAAAATTAATTTGTTAAAAATAAATAAATAAATATGTAAAAGACTTATCAATTTGATATAATTTTATCTTTGATGGGTACAGATAATTTTTAAAAATTAAAAAATAATTTTTTGATATTTATTTGTGTCAAACTAGTTTATATTTTATCAAATTGACCACTTCGCCTTTGAAATTGAGTAATGGATTTTCAATTATCTTTATTTGAAACAAGATTCAAAATTAAAAGTCAAATGTGTTACAATTGAAAAGTCAGGGACTAAAGTGACACAAGCCCCGATTATAGGGACCGTTAATTTAATTCGTCTTTTTTATATTTTTTGGTATTTAGTGTATTTTTTTAAAAAAAATTTACAAATATTATACTTTTTAAGTGTATTTATGTTAAATATATCTAAAAATTTTAAAAACATTATTTAAAATATTAAGAAAATTCATTAAAATATTAAAATACAAAAAATAAAAAATTTTAAAAACTGTTTTTTAAAAACAGTTGTGATTGGTGGCACTAAATTCAGGGGCACTAATGTCCCGAATTTCTATATCAGGTATAAAAAAAACAAAACAAAACAAAATAAACTTACCAAAATAAGAAATTAGTGCCATTAGTGCTCAACAAATTAGTGTCACAAATCATTTTTCTTTTAAAAATCAAAACCAAACAAAGTGAACAGTATGCTTTTTGTAGTACATTAACAATAGTATGCTTTTTGTAGTACATTAACATGACATTCTGGGCACTTGTCCATCATCTATTTGGGAGAACCTATTTTCCAAAAAGGACGACTAGCGTGGCCTTTCGTCTAAAACTCAAATCATGATGTAGATAGAAAAAAAATTAAAATTTATAACTAAGTACATAATTTTTTTTAAAAAAATTTAAAATTCATAATTAAATTTTTTTTCAAAATTCTATTTAAAAAAATTCAAAAAAAAATATTTTTTTATTTTGCTCGTTAAAATTATTTTTATTTTTTGAAAAAATATTTTTTTAATTTTATTTTTGAAGAAAAATATTTTTTATTTTTATTTTTTCGAAAACAATATTTTGTTATTTTTTTAAATATTGGCCAAATAATTTGTAATGATTTAGATATATATAGGCGATTCAAAATTTTTAAAAATTAAAAAAATTAAATATTTTAAAAAATAAATCATAAATATTTAAATAATAAAAATATTTAAAAAGTAAAATAAAATATTTAAAATAAAAAAAATAATTTTTTAAAATATTTAAAAAAAATAAAGCGCACAAATGTAGTATTAAAAAAATAAATAATATTTACCCTAAAAAAATACAAGTAAGAAAATTTTTAAATATTTTAAAAAATAAATCCAAAAATTTTTAAAGTACAACTCAAAAACTCAAAAATTCTTTTCAAAACTCTCAACCAAACAAATTTTTTTTTTCCAAAACTCATTTCCAAAATTCAAAACTCAAAATGCAACTCAAAACTCAAATCATGATTCAAAAACTAAACTAAACGTAGAAATTTTGTCCTTTTTAATGTATAATGTAAAATAATGAAAGAAAATTTATTTTAAAAAAATTTATATTGACTTCGTATTTTTTAGATTTGAAGAAAATATAATAAATTTTATATTTTTCACATAATTATATTTGATTCTCTTAATTCTGTTTAATTAGAAAGAAATAAACAATGCGTATAGTAGAAAGTTAAGTGAAATAAAGAAAATACATTTTCTTGTATGAATTTGATTAGAATGAAAATTTTGCAAGAAAAAATTAAAAAAATTAAAAATTCTAATTATAAGAAATTGCTTTTATGATAAATTTAAATTATTTTTTGTGGTATTTTTGCAAAAAACTAGAAGCTTAGTTACCATACTATAATGATTGTATAAAAAATTAATTTTCTTATAACTTTGACCATTTTCATGCTAGACGAACTCAGAAAAAAATTATTTATTTATCATTTTTCCCACTTCCAACCACTTCTAGGCAAGGTTTTAATTCACCTAGTATTGATTCTCATTTTTATCAATAATTCATTAGTCATATGAATGAAAACAGTTTCTCATTCCGAATTTGTAAAATAATAATATTAGCATTTATTTTATATTGAAATATATTCCTTATTTATTATTGTACCTTCACACCCTTTGTATTAGTTCTAGTCTCTTTAATTTTACTAAAAGGAAGGTTGATGCAATTATTATAAAATTATAAAACTTATTATATTTTCTTCAAATATCAAGAAAGATTAATATAATTTACTCAAAAAAAAAGATTTAGAATGAGTTACAACAATCTCTTTTTTTCTTTCTTTCTTTTGTTTGTTGGTTGACATTATGAGTTATAATTAAAAAAATATTTTAATTTAAAATAAAAGAATTATAAACTACCATATTATTTTGTATAAAAATTCTTCATAATTTTTTCTTCTTTTAATTGGTTATGTCAAATGCATCTCAGCTACCACTCTCAAAGGCATTGGTGATTAAAGAATACAAAAAAAATACAAACAATATAATTGGTTTAGCATCAGATGCACAACACTACACATTCAAAAGATAATGGTGTTGTTGATGGTGGTGATGATGATTGTGGGTTAACAATGGATCAAGACAGTGGATGAGTGACATAAAGCTAGAAATGTTGGAATTTTTCAATGTCCCTAAATCTCCTGTACTAATGGAGGGCCCATACAGGAGCTTCAATGTGCAACCAGATTCCAAGAGCCCAAAGGCACCTTGGGAGTGATCTTTTGTGATGCATCTCACCCTATTAATATATATTTTGATGGAAAATATTTTCATTATATATATATTTTTTAAATGATTTTATTTGATTATAACTCCAAAATTGATGGTAGTAATTGTGATAATAGTGGTGTGAATGGCGATGGTGTAGTGGTGACTTTCTTCCGACTTTGGCCTATCTTATTAGGTTTGAAAAATATTTTTCACTATCAAATTGTCTATTTTTCATTTCGGTAACTTTTGTTTTTGATTGTACTAACTTTATAAAAAAAAATACAAAAATATTTTTTTACTGAAACGACTATGAATTCACAAGCAAATATATGTAAATTTTCAAGTCAAGATTTGATAAGGACTTAACTTGATATTATCATGTTCACCTTATTAGCAGTTTAAGTTTAAAGTTAAAATAAAATAACGTTATTTTAGAGTCTGAAGTTTACATTAAAAAGCAATATTTTAACATTACTTTGATTTTATTTTAAATTTAAATTATTAAATTACATCATTCGCGGATAGACTTGTTGTAATAAAAATCACAATAAAATCATTAAAAAAAATTGACAAATGACCAAAGCCCATTTGGTAGGCGGTGACCCTTAACAATATGAATTTATCTGTACATATTTGGATAGGTCCTCTTTGTTCTCCACGTTTTATTTTCTTTATGAGATAATGGATTTACAGATTCGGATTTAAACTTGGTAATCTTACTATTTACTTATGCAAGATGGCAACTTGAGGAGCTTTACTATTTAGGGTAAATTTTTTTTTTTTTTAATAAAATCTCCAAATTCTTAATAAAATTAAGGAATAATTTTAATAATCTTAGAAAATTTTAAGCCGTTAATTTGAATTTATTATATTACTCATATTCTTGATTGATTTTTTTATTTACATCTACTAAACTTGAGTGGAAGAACCAATTAAAAAAATAGTTAAAGTTCACCAGTATAAAAGTGACATGAACAAAATTCTAGTAGCTTTTTCTTTTGCCCATGATGGAGCTATGAGGCTCTAATTATTCTTTAATGCTTTTTATGTTTTTTTTTTTTCCTTTTTTTCTTTCCATATTTTATCATCTTTCCCTTCACATTAATGTAGAAATGTCATTATCATGAAGAAGGGCAGGTAAAGCATTATTGCTTTGGGCTTCAAATCAATTGATTCCTCGTGGTTAGAAAAAAATAAGTTAAATAAATAAATAATATCATAAAAAAAAAAAAAAAAACCCCTAGCAGACAAATGTGACTCTAGAGAAAATCAACATAATTGTCAAATATTCTTCGTTAGTGCTCATGTAAATAATTTCATGCCAAAGTGCTAATCTCTCTCCAATTGGTTGTGGTGTTTATATAATATGATATTAAACACGTTGTGATTATTTATTGAGTTTGGATTCTTTCTAATTAATTGAAAGATCAATTTTTATTTTTATTTTTTAAAAAAAGTTGTGGGTTAAATACGATAAAACGTGAAGAGAATCTGACATCTTATTTATTTAAATAACTTATATGATATACTTGTACGTTGAAATTATTAAAATGAAACAATTCAAAAAAAATTATAATTTTTCCTTCCTTTATGAAAATTTTGATTGGACATTCCACTAGAAACATAATATTGTTTAACCTAGCATTACTGGATTAAAATCTACGTCTGGCTTCCCTTCAATCCGTTGGTGCTGTTAAGCTCGTAGGGATCCACCACGGATCTCATTTTGATAATATAAACCGTTAATATGTAGAGCTCGTCGAATAATATATGCATGTAAAAAATCAAATTGATCGGATATCAATAACTATGTGATCAAATCAATTTTGTATAAAAAAATGGACAATAAAAAAATAAATTGTTGACAAAAATCTAATCCGATGAAATAGCTATTGATATCCGATCAACGTGATTTTTTACAAACATATAGTACTCGACGAGTTTTACATATTGAACGGTTCGAATTATTAAAACAGGACTCATGGTGGACCCCACGGGCCTTACAGGAAGGAAAGTCCATCCCAAAATCTATACATATCCAACACATATACATATGATTTTAATTTTTTTGTTGTCCAAAAATAAAAAATAAAAGGGATGCTATTTTCCAAAAGTTACTCATCTTAAAACTATTCTCTCTGAATTATGTTTAGTTGTGGAGTTCTGATGAGATTTTAGTACATTAGAAAAATTTTGAATTAACTTATCAAATTTACAAAATTCATAAAATAAGACAATTTACCTAAAAAATTCATTTCACATGAAATTTTTTTTTTTTAAAATAAAATTGAATGCTTTAATATACAAAAATAAACAAATAAATAATTATTCACACCCTACCTCTTAACAAGAATTAGTTATGGAGAATTGTGTTTTTCATCACAATGGTAACTGTGGAAGGAAATTTTATTTTCAACATGTTTAAAAGGATTAAGATTCTCTATAAACTAAAAGTAAATATATGTCATTTTATGAGGTACGATTTTAATATCATTTTACTTTATTTTAATTCAAATTATTGAATCATACTCTACTGTGAGTGTTTTATTATGATTAAAAAAAACACACACACAATAAAATTATTACAGAAAAATATTTATATAAAAAAAAAAAAAATTGTTTAAAAGCACCCCATTGACAATTAACAAATGTTCCTTTAGTTCTTTAGCTCTCCTCTTCTTTTCTTTTCTTTTCTTTTTAAGTTGTGAAAATCAAATCAAAATTTTAGATACGTTTCTCAATTAAATTGTAATTGAAACATAAATTTAGGTACAGATTTAAAAAGAAAAAAATAAAATATATGTAAAATATAAATATATTTTATTAATATTATCATTTACTTTAATCTTTTTATTTTTAATTTTTTTATATAAATTCATATTCTAAATGCAGTTCAAAATAAAATAAAAAGAAAGAAAGAAAGAAAAGCAAGTGTTTAGGAGGAGATGCTACGGAACGGAGAGGCGTACGGGAGAACGGAAACACCAACCAAAAACCGTTTCTCACATGTGAAACCCACACCACTTTACACGTGCACTAACATCCGTTTACTCCCACTAACGTCCCTATACCCCGCACCCAAACACCCCCTGCCCTCTCTCTCTCCACCTTTCTCTTAGCCGTTCCGGGCCCCACCACCACCACCCCCCTCCTTTCCGTTAATTTTAATAAAACCAGAAAAATGAAATGAAAGCCCAGAGAGAGAGAGAGAGAGAGACTGAGAAGCTAGAGAGAGAAAGTGTGTGTGTGTGTGTGTGCGAGAGAGAGAGAGAGAGAGAGAGAGAGAGTGAGTGAGTGAGTGCGTGAGCGAGCGAGTGAGTGAGATGGAAGCTGTGAGATTTGGGAGGCTTGAGTTACAGAGAGATAGAGAGAGAGAGTGTAGAGAGCTTCTGAATAGTTGAATACTCAAACAACACACTTCACAATTCCAATGGACTCCTCCTAATCCTACACTCTGTAAGCTCTCTCTCTCTCTCTCTCTCTCTCCCCCCTATTTATGAATGACAAGAAAACTATAATTATAGCCTCCTCAATTCCAAACAGATCTTCCCCTTTTTTTCCTGTTTATATTTTGTTTTGTTTTTTTAAGTTTGTTTTCTCTGTAATTGAATAAGCTGGATTGGATTTGGTTATGTTAATGTTTAGATTTCTTTCTGATATGTGATACCCATTAAATTTTAGTTCTTTCTTTGTATTGGGTAGGGCTTAAAGATCTGATTTGGTTGGTTCTAGGGCTTTTTACTTGCTATTTGAATATGTGTATATGTGAAATTGTTTTGATCTGCTTACTGAGTTCTTTTCGTGATTGATGAATTTGATGCTTAAATATTGGGTTTTTATTATTATTTTTAAGATAAAACTTGAAGTATTCTTTTTTAAATTTATTGTTTCAATAATTTGAGTCATTTAGGATCTATATGTCTTTTAAATTAGATTTGTGGTCTCTTAAATGCTTTCTATACCAAAGTTCACATTTTTCTTTGCTGAATATATGGTTTTATGCTCAGAGTAACTGACAAGTAATATCTGATTTACAGACTGATTTCAATTTTTCTTACCTGAATATATGGTTTTATGCTCAGATTAACTGACAAGCAATATCTAATGTATTGACTGATTGGTTTTCGGTTTAATTTTGATGAGGAAAGAGACATGAGCCTTTGCATTGATTGGTTTCCTTAGAATAACATCCACTTTTTGGACAAAATTGGGTGCCATGTTGGAGGGTCCATCATATCTTATCTCCCGGGACCTGCCAAGTTCCTGCGAGCATGAGAGCAGGTGGATTTACAATACATTCCGCGTGATTGAACTTTCAAATGGTAAGCGCCGTGTGGAAGATGGGGAAGGGGTCTCACTGAGAAAGTCATCGAAGCCATCAGATGTCGTCGAGAGAGAGGAAACAATGCAGAGTCTTCATGATCTTTCACTCTCTCAAGCTGACCAATCAGATAATCAGCATCACAATGGGGATCAATCGGATTCAAGTTCACTCATCCAGCAAATTGGCCGAGACATGTCAATCAATTGTCTAGCCCTCTGCTCAAGATCAGATTATGGCTCGATTGCATCATTGAATCAAAGCTTTCGATCTCTAATTCGGAACGGCGAGCTATATAGGATGAGACGGAACATGGGTATTACCGAACATTGGGTTTATTTCTCTTGCAATCTTCTTGAATGGGAGGCCTTCGATCCTATTCGCCTTCGTTGGATGCATTTGCCTAGAATGACTTCAAATGAATGCTTCATGTGCTCAGACAAGGAATCATTGGCTGTCGGTACTGAACTTCTTGTATTTGGAAAGGAGATTATGTCCCATGTAATTTACAAATATAGCATATTGACAAACTCATGGTCGTTGGGTACAGAGATGAACGAACCGAGATGCTTGTTTGGGTCTGCAAGCCTTGGGGGAATTGCAATTGTTGCTGGAGGTTGTGACCCAGAGGGCAATATCTTGAGCTCTGCGGAGCTTTATGACTCAGATACTGGTATGTGGATGACCCTTCCAAGCATGAATAAACCAAGGAAAATGTGTTCCGGGGTGTTTATGGATGGGAGATTTTACGTTATTGGGGGAATTGGAGTAGGCAATCCAAACTTGCTTACATGTGGGGATGTGTATGATTTGGACACAAAGGCATGGCACGAGATTCCTAACATGTTTCCTGAACACAATGGTGACGCTGTGGCTACTGAGGCACCTGCTACGGCCAAGGCACCTCCCCTGCTTGCAGTTGTGAAAAATCAACTATATGCAGCATATTACGCAGAAAAGGAAGTGAGGAAGTATGACAAGGAGAGGAACATGTGGCTTACGGTGGGGAGGTTGCCTGAGCAAGCAGCGTCCATGAATGGTTGGGGCCTAGCATTTAGGGCATGCGGAGACCGGCTTATTGTTATTGGTGGACCTAGGGCTTTAGGTGGAGGAATCATAGAGGTTAATGGTTGGAATCCCGATGAAGGCCCGCCACAGTGGATCTTACTGGGAAGCAAGCATTCGGGAAGTTTTGTCTATAATTGTGCCGTGATGGGTTGTTGAGGTGTCTGATTTTGATGACGCTGAATGGGATTTACAACAGGAGCTGGGATTCTGGCTAGTGAGCTAGTCTCTGCCTTCCTTTTATAGGGGAAAATTCAGATTTTACTCAAGCTTCATAAATATTTTCTTGAAGGATGTCTGGAGGTTTCTCTGTCTTCTAATTCTATTTGTCCTACTCATCTTCACTCATTTTTAGTTTCTGTGATAGTTTATTTCCAAAGTTTGGCACCATGTAGGACAAGCATAGACTAATAATTGAAGTACCAGTACATTTTTATGTTTTTATAAATATTTGCAAAGCTTTACCTGAAACCATTTTGTTGTTTCATGATCTCAATTGCTTGGTTTTTTTCTCTGAAGAATGAAATTGGTCGTTTTCCTTATTTTTGTCTGCTCTAATAATGGCTTACATATCTATTATAGAAGCTTATAGGGTGTTAAATCTTTGCTTCACCAACCATGCTATTGCATCATCAATTTTTCTGTGTTGTTTATAATCCTTTAAAAGATCATTAGTGTTAGGCTTGAGCTGTTTTGGTGGAAAATTCTCAGGAAAATTTTTAGGAAAAGAAATTTTCCTTACCATCCTTTACAAGGGCATTAGTGGGAATGTTTCCTTGGGCTCTATTAGTTTGATGGAAAATTCTTCAGGAAAAAATTCTTTAGGAAAAAGGAGGGTAAATTAGTAGTGTCAATAGACATTTTCCTCACATGAAGCGACCAGATCAACTTTCTTGAAGCTTTATCCTCCACTGTAGTTCCTTTTCCAACAAATTCACTGAGCAGCATTAGTTTGTTAATAAACTGACACCTTATTCGGACCTCCAACTATGATAATCTCCTGTCTACATTTCCCAATGTTGGTCCCCACTAATTTATGTTTTTTTTTTTTTTCTTTTTATTTTGTATGTCCTTTTAGATAAATGTTAAAATTGAATTGGTGCTATGGTATCTTTGTTCATTACATTAGGACACTAGTTATTGATTATTTAAGCAGAAACACACTATTTTGTCACACCTATGGATTGCCACTGCATTAACATTTTGCTAGGATATTGTGTTCTTTTGAGCTAAACAATTTCATCAAACCACATGAAGCTTGGAGTATGGCTTAGGCATCAAACTTGAAAACTTTATCTTGGTGCATTTCATTTCATTCACATAATTTATTTTAGATGTGATAAAAAAATTAGTTTCCTTCTGTAAGAAAATTGTTAAGGATGTCTATAAATTCAACCGGAATTTGCATTTGAGGGTGGAGTAGAACACAGAATCCAGAAGGCCGTCTTCCTGAAAGGTAAATCTGGTTTCTTTGGCTCCCAAAAAAGATGAATCAATTTCTGTGTTTGTCAACTTAGTCCTTTTAAGGATACTTTCACATTTAGCCACTATATTGTAGTGCACAATCAAGATTGGTTCAGACCTGTGATTTGAGAGTTACAACATATCAATTTTCCTAGTTTTATCATAAATTGTAGGTGGGCATTTGTAAACTTCAATCTCAAAACCAGGGGATCTATTTATCCCAATCAATATTGGATGGTCGGGAATGGTAGATGCTCCTCTTTAGTGAATGTTAACCTAACCTTTTTTTTCTGCATACTGATGCAAACCAAACATGAAACATATTGTTATTTGTAGGACTTGTTTTTCTGGGTGAAAAGTTTGTCCTACATTTTGTAGGGTGGATCAGCACTTCTATACTGTGTTTGGATTTACGATTTGAGAAAAGAAAAGAACAGGACACAGAAAGAGAAATACGACAATAGTTTAGCTTCTATTTAATTCATTTTCCCCTTCTTATTTCCTTCCCACCACAAATACTTCATCTAAACATAGCCTAACATAGCCTTAAGGGATGAGGGTGTTGGACACAGCAATTAATAATTCAGTTGTACTCCTAGAGAAATGAGGACCACCTAGATCATGTGGTTGTTAGTGCATGAGACCTAAATCATGTGGCCATGTGTGCATGAGTTAGGGACAAAAGGCTTTTTAGGTACAAAAGATCCAGTATATGCATGGCTGCATGAGCTATGGGTGAAACTTAGGCCAGTCTAATTCGAACAACCTTAGCTTGCAAAACTTAAAGCCTTTGGTTAGTATAATTCCAAATTTAGAGAAAAAATTTGTCAATCCAAATTAAATTTGAACATCGCATGGGATCTCTCTAACCCAAGCAACCTGGATTATGTTTCATGTTTATAATTTCTTAAGACATGTATATATTTAAAAACAAATTGCAATAAATTGGTTTAAGATATTCGAAAAGTTTGTTGTATTGAGTTTGGATAACTTAAGCTGAGATGTGCTCAAATTTAGACTGGATGGGTAACTCGAGCCAAAATAAGCTCAAACCTAGACTGGATAGGACAGATTTTCTCATCTTGTTTGAATATGCCTTGGTATGAAACTTTTAACCGTAATCGTAAAATTAACTAAGCTATTTTAGCTAAACTCGTGTTTAACTTGTTAAAATTTATATGAGAAAACAATCTATTTGAACTTGACTCATGACCAGTTTGATTAAAACTCGTTTAAATTGAATTGAAAAATAAAATAAACCAAGTTTAAGATACATTTTTAAAAATTTTCAATTTACTATTACTCAATTCAATTTCACTTATTTCAATTTGATTCATTTGTATTCTACTATCTATAATAAATATTTGAGCATCCACATAATATGAGCTATGACTAGCAACACCACTTTTTTATTATTATTATTTAATTCCAATATTGTCATTTCTTAATGCTAGCCACCCACTACTCCTGTCTGCCCTTTATCACCAAAAATTCCTCCAAAGAATTGGTGTCTAGTCAGCCTTTTAATGCTTGTTTTTATTATTATTATTTAGCATCACTTTTATGCTATTAAAGTACTCTCTTTTAATCCCTTTTAAGTTTTAATATATTAAATTTTTATGCTCATCACAATCTCGGCCGGCATTTAAGGATTATAAAATGACTCAACCATATTTACTTTTTCAACTTTGTCCTTGTATATGTATTGATCAACTTGGATTATTATATTATGTAATTTTTTATTTGTTTGGTGGTGATTAAATATTGCGCTAAATGTTATCAACTATTGTAGATAAGTACAATCCTGGTGGGTATTGTTTGTATGCAAGTAGTCATGGGAATTTACTCCTCATTTTCCACTATTATCTTATAGAAATTGCGGGAATTTACTCCTCATTTTTCACTATAATCTTATAGAAATTGCAGTTCCATTGAGACTAGGATGGTTAATGAGCGGAGCTAGGTATTATTCAGTAATTTCAAAATATCTTATGTCATTATTTATGTGGTGCTTCAAATCAACTACGTAATAGAGAAAAAAAATTACAAATAAGAGATACTAAATCACATTTGTTAGATAATTGAAGGATAAAAAATGACTCTTAGTATTGTTGCGGTTTCTCATTAATCGAGAGTAACCACGTAAACAATGGCACAAAGCTGAGTGGTAAGTTATTA
This sequence comes from Camellia japonica, assembly GCA_030407325.1. Taxonomy (NCBI): domain Eukaryota; kingdom Viridiplantae; phylum Streptophyta; class Magnoliopsida; order Ericales; family Theaceae; genus Camellia; species Camellia japonica. The sequence goes on from JAPPVO010000059.1 coordinate 97,707,030, forward strand.
TTTAAGTTCTACATGAAAACTGGAGAGATGGAGGATGATAAAACTCAATGCCTGGAAGTAACCCCAAAGACAATGCCACAACCGAGTGGTAGGGTACTTCAAGTTTTACTTGAAAACTAAACTAAACTAGTTTTAAATCAAGTGTGCCAAACAGAAAAAAAATTTCAACATAAAACTTGCCTGACTAACCCAAACAGAAAATTAACAACCCACTTTCTGAAAAGAATATTTGTCAAAAAAAACCTGTCATCAAATACAACAAAATGCAAGCAAAACTTCATCCAAATCCCAAAACCAAGTTTGAAGGTCCAGAAACCGGAACAATATCGCAATGATGTAATTAAACCATCCCAATATAGGATTGTGTCAAATACAAGATCAGACACACCCTATTATTACTACTACTACCGAAATTCCATATCAGCAAGCACTCATTCGTCCTCCTCTTCATCTCCATCTCCACCAGAAGCCTTCTTGGCAGCTGCCTTCTGGTTCCTTCTCTTTACCCTACCGGGACGTCCACCTCCCAGTGGACTTGTCAGTGAGAAATCAATGTGCTTCTGAGAGTCAACTCTCACCATGAAAGACGCGATGTTCACCACCTGCCTTCCAACCCTGCCCATCATAAAGAATCCCAACAGTGTAAAACAAGAAATCATCAGAAGGAAATACACGTGCCCTAAAAACTCTAGCATAATAAACAATCAGAAGACAGTCCTTTAAAACAGGTACAAAACATTGGCAGCCAAAAATAAAGATGACCAGCACTATCGCAAACAGGCACCAAAATAAAATATGTTGGACTGGCTTAACCAACTTTCATGATAGCCAAATCCCAAGCAAAATTAGACCAAATTCTTCATGTGATAAAATGCTACTATTTGATGATTCACGGAGAAACAGATGGGGAAAAGGGTCCCCTTTTCAGCAGTTAAAGTGGACTGTTGGCATTGGTGACACAGATATGGTCTTTCAGGAGGTTAGTTTTTCTGTCCAGCCAAAGTGAATTAATATTCCTTGAAACTGTGCTGCTCACAGAAGCTTCTAATGGAGCGAGTCTGGTTCCATTTTACACTTGCAGCTAGCAAAGATGAGTTTCAATCGAATTTGGCATCAGCATGCCTGAGTAGTGAAACACTAGTGAAAGTCAATTTGAAATAGTTAGAACCATCCAACCCGTCCATTAATTTAAAAGGAGTGGGAAAACTTATGACACAGCCAAGAAGTCCTAGTTTCTTGACAGACAAATTACACAAGAATTGAACAAACCAAATGAGCAGATCTGAAATCCTTTTAATTTAGACTTACAGTACGCGACAGTCTAAAGAGCAGGAAGCACAAGGAAGTATTCCGCTATTTTCAGAGAGGCTATTGAAGTATCTAAACATGAAGTTTTATGCAATACTAGAGGATTGACTGTATGCTTATGTTGTCGTTTTTCTATCAGAGTGACAAATGATAGTGTTTGGTTCACTTATAAGCGTTTTAAACGGCTCTAGGCACGCTGAGGTGATAAGGTCTCCCATAGCCTAAGTGCGAGGCGTGCGCCTCACCAAAGCAAAGCACAAGTAGTAGAAGAAAAGAAAAATTATAAAATAGGCAAACTTTTTAACATAACAACTATACATAGAATTTCAAAAATCATAACCATTTCCGATAATCTATAAACACAACATTCAATTTTCTAAAAATTAGAAATATAATATCTAACAAAAGATATAAAACATAACATCCAATCTTTTATCACTTTCTGCTCTCTTTTGATCACATTTGATCATTTTACATTGAAGAATTTTGAATCCTTGTGGGTATGCCCACAAAAAAAGCACTAAATCAATCGTTGGAGTAGAAAAATAGGTAAAGCCTATGAAGCATAGGTACGGGTACGAGTACTAGTACTAGTACTGGTACGATACGGGTACATCGATACGTTAAAATTCAAAAAAAATAGGGTTAGGGTACGGGTACGGCTTGGTACGCTTGTAAAAAAATATTTATTTTTAATTTAGAGTAATGCAAAAATTAATTAAATGGTTTAATTTGTTAAGGTCCAACCTATAATTAACATTTAATGCCAAAAGGAAAAGTATAAATCAAAATTAAATGTCAATATATTAAATAACTTACAAACCATAGTGAAATGAAATCTAGTGAAATGAGTTTTATCATGCTAAGCATAAAACAAAAATTAAAAAAGAAATCTAGTGAAATGAGTTTTATCTCTGTAGTAGAAGGAAAATATTATTTCAACTGAGGTACGGTACGGTACGGTACGGTACGGTACGGTACGGTACGGCTTGGCTTAGATATATATACTAGGTACGTCTGGGTACGTCAAAAATTAAGAAAAAAAACTTGGGTACGTATTTCGTGTACCCGGTACGTATGCAGAAGTACCATACGAGGTACGGTATGCCGGTAAGTATCCGGTACGGGTACGGCATGTTTTTCGAAGTACCCATACTTCATAGGGTAAAGCCCATGAAGCCCACGCCTCGTGCCTCGAAAAAAAAGCCCTCACCTTAGCGCCGAAGCTGCGCCTTGCGCCTCACCTCAACCTGTTCGAAGCGCAAGGCTGCGCCTCATTGCGCCTCACGCTTAGGCACGCGCCATTTAAAACATTGGATTGACCTATTAATATATGTCATAAAGCAAATACAACAATAATATTGTTTTCTACTGAATAGGTCTTGCATCTATAGATCTTTATCAACCAATTACCATAAACAATAATGCCAAGCAATAACCCCATTTAACACTATTCAGATCAGCCCTACATTCAACACTAGTCAATACAAAAAGAAAACGACTGTCATTAAGAAACATAACTAAACATCAGTCAGTATTTTTATTTACTCACATTTACAAGGTATCTAAACTTTACCTGATATGCCTCTGTCTGATGAGCACCCTGGCATGGTGGATAGACTTTGCCATACCTGTTTTGAACACAAGCGTTTGGAGGCGCCGCTCAAGGAAATTCTCCACAGTTAAGGCCAAGACATAATCGAGCTTATTCTGACTCTCATCCAAAAGCCCATAACGGTTCATCCTTCGGAGAAGAGCTTCACCCTCAAAGATACGGCGGGGGTTCTTCTCATCAAGGGTAAGAAGCATCCTCGCAGCATTACGAATACGGCTCAAAGCATATTGAACCCTCCATAGTTCCCTCTTGCACCGAAGCCCATACTCTCCCACAAGCTTCAGCTCAGCATCCAACCGCTCCTTCTCATAGGGACGGCGGGGCTTCTTAAATGTCTTCCCATCTAATATTATTCAGAATTGGGATTTTTTTTATTAATGGTTATATATAATATAGATATGAAAATCCAAAAGACAGCAAGGGAGTGCCAACTTATGTTACATGAACTCGGGTATGTGTCTAAGTGTCCAATTAATCTACTTCTCATGTCCAAATACAAGGGAGCATGAAAGTATATTCATATAATAGTGCTCTAGGTTACCCAAATGGTGAGTGTTTGACACGGGTGCTGTATACATTTAGAAGACATATACAAAGGATGAAAAAAAATAATAATAATAATAACTATGTCATCTTTACATCAATTTTCTCCAAAATCCCTACAAAATTCAAAATTCAGTTCAAAGACATTTTGACACCACCCGAGACCCAGCTATACAAAATAGAAAAAATACAGCTTTTGAATCCATTCAACATTGGGAATTCAGATAAAAAAAATCAAACAATGAATCACTCTGTACATAGATGTCACAGGTTTTCCTTAACTATGCTGCATTTTGTCTCAATAGGGAAAACAAACACTCTAGTAATTTTGAATCCTAATGTCATCATCCAGTTTCAACGAATACAATTATAAAACTATAACCCAGCTGATGGAGTTTCCACTCAGCTAGCAACCAAAGCAGCATAAATACCCATGACTACTTCCTTTTCCTCTTATTTCTCAGCAACCAAACAATTGATTGACGAGCAAAAGAAAATGATTGTAACAAAATTAAAGCCCTAAAAATTCTGGGCTAAGTTGAGTAAAATCAATCTCGTTAATTTTGTCACATATAAAGTTGGGTTTCTCAGCAAACAAACAGAATGACAAAAGGACACAATTTGCCATTACATTGAAAGGTCTAGCAGATCAAGATACGAGTTGAGAATTTAACAAACACGAGTTACAAATCAAGGAACAAAAGCAAAGATACAGTAAAGATTACAATGTGTGTGTGTATATAGAGATTTATGGATCGATCGATGTGCAGAATGAATCAAAGAAACAGTAGATCTTACAGTTTCGGTAGAAGGAGACGTGGACCATGGCTCTTCTGTCTCCTCTCTCTCTATCTCTCTAGGGAAGAAGATGGAGGAGAATGAGAAGCAAAAAAAAATGTATATGAACCCTAATAAAACCCTAACCAGAGTCTGTGGAATTTGCTAAGTGGGTAAAGCCCATAGAATGGCCCATTTATGGGCTTTTAAACTCATGGGCCTGAAACTTATGGATCATTATTGGGTCCAGCCTATGGGCTCCAACTTCAAACCCCATGAAGAGGCTGTTTGCCTTCAATGACCCCCTAAAAAAAAAAAGGGATTATCCTTGTAATAAAATACAATTACATTTGGCTGAAGTTACACAATTCACTCCAAAATAATACGGAAATTACATTAAACTATATTTAACAGAGAGAAAAAAAAATACTGCAAGTTTCACAAGGTTACAATTACATTTGGCTGAAGTTTAAATTTTCATAATATTTTGTCCGTTCACCATCGATCATATTGTTAGTAGTACGGCTAAAAAAGGATGATGTGATATGTTTTATGCTGATATTTACATTTGATCTATAATTAGGCATGTGTCTATATATTGCCTACATTAATTAGGCTTACTATATTTTTACTAAAGTTAATGTAGTTATATCAAATTTATGAATTTTTTTATATTTTTTTAAAACTTTTAAAGAAGGTCCGTGTAATATATTAAAAATAAGGGTAAAATATATATACACCTTCTGAGGTTTATTTAAAATATAAATTGATTTTTGTGATTTGATAAATTATAAATACTATTATATCAAAAAAAATTATTTAACTGAATTAATTAAAAAAGTGAAATTTCAAACTATTCATCTATACAATAATAAAATTATCTAAATTATTAATTGAAATAAAATTTTAACATTATTAAAAATTGTTAATTAATTTTGATGATTTATTAATAAAATAACCTATTTGTGATAAAATTAGAAATCTTGAGGAACATAACGTAATTTCTAAAACTATAAGGGATAATTTATAATTTAAGTAAATCTCAAAGAATGTGTTTATAATTTACCCTAAAAATAAAAATATTATATGTTTACAATTTTCCGTCATAATTTATTTATCATTATATTGATATAATGTATCACCTTTATATTGAAAACACAATAGTAAAGTCATTAAGGGGTGATTTGGGATGATCTAAATAAATATATTTTTTGACTTTTTATAAAACATGGGTTGGGTTTGAAGTCATGTGATAGAGAGGTGATGTGATTTAAATAAGATGATGTAACTTAAATAGGATAGTGACTTTTTAATTTTTTTAAATTATGATAAACAATGTCTAAATTGATAAAATATGAATATATGAGACGTGAAACAAAATATAATAGATAAATATAGTGGCCATTTGGAAACCAAGATTAAAAGCTGCGTTTTGCAGCTTGGGTAAAAAGCTAGATTAGCTTTTTTAGCAAGAAGTCATTTGGGGAGCTTCTATTTGTTCGGAAGTAGCATTCTAAAAATAAATAACTTGTTCGGAAGTAGCATTTCGAAAATTATCATTTTTTTCGACAATAGAATTTCGAATTTTTTTTCATTTTTTCGACATTCAACTTCCGAATGTGTTTATTTGAATTGTGTATGATGTCCATAAGAGTAATTTCACTTGGGAATAAAATTATAATAAAAATAATTATTATTAAGTGTGTGCACAGAGTGGAATGGGTGTGTGCGAATAGAAGCTCCCAATCATTTGGAAAGTCCAAAAAAGCTGTATGTGAAATTACCATTATACCTTTGTTTAGGGTTATATATGGGTGAAAATGTAAATTTACTAAATTGGGTGGAGTATTTTTGTCATTTGATTGTGATGTAACATCATAAACAAATATTAATCAAAAAATCAAAAGCAGCATTTTACTAACTTTTCAAATCACTTTCTAAAAAAATCAAAAAAGTTAAAAAAAAAAAGCCAAAAATTAACTTTTTATAATCTTTTCAAAACACTGCATAATCATTACATTGTAGTATTATTGATATAATAAAAATAGGTCACTGTAACTAGTGGTAAAGAGGTTTTACGTGTTGAACATTGATAATTGTCAAGTTCTCTTATTACAAGCTCTTAAAAATATCTAGAAAAATATTCAAAACAATACATCTTTGAATCACAATCATTCTGGATAGAGTATACATTAAACTAATTTACATCTACACCATGCAACTTATTTACAAATAAATTTTGAAATATATTTTCATGTTTCATGTAGTTTTTATATTACTAGTAGTTGGACACGTGATTTTTTATCAATCGTTGTTACTGTAATTAAACGTATTTCTTAAATTGATATGTGATATATATACAAAATATAAAGACTTCTATAGGTAAATTGATCTGTACCCAAAATACAACTAAGTAAGAAATGAATATATATTTGGCTGAAAAATTTAAATGATAAATGAGAAATTCTATAGACATAAACATTAATTTATAATTAGATTGTTGAGATTATAATCTTGCCTTAAATAATAAATAATAAACAAGTTCTTTAAATATGTAGTGTTACACAAATATTTTTCTATCAACTTCTCACTTCAATTTTTCATAATCCGTACCTATAATACAATTGAAAGTATGAAATGAATTGCACAATTACACATAATACAAATTCATTGAACTCATTATTGTATGTTATTTGCATATTATTAATGTAAGAATGTATTCATATCAATATTGAATATATTTTTGGAGTTTTCTTAAGTGTGCAACCCACAAAAGGTGTAAGTGGGTTGCACACCATGTGCCACTCACACAAAAGGTGTAAGTGTAAGGTGTAAGTGTAAGTGGAAGGTATAAATGAAATATATAAGTTGCACACCATGTGCCACTTACACAAAAGGTGTAAGTGCAAGGTAAAAAATGTGTAAGTGTAAGGTGTAAGTGAACACAAAAAGGTGTAAGGTGTAAGTTGCACACTATAGCATTACCCTATATTTTTATACATTAAGAGTTGTTGAATCTCGTTTCATGTGCCACAAATATTTTGCATGATGAAAAATATAATATTAGTTGTTCGTATATTTTCATTTATGTAGAAAATATGAAACAGTTTTTTACAAAAATGAAATGATATTATACCTTAATATTTCGATTGATATAGGAATTTTATAATTGTTTTCACTTTCATGAAACTATTAAGTTACATAATTTATTATGTCATCTATTAGTAATCAGCATATAATAAAAATTGATCGAAATTTTTTATTTAATGTACTTACTTTCTGCATTATTGAGTTACTGCGATAATATTTGGGCATCATTTGATTTTTTTTCTTTGTAATTTGACTAAAATGTGTGCATGAGATACATTATTTTTCTCGAATTTCACAACAGATGAGACAATTCATACTTTAACTCGTCTAACTTTGCTTGGAGAGTATGTTGTAATAGATCTTCAGTAGTTTTTATTTCACCATCTTCTTGTTTTTTTCTTACTCAACATTATAACTCATTGTAATAAAAATGTTTTAATGAGTAAGAGTTTGAGACGATATTATATTGTTATGAATTTTAAAATTTATTTTTTTCTCAATAATGTGATTTTTTTTTTATGAAGGAAAAAAAAAAGTACAATTATTGTTGTGATGGAGTTGTTTTGTAAAGTTTTGGTTTATTATTGAAAATGTTCGTTGTAGATATTTGTTTGTATGACATGTATGTATATGCAATGAACATAAGTTGATAGGAGAACAACGCACAATTTCGCAATTTTTTCCTAACAAATATAACTATATTACTAAAATGATTCATTTTAGAAAATTACAATATCTAATGGTAATATAGCATTACGGATTGGCAATGTATGAATACAATAACATATATAAATTTACATTTATATATATTTATATATGTAGATACTGACATATATTCGATATCACAAAAATAATATGTGAAACCTTTTGCAATAATATAATATAGGTAGCAGTGAGAAGTTAATTATTCATAATTAAATAGTTGGTTATAATGTAGATATTTAGTGTTACATTTTTATATTTTTGTGTGTGTGCACTATTTTTTAATAGATTATTAAATTCACATGAAATTGAAAGGAATTTACGAATAATTTGTGTAAAATTAGAGATTAGTGAATAAAGATTTAAAAAAAGTTTACAATGTTTGATTTTTTTTTTTTTTTTTTTAAACTTTTGTTTTGAATTTTTAGTTTTCATGTTTTTTTATCTTTGACATTATTTTTTTTAATAATCCTTTTATTTTATTTTTAGATTTACTTAATTTAATAATACTTTTTCATTTTTGAAAAAAATTATTAGTATTAAATAATAATAATAATAATAATAATAATAACAAAAAATATGTATAATAATAATAATAATAATTATTTTTTATTCTTCAATCATCATCAATGTAAAAAATAGGATGATGGGTTTTTTTTTTTTTTTTTTTAGAAGAGGGGAGACCACTTGTCCATGCCTTTTTTGGATTTCAAAACGAGTCTAGATCCTCTAGAGTTTCTTCTCTAGAGTGATCTCTCTACAGTCTCATCCAATGGTTGTCGTTAAAAGAATCAAAACGATGTCATTTTGTTAAGACAAAAAAAAAAAATTCTTCTCTAGAGTGATCTCTCTACAGTCTCATCCAACGGTTGTCGTTAAAAGAATCAAAACGATGTCATTTTGTTAAGACAAAAAAAAAAAAGCAAGCAAACCATAAAAGCTTGTTGTAGAGACGACAGAGAGCTTCGCCGGCAACCTCTCTTATCGTGATCGGGCCACCACGTCGCCACAACCAAACCCGCCACCCAGGGATGGACCTCGGGGGGCTGGCAGGGGCGACCGCCCCCCCAAAGTTTTGAAAAAACCTTCTATATATAGTATTAAAATTACAAATATTTTTAAATTATATAGGTTCGCCACCCCAAAGTTTTTGCAAAAAATTTAAGAACCGCCACCCCCTAAATTTTCAACTTTAAAATTTAAAATTTTAATTATTTTTTTGATAAATACTAATACTAATTAGAATAATAATAATTTATTTTTTAAGTATGATTACTTTTTATTTTAAATTTAGTAATGTTAAAATAATTGAGAATTTATTTGTTAGGGCCCAAATTTTTAATTGTTTGGTTATAACTAAATAAAAATAAATAAATAAATATTACTCACGTGTAACTTGCCTCACACTTGAAAATGTCCCCAAATTTTTATTAACCTAATTGTTTTAGCCCCCTTATCCACTTTACTCTCTCTCTCTTTCTCTCTCTGTGTAAATGATATGAAAGCTTGGAAACGAACTCGCAGACCTCGCATGAAACAACAAATGGAGGCAATATAATGAATCAGACCTTGCATCCTCTAATTCCTTTTTCACTTCTAGATAATACTAATCTCTTCCAAAAAAAAATTCAAATTTATTCACTCATTTGTTGTCTGATTTTTTTTAAATGATTAATCTCGTTTTTGGAAATAACAAAAATCTGAATATACTCTGTTTGGTTGCTGAGAAACTAGAGGAAAACTAATGAAAATGAAATCGAAATCTTCTTTTGCTTCGGTTGCAAAACCAAGCATTTACTGTAGGCTTAAATAATAATAATAATAATAATATATGCAAGCTTGCAAATAAATTTTATCCTAATGACTTTACAGAGCAAGAAAAAATATATTTGAAATTTCAATTACAAAACTATGAGATTGACATCCTTCAACATCCTGAGTTTCAGCAGTTGTTGACAATTTCTGATTTGTGCCAAATGTTGGTAACAACAAGGAAGTCAACAATTTATCCTCTTGTCGATAGATTAATTCGTCTTGTTCTAACTTTACTAGTTTCTACGGCGACAACAGAACGTACATTTTCAGCCATGAAAATTGTAAAGACTAGATTGTATTGGGAAAATGGTTTTATGTGGCTTATTTGGGCCGATTTTGAGCCCAAAATTGAGTGGGCCCCAAACGTCTTTTGGGGTGGGTCCGAAAAGGTGAAGTGTTCCTTGCCTCGTGGCAAGTCACACGGTGAAGACGATTCGTTAAAACCATTTATGAGTGAATAGGAAGTTGACGTCGTTTTCGGGTTCGAGGAATGGACATTTAAAGATTTACATGTGGGTTTCCTTTTAATGGGTTGTCCCACATTGAAACTTTAAGAGAGTTTATTTGTGTATATAAACTCTAGCCTACAACACTTGGGTTGGGGCCCAATGGGCACCCCAAGTTTGTAGAAGGGAGGAGTTATGGACAAAGTGAACCTTAGCCCAAACCACCACACACGCGCGCCGCCATCCGTCCGGTTGTAGGTCGGTTCTTTGGACAAAATTCATTTGAATTTTTTCAAAAATTCTTCCGGGAAAATTTAATTTTCTGAACCAAAATTAATTTAACTTTTTGAATTTAATTTTTCTGTCCATTTATTACTTCTTCAATCCAATTTTTTGGACAGTTTTAAACTGTTTTTGACAAGTATAAAACTGCTAGAACTGCCAGCAGTTATAACAGATTCAAACAGGTTGCAGATTTGTTCAAAATTTGAACTAAACCTGTTCAAAACAGTGTCACATCTGTTCGGTAGTGTTTACACCTGTTCGGACAGATTTTTGGTCACCTTTTGTGCCTATATATAGATCCATTTCCTGTAGTCCGAAATATACAAAAACATTCTGTAAAAAAACCTTTTGCTGTCCAATTATCATCTTTGGTGCATTATTCTCCATATTAATTTTAGAATAAATATTCAGAGAGTTAGAACACATGTTTGGTTCGCCGAACAATTTGTTTTGGAGTGCTACTACAAATTGGTTAAGATCATTGTATCCTGGGAGATAGACGCCACACAACCGTAAGCACCGTAGCGGGGCGAATCTGTCTTAAGGACAGAGTGTCACACACTTGACTCGGTCTTTAAATTTTTTTTAATTCGGTTCAATAAATAAATTCGGTACGTCATTTATTTATTTATTTGGTTTTGTTTCTATTTATTTTATTTACACAGAAGATTGTTCCAACAATCTTAAGACAGATTCGAATTATTCTATTTAGAGAATTTTTCGTTTGTTTCATTTTCTCTTTCTTTATTAAGAAAATTATTTTCTGTGGATTTACAAAATAATATTCTGGTTGGAAAAACAAATAGTGATTATATGCTATTTGACAGATAGTAATAATATACTGTCTATTTTCTTTGACAACTAGTAGTATATACAGGTGTCATTAACAATTCAGAATATATTTTTGTGGAATTTTTTCAGAAATTAATTTTGGTTTTTAGAAATTATTTTCTGAGTTTTCATTATTAAAATTCTGTTTCAGTATTTTAATTATTAAAGTGTTACAGAAATTTAATTTTCTGTGTGGAATTAATTTGGTTAAATAAAATTTTATTTTATTTCCGAATTAATTGAAAAATAAAAGTTATATTCTTATTTCTTTTATTTTACAGAATTTAATTTCCTGTGTGGAATTAATTTGTTTAAATAAAATTTTATTTTATTTTCAAATTAATTGGAAATAAAAAATACAATTCTTATTTCTTTTATTTTTATAATTTAAAATTCTGTGTTTATAGTTTAATTTTCTATGTAGTATTAAATTCCAATTATAATTGTGGTTTATAATTTAGAATTCATGACTACTGAAACTGGTCAAACTAATGTTCAAACCAGTACTGGTATGGTGATTGCCATTACGCCAACCCCTCCTTATGTTGGGACTGTGCCAGTGAATCATGGTAAAAAGTCAGAAAAGTTCTTAGAAACTGATTTTCGTAAAAGCAAAGGACGATCAAGTAAGAAGGTTGCTAAAGCCAAAATGACTGAAATGGATAAAATTTCCAATGGTGTAGATGTCATAAATCTTTCTGCAGTTGTTTCCGGAGCAAATCTTGTCGGAAATCCTAAAGAATGGTGGGTGGACACTGGTGCTACTCGTCATATCTGTGCCGACAAAAAGATGTTTACATCTTATTCTATAGTGGACAATGGTGAACAACTTTTTATGGGCAACTCATCAACTTCCAAAGTTGAAGGACAAGAAAAGATTGTACTTCAGATGACATCTGGAAAGGAACTCACTCTCAACAATGTGCTGCATGTACCGGACATTCGCAAGAATCTTGTTTCCGGATCTTTGTTAAGTAAGAATGGGTTTAGACTAGTTTTTGAAAGTGACAAGTTTATACTTACCAAAAACAGGATGTATGTAGGAAAAGGCTACATGTCTGATGGCCTTTTCAAGATGAATGTAATGACCGTTGTACCCTCAGTCATTAATAAAAATACATCTTCTTCTTGCTTGCTTGAGTCTTCAAATTTATGGCATGGTAGACTAGGACATGTTAATTATGGATCTTTGCGTAGATTAATTAATATGGAATGTTTATCTAAATTTGACATTGATTCAAATCATAAATGTGAAATTTGCGTTGAGGCAAAATTATCTAAAACTCCTTTTCATTCAATTGAAAGAAGTACGGAACCACTTGAATTAATTCATAGTGACATTTGTGATTTTAAATCAATTCAAACTAGAGGCGGGAAAAAGTATTTTATCACTTTTATAGATGACTATACTAGATATAGTTATATTTATTTAATTCGAACCAAGGATGAAGCTTTGGAAACTTTCATTCAATATAAGAATGAAGTTAAAAATCAACTTGGTAAGAAAATCAAAAAACTAAGAAGTGATAGAGGTGGTGAATATGAATAACTTTTTAGTGAGTTTTGTAAAGAATATGGAATAATTCATCAAACTACCGCTCCTTACTCACCTCAGCAAAATAGAATTGCTGAAAGGAAAAATAGGACTTTAAAAGAAATGATGAATGCCATGTTAATAAGTTTTGGATTACCTCAGAACTTGTGGGGGGAAGCAATACTTTCTGCTAATTATATACTTAATAAAGTACCCCGAAACAAAGTGAATCAAACATCTTATGAATTGTGGCATAGAAGAATACCATCCTACAAATACTTAAAAGTGTGGGGGTGTTTGGCTAAAGTGGCTATTCCTAGTCCTAAAAAGACTAAAATAAGTCCTAAGATCATTGATTGCATTTTCATTGGTTATGCCAAGAATAGTAATGCATATCGGTTTTTGATTCATAAATCAGAACATTCCGAAATGCATGTAAATACTATTATTGAATCTCGGAATGCATCTTTCTTTGAACATGTATTTCCAAATAAGACTGGACAAGAGACTAGTAACAATAAAAGATCTCATGATGCAATTACTAGTCAGGATCAAGAACATGATCAATAACAAGAGTTAGATCAAAATGAGGAAGAGGAACCTAGGCGTAGTAAACGTACTAGAACCTCAAAATCTTTTGGTCCAGATTTCCTAACTTTTTTGTTAGAAAATAAGCCTTTAACTTTTAAAGAGGCTATGTCCAGTCCTGAGGCTCCTTTATGGAAAGAAGCTGTCAATAGTGAAATTGAATCCATCTTGCAAAATCACACTTGGGAATTGGTGGATTTGCCACCAGGTTGTAAACCTCTTGGATATAAGTGGATTTTCAAAAGGAAAATGAAAGCAGATAGATCAATTGACAAATACAAGGCAAGACTTGTGATCAAAGGTTTTAGACAAAAAGAAGGTTTTGATTACTTTGACACATATTCACCGGTTACTAGAATAACATCCATTAGAATGCTAATTGCCATTGCATCTCTATACAATCTAGAAATTCATCAAATGGATGTGAAAACCGCTTTCTTAAATGGTGAGTTAGAGGAAGAAATTTACATGGAACAACTAGAAGGTTTTTCTGTTCCAGGAAAAGAAAAGAAAGTGTGTAAATTGGTTAAATCATTATATGATTTAAAACAAGCGCCAAAGCAATGGCATGAGAAATTTGACAAACCAATGATGTCAAATGGATTTAAAATTAATGAGTGTGACAAATGTGGTTATATTAAAAACACATACAAAGGTTATGTCATTGTATGTCTTTATGTAGATGATATGCTCATCATAGGTAGTAATAATGACATGATTAAAACTACCAATAAAATGTTGAATAAACATTTTGACATAAAAGACATGGGCATTGCTGATGTAATTCTTGGTATGAAAATTACCAAAACATCAGAAGGATATGCTTTGTCACAATCTTATTACATCGAGAAAATACTTGACAAATTCAGCAAAGATGATGATTATCTTGCTAAAACACCTGTAGATGTTAATTTGTATCTTTCTAAGAATTTACATGAAAGTATTTCTCAATTAGAGTGTGCCCAAATTATTGGAAGCTTAATGTACTTGATGAACTGCACTCGCCCAGATATAGCTTATGCAGTAAGTAAATTAAGTAGATATACGAATAATCCGAGAGTAGAACACTGGAAAGCAATTATAAGGGTTCTTAGATATCTCCGATTTACTCATAACATTGGGATTAATTATACTAGATATCCAGCAGTACTTGAAGGATACTATGATGCAAATTGGATATCGGATACTAGAGACTCGAAGTTCACCAGTGGGTATGTCTTTACTCTTGGTGGGGCGGCTGTATCTTAGAAATCTTCCAAACAGACTTGTATTGCTAGGTCTACTATGGAATCAGAATTCATAGCTTTAGACAAAGCAGGGGAAGAAGCAGAATGGCTTCGCCACTTCCTTGAAGATATTCCAATGTGGCCAAAACCGGTGCCTGCTATTTGCATACATTACGATAGTCAATCAGCTATAGGTAGAGCACAAAGTCATTTGTATAACGGTAAGTCACGACACATTCGTCATCGACATAACATCGTGAGACAACTACTCTCTAATGGAATTATTTCCATAGAATATGTTAAGTCTAAAGACAACATAGCGGATCCACTAACCAAAGGGTTAGCAAGAGAGTTAGTTGAGAATTTATCGAGGGGAATGGGACTTAAGCCTATGAAATAAGAGTTACCACAATGGCAACACAGCCTAGTTGACTGGAGATCCCAAGATCTAGGTTCAAAGGGACAACCGAGTTGTGAATAACTTAGAAGGATCACCGGGGAGTCTAACTCCTACCCATTTCTTTGATGAAATAGTGATGTCTGCAGCGTTTGAGGTTAAGTAAAATTTTAATAATTCTTATATCTAGGTAAACCTAGTGGAGTATGGCAGGGTACTCTTCATAAGAATCACCTATATGAGTGTGAACTGGACCGGTTCTATGAGATTTGTGAAAGGCTACAAGTTTTTAGAGCACTCATGAAAGACCAGGTTGTTCAGGGCCAAAATGAACACAATAGTGAGAACTAAACTGTGTCTGGGGATATACTGTGTGAGTTCTATTGTCTTGGTTTACACAAACGGCTGAACAGTTCAACACATCATGTTCACTGGTTAGCTAGTAAATCCGATAGTGTCTCACAAGGGAAGGTTCAAAGCCAAAAGCTACCTATCCTTTGCAGAATATTTTCAATTTTTGTACTCTCTGTAATTAGATCATATTGTTGCATTTTCTCTCCGTCAAATTCTATTTATGTGGGGGATTATTGGGAAAATGGTTTTATGTGGCTTATTTTGGGCCGATTTTGAGCCCAAAATTGAGTGGGCCCCAAACGTCTTTTGGGGTGGGTCCGAAAATGTGAAGTGTTACTTGCCGCGTGGCAAGTCACATGGTGAAGACGGTTCGTCAAAACCATTTATGAGTGAATAGGAAGTTGACGTCGTTTTCGGGTTCGAGGAATGGACATTTAAAGATTTATATGTGGGTTTCTTTTTAATGGGTTGTCCCACATTGAAACTTTAAGAGAGTTTATTTGTGTATATAAGCTCTAGTCTACAACACTTGAGTTGGGGCCCAAGGGGCACCCCAAGTTTGTAGAAGGGAGGAGTTATGGACAAAGTGAACCTTAGCTCAAACCACCACACGCGCGCGCCGCCGCCGCCGTCCGTCCGGCCGAGTCGTGCCGGTTGTGGGTCGGTTTTAATATTAATTTTTTGGACAAAATTCATTTGAATTTTTTCAAAAATTCTTTCGGGAAAATTTAATTTTTCTATCCATTTGTTACTTCTTCAGTCCAATTTTTCGGACAGTTTTAAACTGTTTTTGACAAGTATAAAACTGCTAGAACTGCCAGCAGTTATAACAGATTCAAACAGGTTGCAGATTTGTTCAAAATTTGAACTAAACCTGTTCAAAACAGTGTCACATCTGTTCGGCAGTGTTTACACCTGTTCGGACAGATTTTTGGTCACCTTTTGTGCCTATATATAGATCCATTTCCTGCAGTCCGAAATATACAAAAACAGTCTGTAAAAATACCTTTTGCTGTCCAATTATCATCTTTGGTGCATTATTCTCCATATTAATTTTAGAATAAATATTCAGAGAGTTAGAACACATTGGTTAAAATCATCTTTGAACAATTTGTTTTGGAGTGCTACTACAAATTGGTTAAAATCATTGTATCCTGGGAGATAGACGCCACACAACCGTAAGCACCGTAGCGGGGCGAATCTGTCTTAAGGACAGAGTGTCACACACTCGACTTGGTCTTTAAATTTTCTTTTAATTCGGTTCAATAAATAAATTCGGTACGTCATTTATTTATTTATTTGGTTTTGTTTCTATTTATTTTATTTACACAGAAGATTGTTCCAACAGATTGCGCAACATGATGGAGGATGATTTTCTTTCAAGCTACTTGTTAACATATGTTGAGAAAGACATTGCTCGAAATTTTGATGTAGATTCCATCATAGATGCTTTTTATATTATGAAAGAACGTCGATAACAACTTTAGATGCCTATGTAAAGCAAATAGTTGCTTTTTTGAAAATTAATATAGATTTACTAGAACATATCCAATTGTATTTTGATAATATTTTGTAACTATATACGATAAATGGAAACAGCTAATTATATATTTTTGTGATATTTGAGTAGAAATTGATATTGTATATCACATTCTCATTATAAATTTTTTGATTATATATACACTCGCCCTCCTAATAATTGAATCCTGCGTCCGTCCCTGCCGCCACCGCCATCTCCCACCCTCTTCCACCTCAATTCGCCACCACTATCTCCCTTCTCTTCTTCATCCTTTCTCCTAACTCTCCTGCCGGCGAACACCCATCTCCAACCCTTTCTAATCGTCGACCAACCCTTCCTCCTCCTTCTCCTTCCCCTCCTCCCGAATCGCTTCTGTGTTCGCTTTTGGGTTTGATCTCTTCTTCTTCCTCTCAAATCGCTTCTGGGTTCCCTTCCTCTTCCCGTATCGATTCGATCTCTGATATATATAAATCTCCCCTCTCTTCTTCCTCTTATTTCTGATTATAAGATCTAGAGACTGATGATGGTGGGTGGGCTAGATTTAGATTTTGCGAGAAGAATGAGAGAGGAAAAAAAAAAGGGTGGAGTAAGAGGTGGTTGTCGACCGATGAGAGTTGGCGATAGTCGTCTTCTCTTCGTTCTGATTTTTTTTTTTGTCTTAACAAAACGACATCATTTTGATTCTTCTAAGGACAACCGTTGGATGAGACTATAGAGAGATCACTCTAGAGAAGAAACTCTAGAGGATCTCAACTCTTTCAAAACAGAGTAGGTCATCATTTTTTAATGACTAACCATTGGGTTGTTTTTGAGTGTTGAACTCAAAAAATAAAGTGATAATTGGTTTATAGATGATTTTTCATGACTTTTAGAAAATATAGCAAATTTGAGATAGTAAAATTGGGATTAAAAAAAAGTAGAAAATATGACAGGTTCTTCATACTTTTAAAATAATAGTAGATTACTCCAATATAATTATACATTAGTGGCTGACACACATGGTATATGTGCAATTCAAATAAATAAAAATAAAACAAAAAAAAGTATTATATCTTGTGTGCTAATCAAGCAATAAGTGTGTTCTCAAAAATGTTGCATTAGAGTCTTGTCATTTTATTTTTATTTTTATTTTTTTTTTAAATTAAAAATATACTCAGCACATAAAAAAGTAAAGTTTCAAAACACCAACTTAAGCATCCACGATAGATTTTTTTTTATTTAATTTATTTATTTTTTGATGATAAGTTATTCACTATAAATATATAGATACGGCAGTGATAGGTAGCTTGAAACCGAGCGGCTCGAAATGGCTCGAATTCAAAAACGGCCTCGTTTTTTAGATGAAGGTGAAGCAGAACCAGAAGTAGGGGAGGAGGAGGAGGAGGGGAGGAGGAGGAAGGAGGAGGGATTGGAGGGGCCCAACATTTGGGGCTGGAAGCGGGAGGCGGGGGGCGGAGGCGAGGCAGAGCCGGCGATCGCTGGTGATGCGACGATCGGCGGCAGCGAGGCGAGCAGCGATGATCCTCTCTCCCTCTTTCTCCTCTGTTCTTCCTCCTCTCTTCTTCCTCTCTTCTTTCCCTCTTTCCCCTCTGCTTCTTCCTCCTCTCTTCTTCCTCCTCTCTTCTCTCCCTCTTTCGAGCCATTGGATTCGAGCTACGGCTCATTTCCGTATATAGATAGTATAGATAAATAATTTGTAAGTGATTGTAATATTTACTGATGTGATCTTACCTGAAATGTCCTTGTCATTAAAATAATAATAATGATTTTTTTTAGGAATTTTTTTGGGGAGTATTTGTAGTTTATCAAGTGATAGTGTAGCTATATCTATTATTATTGTCTAAATTTGCTCATGATGAACGAAGTTATCCTATTTAATTCTAAATAATAATGATAGTTGACCAAATTAAAATTAATTAGTTTGATTTGACATCCTATCTTCAAGAAAGAATCAACATAATAATAATAATAATAATAATAATAAACCACACTACACATTCATGCAAAAAAGTTGTAGTTGATGATGAAAGAGACATTGATAAGCATACAAATGAACAGGTTCATGATCCTTCTCTTTTATGGCCTTATATTTATAAATGGGAAGTAATGTAAAATATATATTATATGTATTTATATAAATTCTTATAAATATATATATAAATTATTTTATAAATTATATAAATTCTCATAAGTATATATAAATTGTGATTTTTTAAATTTTTATAAATTAACTTATATATATTTATAAAAACTTACACAATTTTTTAAAATAATTTATATATATTTATAAAAATTTACATAAATATATATAATATGCACTTCCACACCTAACAATTACCCTTTAAATATAAAACTTGACCTAATACCAAACTTTCACCTTTATAGTTTATATTAGATCCTCTTATCAAATAATGATTCCTCTCCCACTTGGCACTAAACGCACCAATTAAAGAGTCGTTTGGCGAGGAATTATTTTAGTTAAAAAATTTAAAAATTATTTTTTTAACTTCTTTAAAAAAAAATAAAAAAAAAAGTCTAGATTCTATCACATTCATTCTATGAAATCAAATATTGTTTTTTTCATTCATGTTATTTTTTGCATATATATATATATATATATATATTTGTAAAAAAATCAAAAAATTCTTCATAAATAAATTAACTTTTTACCTCATAATTTAGCAAAGAAGTCACTCCTCAATTAAGGATTAAACATTAAAATTATAAACAAACTACAAAACTAAAATAAACAAACACAACAAAAATTATTTCTAAAAATATATAAGCTTTGCTTGTTTATTAATTTATAATATATAGTGGGGAAATTCTAATATACACCCCTTTAAAAAAGGTATACCATATGTATTCATAGTTATGTCATTTTCATTTTAATTATGATTAATTTTCTTCTTTAATTATGACATTATTTTAGTTATGACCCTTGAGTTATTTAGTAATCCTTCATGTTGTGTTTAATTTGACATTTTCTTTTCTTTTCTTTTTTTTTTTAGTTATGACTCAAAAAATTACTATTATATATTATTTTTTTTATTTTAATTATAAAATATATATCGTTTAAAGTGCATGCACCATAATACTTCCCTATAGAGTATAGTATGATAAAACAAATTATTTTTTGGAGAATGTATTGTGTGAGTGGCTGAGGGTTAATAATGAACAAATGTAATAGTTATAAATGTTGGGTCTTTTAGACTTTAATAAATACTGTATATTGAGCCCTGAATTCAATGAATAATGTTTGAGAGCCACAATTTTTATGGCTCAAATGCCTCAAAACTGCCAAAACGACGTCGTTTTGGCATGTTTTGCGCCCAAAACGACGTCGTTTTGACAGTTTTGAGCCATTTGAGCCACAAAAATTGTGACCCTCTACCATTGCTGGAATTCAATAGGGAGTTTGGAGGGCTTCTCACAAGGAAAGGAGGGTCAAGGGGAATTACCATCGGCTCGAATTTTTTTGGATATTTTAATAATTTTTTTTGTTACTTTCGTGTTATCCTAATTTTTATACTTATAAATAAATGAGGAAGCGCATCTTGTATTGTAGAGAATTGTATCATTTGTTAATCATAACAAAAATCGCAATAGTCGTGGACGTAGCCCTATACAAGGATGAATCACGCAAATCTTTATGTTCTTGTGTGTGTAATTTATTCGATTCGTTTTATCTTTCTTATTTGCTATTTTATGTCGTACCAATCCTAATTAGGAAGATACAATTTCATAACAATAAAATATTAAAATATTTTATGTAGCATAGTTGAGAGTTAAAATTAAAAAAACTTAACAATTATTTATTTATTTGTTTGTTTTTGAATAATGAAGTGGCTCAAGTACAAACAATTTCACTAGTACAATATATAATACATATGGGAAGGCTTTTCTCCAATTTAAATCAAACTAGAGGGTATTGTTAAGTTGTTGTGGATCCACACGGAATTCGCATCGATAATCTAAACCATTTAATTTGTAGGGCTCGTCGAGTACTCTATCCCTACAAAGTCTTATTGATCGGATATAGATAGCCACTTAATCAGATCATATTTGTGTTAACGATAAATACGATTTTTAAATAAAATTATTTATATAAATATGATATGATCAAATGACTATCGATATCTAACCAACATACTTTTTACAAAGATGATGTACTCGACAAAACCTACATATTGAACGATTCAGATTATCGATACGAATTGTGTATAAGCCTACAGAGACCTAACAACACCCTTCAGTTCCCAATACATGTATAGTAGTTGACTAAAAAATAAATAGCATTGCAAATGGTGTTATTAATTAATAAATATTTACAAACAAAATTAAGCAAACACTTTATCTTTCGCTAATTTAAATAATTTAAATATTATATAGTCCAAGTATCTCAATATGAGATTTCTCCTTCCTTAAATTCTCTCTCCATAAGTTGTGGTATCACCGTCGACTGAATTTTGATTTTTGATTTTATAATTTTGAATTATAAGTTAAAAAATAATAATTAAAAGAAGTCAACTAAAAAATAATCCATTTTTTTAAGGATAAGTTACACTTACACCCCTGAGATTTGGGTTTAATATATATCACCCTCCGACATTTGAAAAATTGCACTGACCCTCTGTCATTATAATTATTTAGAAGGAATGAAAATATTGAACTCATATATTCTTTTTTTCTTACTTTACTTTACTTCCTCTTTTTTTTTTTCTTTTTTTTTTTCCTTTGCTTTATTTTTTTTTTTTCAATGTAACTTTTTCTATTTTTTTATAGGAATTATGGCCTTTTATATAAGTAGGAATTTGTGAAATTAGACTATTAACCATAGAGTGAGAATTTAAATTTTAGAATGTTAGAAAATAAAATGTAACTAAATCAAATCTTAAAAGATGCCAGTGTAATTTATCCCTTTTTTTTTAATACTTAGAGAGGCTTTTAGATTTGAAGCCCTAAAACTTGAAAAAATAAAAAAATGCACTACATATAAGAAGTCCACTGAAAAATTGAAAGAAAAAAACAGATGCCAAACGTGGCCTAAGAAATTTTCCATTGGTCAGGCCGGCCAAACCTTTTCCAATCGTCTCTTTCTGTTATTACAATAAACATATTTAAATTTTCAAAATAATTATTTTAACGGTTCATCGTTGTCTTCCTATTTATTAGTATTATTAATCTCTCTTTTAAAATCCTTATTAATATTATTAGTTGGAGGAGGTGGACTGGATCATGTTCTTTGAGTCCGTGGGCTCACTATTAGTCTCATATTGCTAATTTGATTTGTTTATTTTTTAGACAATAATGTATTAATTATTCATAAAAAATAAATAAAATAAATTCGATAATAGTAGATAATCGTAATCACCCTAAGTTATGACATTTATTTGTAAAAGAATGAATGACAAATATTATTTCAAAATTAAATCATCTATTTTTTTAAAAGATAAATGTAATAAAATAACATAGATATGGTTATCAAATATATTTGATTTTTGTTTATTATAAATGATCAATATATTATAATGTAAAAAATAATCAATTCAAATTATTGAAATGAGATTCGTGATAAGTCTTGTAGACTTAAATACTACGGTCCAATCTATTTTGCTAATTCGAGACAATTTACCTTCTTATTAATTAGTTAATTAATATAGAAGCAAATTTTAAACCTAAAATAAAACCCAAATTGTGCGCCTCAAATGGTTCTACAGCCCTATTGCCAGGACCAAAACAAGAGGTTTTATCCAGAGGAACATACTACACTCCAATGCAAAAACAGGCGTACAATTGTCTGTCAATAGCAAGAGGCGGTTAACACTCCTCCCCTCATGTTGAAAAATTTAGGAAGAGATTTGTAAAAAATAAAATAAAAAAAGTAGGTGAAAAATAATATCTATATAATAAGGAAGGACTGTTTTTGAAAATGTCTCAGATACAATTGTCCTACTAGGACATTTCAACGGCTGAGATGACTTTTAATAATAACATCCAACGCTTAAAAATGTATAAACTAATCTAAAGATTTGTTTCCCGCCCAAACACACTCTACACTCTCCCACTCTCCCACCCACCCACGTCTCCTTCCCCATTCCATCTTTATCTCTTCTCTACCACTGTTGCACGTCTCCTGTCCCATTGCCTCCTTATCTCTATCTCCCTCTTTGTTCCTCTTCTTTATCTTTCTCATTCTCTGCCTTTCCCCCTCTCCCCCCACCCTCCTGTCGCTGCCTCTCCCCCTCCACCCGATCTCTGCCTCGCTGCCTTTCCCCCTCCACCTAATCTCTGCCTCTCGCTGCCTCCCCCCCTCTCCCCCCACCCTTTCGCAACCCGATCTCTGCCTCGCTGCCTCTCCCCCTCCACCCGATCTCTGCCTCTCGCTGCCTCTTCCCCTCTCCCCCCACCCTTTCGCAACACCGCGATACCAAGGCAATATTTCTGTCTCTATTAAAACTTATGAGTTCTGAGTTCTATTCCTCACCATTATTGATTTCTGTCTCCAATAACTGTTGAATGGTTATAAAATTTCATTTGTAGGCTTGCGGAGAAAGCAGATTCGCAGATTCGCCCTCCCACTTTCATCGACTGATCAGGTCTTATATGCATATGTGAGTTCCTCTGTCTGTGTAGTTCTGTATCACCCGAGTGTCCCATCTAATAACTCCAATAACTGCTGAATGGTTTTTCTGATTCATCAAATCACCCAAAACTGCAAATGGGTTTTCTTCATTTGTCAAATTATTCAAAAAATAAATATAAAATCTTATTTGTAGGCTTGCTTTCAACCACAGATTCGCAAGGGTTTCCGATTAACAACCGCGATACCAAGGTAATATTTCTGTCTCTATTAAAACTTATGAGTTCTGAGTTCTATTCCTCACCATTATTGATTTCTGTCTCCAATAACTGCTGAATTGTTTTCCTGATTCATCAAATCACCCAAAACTGCAAATGGGTTTTCTTCATTTGTCAAATTATCAGGTCCCCTTGAAATTTTTAGCAGAAGTAGCCACTTTTGTAGATGTAAAACATTTACTATCATTTGCTATAACAACTTGAAACATCTGCAATCTTACAACCCTGTGTGAACATTGAACATCCAGTATAAATCCAAAAATTGCAGGAGAATTGCCCGATCTGGTGACATTGTATGTTTAGTGATTTATTTATTAGGCAGATGTTGAACAAATCACCCAAGACTCAAGATCTGCTCACAAGGACTCAGCTCAGCATGAAAGGCCACTATAAATATGCCCATAATCAATCAACATTGCCATATTCCAAGTCCATTCACCATATTCATGCAATTTCAGTCTATTGGAACAACTGCATTGAGCTTCACGACTTCTATTGTGATAGCAATTTGACTTTTTTATGGCCCTGAAAAACCATCACATTTCATAGTTATATATTATGTGAACATTTGTTGGCCTAAACTATGCTTACTTGGAGCATTCATGGTAATTTTGCTCCCTCTCTGTTGTATTTCACATTCGGAGGAAATCGTGATTTCCCTTCAAATCTCAGGTTCTAATTCTCTCCCTCTCTCTCTCTCTTTCTTTATGATTGCAGAGTCCCTTTGTATACAATATTACACATGGATTCTTCTAAGCTTTTTCATGATTTACACCTATACATTTTTCCTTTTTTATTTTTTATTTCTTTATTCTCGGAACATTGCATTGTTTCCTGGATTTTCTCTCTTCTGCGAGGTGTTCATTGGTTAATTCCTCGCCGTCTTCTTGGTAATGGATCTTTGGTTGTTTTGATGGATCTTGGAGTATCTATGTGAATTTTCCATCGAGATCTGTAATGTGTGTGAATATGCTATGAAAACATGTGTTTTTGATTTGAATGTATCTGCTGGTGGTAGTCAGTGTTAATCCAAAGTTATAGTTTAATTGTTGTCCTCTTGATGTGATCAACAGTTGGATTTGATATGTTATACATAGAGTTTTTATAAGTAATTTTATTATCTGATTGCTTTGCAATCGTTAGATTGGTGATTGCTCTATTATATTGGATGAGATTCATTCGAGAAAGCTCATCAGTTTGATTGTCAAAGAAGTTCAGCTTTCTTTTATCAGTAATAATGCAACTGGGTATTAATCATTTTGTATTGGGGTTGGGCTGGTGTCAATTTATCACAAAAGCACCAAAAACAAAAATTATATTTATTCTCACATTATTAACCTTTTTCTGGTATTTTCAGGTGGTTGTGTTGGAGTTTGAGAAGGTTGCATGGATATGGGGTTTAAGAAGGTTGTTGGGAGTATATAATTTAGGACTGATTTGCTTATCTGCTTAATCATTATTATGTGGATGTGGGCTTTTCCAATTTTATTTTGTTCTTCTTTTTATTTTTATCCTCCTTTAGGTAGACAACTGAATTTCATTAAAATGAAACTAATGGCCTTTTGTTTTCTGCAACCAAGTGCTTTTGCCTCCTTAAGTTTGCTTTAATTTATTGTCATAGGGAGTGGATATATTTATTTTGTTAGAGAATAATTTAAAGTATAGTTAAGGGTGCAAAAGCACCAAAAACAAAAATTAAATTCATCTAAAATAATAAATTACTCACTTTATATAAAATCCATTGTTATTTTATTTGAGTTTTGTAGAGCGTGTAATACAAGCAAAATTGTTATAAGTTTTTTAAGAAGAAATATATTTCAATATATTTTTTTAGTATCTTTATTAAAAAAATAACACAAACTTTATAAATTTCAACATAATACGTATAGATTATAACTACACTTTAATATTAAAAATATTTACACCGTGCCTTTAGGCACGGGCATACGCTAGTATACTTATATTTCACATAATTTTACACATTTTTTTTTTTCAAATCTCTTCTTAAATTTCCTAACCAAATATAACGTAAGGATTGTTTTGAAATATTGATTAAAAGTTAATATAGCGTAAGGATTGTTTTGAAATACTGATTAAAAGTTAACTTTTAAAATTTTTTTTTTTTTTGAAAAAACATGTAAAAAAAGGGTGATGGGATGAAAAATAAGGTAAAAGTCAAAATTGAACTTTCAACTCTGTTCTCAAATTGGCTCTAACGCTATGTTTGGATTGAGTGATTTGAAGAAAAAATAAAATAAAAAGATATATATTTATCTTATTTGTTTGGATAACTTAAGTAGAGAGAAATGGAAAGAAATTGAGAGAAATAGAAAGAAACTCATTTCTCTTATGAGTTTCATTTTCAAACTTTCCAAAAATGGAGAGATTGGGAGAGAAAAGAAACTACTATTTTCATAATATCAATTTTGTCGCTATAAAAATAAAAGAAATAAAATAATTAAAAATATAAAAAAATTATTTTGATAATATAACATAAAATAATTTCTTTTTTTTTCTCTTAATGAAATCTAACCAAATAAAAATGAGAGAAATCACAATCATTTCTTTTTTTTTATTTCTTCCTTATCTAAATAAAAAGAAGAAAAATTTTAATCATTTCATTTCTTTTATAACTTAAGAGCATCTCCAACGGTGTACCAAATGTTTCACCAAATCTGAGTCAAAAAGGGGTCATTTCCTTAATTTGATACTTTGCGCTCCAACGGTTCAGCATCAAATTTGTTTCATCAAATTTGCGCCGGGCAACCGGTTGGTTGACCGGCCGGTCGACCGGCCGGTCAACCGGTAACGTCAAATTTTTTTTTTTTTTTTTTTACCGGTTTGAACCCTTTTTTTGAACTTTTTGAACTTTTGGGTGGTCGACCGGGTGGTCAACCGGCCGGTTGACCGGGTGGTCGACCACCTAGGCAAATTTTTTTTTTTTTTTTTTTTGACTGGTTTGAACCTTTTCAGTGAATGGTCTGAACTTTTTCCGGGGCGACCGGTTGGTTAACCGGTTGGTCACCCGGATGGTCAACCGGCTTCGTCTCCCCAACGGTCCGAAACAGTGATTTGGTGAAACATTTCTTCTGTTCTCAGTCTGGTGATATGTTTGGTGAATTGTCGATTTGATATCGATTTGATGCAACCGTTGGAGTACCAAACAGTAACTTTTTTACCAAATTTCAAATTTGATGCTGCGTTTGATAAACCATTGGAGATGGTCTAAGTAATTCTTTCCTTTCTTTTTTCTCGTAGGTTTCTAACATATAGTGTAAGAGAAGTTATTGGTTGATCCACGATAATGGTGCGATGTTGTAATTGATAAAAAGGGTACGGCTTACAAATTTATATTAATGATTAGTGAATATGATAAATTATAACGAATGAAGGGCATGATTACGTGACATGACGAATCAATAATTTGTCCTGAGCCACACGCCACATATTTTCACACATTTCTGACACATTCCCCCCTCTTTCTCAATCTAAAAATGCATATATATATATATGTATAACGTCTCCTCTTGGCTTTCTCTCTCTAAAAGTTGTTTGAAATCTCATCTCTATCTTTGATCTGCACAGAGAGAGAGAGAGAGAGAGAAATGGCTTCGAATATAGGGATGATGGACAGTGCGTACTTTGTGGGAAGGAATGAGATTCTTCAATGGATCAATGCCAGGCTTCAGCTCAATCTCTCTCGCATTGAAGAGGTATACTACATTTAGGGTTTCATGATCACACAAATACATCTATATATCTATATAAACACAAAATATACTTCTTCTTTTTCTTTTTTTTTTGTATTCATTTTTTCTTCTTCTTTTGATTCAATCAAATATATACATAAATGTGCAATATATGTGTATCTCTGTGTGAATGTATGTTTTTATTTATTGAAATGTATGTTTTTTTTTTTGTAATTTCAATTATTTGGGATCTTTGGCTCTAAAGAACAATAAGTATGTTTAATTGTCCAATATCAATTTTTTTTAATATTTTTATATTTATAAGCTGTATCGTACTCTACTGGATGCCAATACTTCTCTGTAGTTGCCGATAAATGTATCCAATGTTAATTTTGTGAAGTATCAGATATTTTTCGGAAAGTCTTGGTCACTATTAAAATTAAAATTATAATAAATTTTGCATACTATTAGAGTATAATCATTAAAATAAATTCAAGAATATTTTTCGGAAAGTCTTGGTATCCTATTTGTCTTTCTTTTTTTTTTTGATTTTGTCGTATCGCCTTATCTGTATCTCATATTTGTATCCATGCTTCATAGTAAGCAAGGAAGGCTCTGACGCTACTGTAATTTTCGTTTACAATAATGTTATAGTGACCAACTTTCATAGTTATTAGGTCTGTGTTGTTTTAAGCAAATTGGAAGAATATTGGGCCTGTATTGTTTGTTACCAATGCAATTATTATTATCTTCATAAAAGGTCAAATTTCATGGTAATGGTTTGCGTTTATTGCTTATCAATTGAATGAGAGATGATGTGGCTATTTGGGGAATTATAGCAAGAATATTGGTTGACCAATGAGAAAGTCCCCACATGACGTGTTAACATGTCCAAGGAACTGCAGGGGTAATCTCCTCATTGAATGTATATGATTTCTGAATTTAGTTGGAGATTGGCAACAACCGTGCCAATATTTATTTCTATAGATACTGAGTTTTGAAAGTCAAAATAAATTTAGAGAAAAAATAAAAGAAGAGAAATGGAGATGACTTTCAAGCGTTATCTAGGATTTGGTTTCACATCAAAGATTTATTTGACAGAATTTGAACAGACTCTAAAAACTGGTTTAGAAACCTTGATAGTCATTCAAAATGGTGGTTTCACTTGATGTAATAATGTAAAATGTGCCATTCTGGTCTCGTCATTTTTGCATGGAAATATTAACTTTTCATTTGTATAATCATTCTATTTTGTGTTAGGGTGCTTCCGGTGCTGTGCAATGTCAGATGATGGACATGACCTATCCAGGAGTTGTTCCAATGCACAAGGTGACTACTGTACTTTTGTTTCGTTATGTTCCATTTGTCTGATTCTTTGATGTTGTTCGTTGAATAAAAATCTCTAATCTAATGTGATTTATTGTAGGTGAATTTTGACGCAAAATCAGAATATGATATGATCCAGAATTACAAAGTGCTGCAAGAAGTATTTAATAAACTGAAAATTGACAAGGTAAATCCCTATTTAGAGACATTCCAAACTTGTGTAGTAGCTTAATGATTATTATTATTATTATTAATAAATAAAAATTATTAAAGGCGCCAAAAGGGGTTCAACATCTCTAAAATACTCTTAATGAGAGTAAGTTGGGTAATTATTCAGTATTCCCAGAGTATGGACACGTGGTGCTTCATAAAATTTTGATTGGTAGATAGGGGTAGGGGCCCACTATTTATGTTGGGGATGGGGAACAACATGGGGGCAAAGTAATTGGTGATTGGTTTGGAGTATGACCACGTGGTGTTCCGGGATTATTAAATAATTTCCCGAGTAAGTTTGCCTCCCTTAAAGAGACACTATCGCTTCCATCCAACTAGCCAAATTGCAAACCTTTTTACCACACCATCCCACACTGATGTAGCTTTAAACAAAAATCCTAGAGGAAGGACCAAATAAGTTGTAGGGGAAGAGCTAACCTTTAAACATTTGTCAAGCCTAGTACATTTGGCATCTCACTCACATGAATAATCTTGCTCTTTTCTAATTCTCACTTTCATTTTGGACACCATCTCCAAGAAAATAAGAAATCATCATAAATATCTCGGGTGCTCCTCATCTCACCTACAAATGGATGATGAAGTATTGAAACTAAATTTCCACCGCCAACTCTGCCGACATCTAAACCCCTAATCATGCTTCCTTGGACCACCCAGCCATTTGTATGCTGCAAAAAATTGTCCTTATTTATGGTACCATTCTCCTAAATGTCCCTGCATGCCATAGTTACATTGGAATATTTGCCAAAGGATAATTTGCCAAATTCAAGTTTTATTGATTGATTGTCTCAGTTTTGAGGTAATTGTGGGTGGAAAAAAATGAGATTTTTTTTTTGGGGGTAAATCTGGTGATGCAATGCTAGCTATGCCTTTGTCACAAGCATAACCATGATGCCATATAAATGACTTAAAAAGCATGCATTCACATTGAGCAAAACAGTTTACGACTTCAAATGAATTGAAGCTACTCTTTTCTTTTATTTTATTTTATTTGTTCTCGTTGCTGTGTTAAATGCCCTTGTGGAAGCTAAACAATTGAGGATAAGCGTTCTAATCACCAATGCACATAGAGCAAAAGCTTCACAATTTTGGTGCTGCTCTTACTCTCACTAACAATGACTTAGACATGCATAGGCAAAGTCAGTTATACAGGTGTTTGAATGTGGTTACAAATTTTATTTGCATGAACTAATTTAATTTTTTTTGATTGCAGCATATTGAAGTCAATAGACTAGTTAAGGGTCGACCTTTGGACAACTTGGAATTTTTACAATGGCTAAAACGCTATTGTGATTCTGTAAATGGTGGCATCATGAATGAGTATGATGCTTATTCCATAATTCTTTGTACATGATTCATATGACAAGTGACAACCAGAATTTATTATACTTTTTCTGACATGTTTATTGGTTTCTTCCAGGAACTATGATCCTGTGGAGCGCAGAAGCAAGGGTGGTAAAGAACGATATCCCAAGGGTTCTTACAAGAACTCAAAATCACTGCAAGCAAACAATTTGCATAATTCTGGCTCTGGTTGTGGAATAGGTCTTGGTGAGACTTTTGGTCAGCCTGTACCACAAAATTTCTTCTTCAGAATTTTCGCTTATTTTTAATTTATAGGTTCAATCCTTATCATTGTTGTTTGGTAATCAATTGATATAGGGACCAAGCAAGGTAAAACAGGTGCTACTTCGGGAGAGATTCAAGCTCTGAACAAGGAGGTATTGGCATTAGAATTTCTTGGGTGCCTTCATTTTTTGGTTTAGATTTTGAATTGCATGCAAGTTTAATTCTCCAAGCTGCTGTGGTTGAGCATATCGAATTGATGGAAAAAGTCTTATTCAATTTCGGAGGATATGTGCTTTGGACAACATGCCACGGGTAGGGTTATAAAACAAATCAAGCTACTCGTGTTTGGCTTGTTAAAAGCTCGTTCATGATTGGCTTGCTATGTAAACAAGCCAAGCTTGAGCTTCCAAACCAAGTTTGAACAACCTATTGCTCGGCTCAATAAGTACATATACACTATAAAAAACCAAGCTACTTGAGCTCGATTAATGTTCGGCTCATTAACAGCTCATTTGAGATTGAAAACAATCAAGCTTAAACATATGTTCAAAAACTTGTTATCAAACCAAGCTTAAACAACTTACTATTTGGCTCGACTCAGCTCGTTTACAGCCCTAGCCACGAGTTTACCTGCTTAAAGATGGCTTTATAGATATGGTTCTGTCTTGCAGTTAATATATGTTGCCTGCAAATCTTGATTGAACTGCTCAATGATGTTCATTTTTACATTGCTCTTTTGTAATGGATGTCCTGTAAATTTGAAAGATATTATCTAGTCTGTTTTGTCTAACTCCAATGAACAATGCTAAGTTGTAATGAGATTTGTTTTGTGCTTTCCATCCAGATCACTGATCTTCAGCTATCTGTGGATGTCTTGGAAAAAGAAAGAGATTTCTATTTTGCAAAGTTACGAGATATTGAAATACTCTGTCAGACTCCCGAGTTAGAACATATTACGGTAAGATTTTCTCTATGGTTTTTTGTTTGTGCTTCTACAATGATTGTTCTGCGTGATTTCGACTCTGATATGCTTTATTGTCTTATCGATCTTCATGGTTTCTTTACTCTGGATGGCCGTGTTCAAATCACTGGCAGATGGCTGTGGCAATCAAGAAGATTCTGTACGCTGCTGATGAGAAGGAGTCAGCACTTGAAGAAGCTCAAGAAATCATTGGCGAATCCATTGATGAAGTTGACCCAAGCACTGACTGAAATAATAGAAATTCTTGCCTATGAAGGACACCGAGGGGCATTCTGGTAAACAAATCCTTGGCGTTCTTCGATTTCGTTATACCAGTGATCATTCATTCACCGTCTCTAGATTTTGGACAGATTTTAGAGTTAAATTTTGGACTTTCTTTTCTTGTATGTGTTGCCCGGATGATTGATTGACCATTGGAATGAAAAATTGCAAATTGTAGAAAAATACTTTCCATGGTTATAACTACTTTTCTTGGTGCTTGTGAAATCTTCATGTTGGAAATGGTTCCTTGTTAACTCACTATTCATTTAAATCACAGCGAAGGTGGTTTAGAATTTACAGTTGGTTTGTTAAATTAGGTGAGAAAAGAAATGATAAGAATATGATTTCTCACTATTTTGTTTGCACTTCAAAAATTATCTGGTAAAATATAATAATTTTTTAAATTACAAATTGAAGATGTCAAGTGAAATCACAATTATATATATATATATAATATATATTCAAAGACTTATTTCATTACAGATTTTATGCGGAGTTGATCATATCACCTTTGCTATGTAGCTAATGTGGTCAACACAGTGCACCTTAACTATGTAACCAATGTGACTATTATGTTGAAGTTACATGAAACGACAAATTTAATGTGTGATTTCACTTATGCTGTGTTTGGTTGGAGGATTTAGGAAGAGATTTGGAAAAAGAAAGGGAAAATGTGTGTAAAACTAGGTAAAATATAAATATGTTTTATTCACATTTCACCTACCTTTGCCATTTCCCTTTCTAAATTTCTCCTTAAATCCCCCAACCAAACACAGCATTAGTAAATCAAGTTGACTCATTTATTAGTTTCAATCCATTTTGTTGTTTTTCTCCATTTTTCTCTCTACTCATTGACTGTCGTGAATTCAGCCAATTTTATGATGTAAACTCTTATCCTATATTTAGTTGAGAGATTTAAGAAGGGATTTGAAAAAGAAAAGAAAAAATATATATGAAATTAGATGAAATATAGATATATTTTATTTATATTTTACCAATCTTTTTTTTTTCTTTTTCAAATTTCTTTTCAAATCTCCTATGTAAAGCAATTTTAGGCATAATAAAGAGCTCTTTTTTAATCTTTTGCTATGAAAAGCAATGAATGACTTTACTTAAAGCAGACCATTGTCTAAGAACATTAAACACTTCTATCTTGTGTAAATAACACTTTTGCACCATGGATGGGTCATTCTAGTTAGTAACGAAGTTTGTTCTTTTTTTCATTGATTAAGATTCGAATTCCTTACTATTTAAGTGAATCCTTTACTATTTAAGTAAAAAATCGACGATTTAGGTGGATTGACTAATTTCTTTCCAGTTTGGCTTGTAGGAGTGAATCTTAGGGGTCCTACATTGAGAGTGTTGTAGGCATTAAAAAAATGATAAAAAAATAACCCTTTCGCAAGTCACAGTTGTCATTTACACCAAGACACAGTTGTCATTACATCCAATAGAAGTTCATAACTAAGTTAATTTTAAGGGAAAATTTCAATCCTGGGTAGGGTTTAAAAATAATACAAATAATTGATAAATTTTATAAGTATTAATAATTAAAAACAAACTTTTTCACTAATCTATAATAAGTTTTTGACAAATGCACTGATTAATAATTTTCACTTGGAGATTACAAATAATGTTTTCTTTTCAAAAAGTGGTTTCAGAATATTTTGAGCAAATTAGGTCAATAATTCATATTCTTTGCCCTCTGTGATTTTTATCTTTTCTATTTGCTCCATTTTGATTTTGAATTTTATATTAATTTAATCCAAGTGATAACTTAATTTTAATTGAAAATTGATATGTGAATGATATGTGATCGTTTTTTAAGAGCAAAAAATATTTTTTACTTGAGAAAATAGCATTTCGTCCCCTCAACTTTCATGCATTTTTTAATTTGACCTCCAGACTTCAATTAATATCAATTTTACATCCAAATTTTCAAATTTTTTATTAATTTGACTTCTGCCGTCACATTCCGTCTACAATTAGACGAAATGTGCTGATGGGAGGAGCAAATTAATTTTTAAGGCATAGTTTGAGAGGCAATTGATTTTTAATTTGGGGGCAAATTGATTTTTCAGATATAGTTTAAAGGGTAAAATGAAATTTCAAATGAACTTTAGTGTCACACCAGCACATTTAGTCTAATTGTAGATGGAATGTGACGGCATGAGCCAAATTGATTAAAATTTCGAAAGTTTAAATGTAAAATTAATATTAATCAAAATCTAAGAGTCAAATTAAAAAATGCGTGAAAATTTAGAGGACAAAATGGTATTTCCTCATTTAACTTTTCTCTTTCATCTCCTTCTTCACCCCGGGAGAATTTATTTACACACACATATCTCTCTCTCTACACATCCTCCACACACACCTCTCTCCAACACACTCTCTCATTAAGTGTGTGTGGAGAGAGTATATGGTGTGTGCAAATAGCTCCTCCCCTTCACCCCTTTTGCAACAGACATCCACATCCACCACCACCACCACCACCTCACAGCGCAACCCACCATTCACACTACAAAGACATTTGTCTGCCTATCACTTTACCACCACTCCACACCATCTCTCTGCCAAACAAATACCACTCATAATCATAAAAATTAAAAAAACTCGAAATTGAAACTTTGGATCACTAAACTCGCCAACTGAAACTATTCGAAAAACCATGCTTGGTATATTGGGAAATAGAAAGAAGGAAAGAGTTTGTATTGGGATGGTTCTTTGAAGAGAGTCTGTATTGCTCTCTAAGATGGGTCTCTGCCATACAAGCGTAATTTGCCTGAAAATTCATACCTACTCCAAACACACATCTCATTTTTTATTATGCAAAATTTTTATTTAATTGAAATAATTATTTTAATAAATATATTTAAAATTAGTCTCATTCTAAATGCAACATACATATTTTTTAATGATACTAATTTTATAAAATTCAAATCCACTGATTAAAAATACTTTTTTTTATCCAAATATAAGTGTAAAAAGAGATTTTTAGTTGTTCAGAGAGAGTGTAAAGAGATGAGTGAGGAGCATTTTTGTTCTAGAATTCCTAGATTTCATGAGATTGTAATTATTTTAGACATTTCCACTCTTGTTGACCTATGAATATCACCTGTTCCAAAGTTCTGATGGCACTACCATCATGGCTCACTATAAATAATTAGTGATAATAATAATTAAAAAAACAAACAAGTGAAAAAAAAGAAAGAAAAAAAAAAAAGAAAGGAGAAATTGAAACAGCTTAAAGCAATCATCAAGAAACAAACTCAAAAGAATAATAAAAGTGCCTAACATGTTGGATCCAAAATTTGTACAACACTGCAGAGCTCACTCTAATAGGTAGCAGAAATATGTACACATGATTTACAATTTTTCTATCTACCACCTACTTCATTTCTCTCTTTACCAGCTAACCTCCCTTGGCTTTTTGTTAGTCCCGGATCCTTTGGGTAATTCTAGATCCATCAAATGATCAAAATTGAGTTCACTTTCTTTTATCTGCTTTATTTTTTTCTTCTTTTTTTTTAGAGGGCTTCTTTTTCAAACAAGAATTACCTATTTATCAGCTTCCATTTTTCTGATGACATTGCTGTATGCAACGGATGTCCTTTGCAGATACCTTGATCTTGTTCACAGCCCACCATCTGTCTCAAACTTTGATCCTCGTCAAATTGGTTACAACTGTCAATGTTAATAAAAGATTTGAGTGTAAGCATGAAATATATGGTAATGGCAGAGCTATACAAACAAGTATAACCAAGGTTCTCATTAAAAAAAGAAAAGAAAAAAAGAAAGTATAACCAAGGTTCCTCTTGTTTCTATAGAAAATGGAATCATGGACAAAAGTAGTTTAATTGTGACCAATCACCACCCAATGTGGGCATTTCAATCAGTACTTTTTTCCACCACTGGGAGGAAAGTAATTAAATGTTATAGAATGTATCAAACTTCTTGTGTGGCAACTACAATGGTTACAAGAATCTTCTAGAAGCATATCCAAGAGGAAGAAAAGGGGAGCTTACGAGTTAGGATTGCCCTGGCTAAGGTAGTCTATCCATGTTTAATATTGGTCGTGGATAATAAGATTGTTTATAATCAAAGCCTTGTTGGTCTTTGCATGTCCACAAAACAGATAGAATTCAAGAAGCAATACTATACTGGATATTAACAGGAACAATTTTGTGATCAGCAAGCTTATCAGATAACATCAAAATTATAAATAGGATATTCAAAAGGTCGCATGTCCAACTATTCTTTAGAAAGAAAATGACAGCACAATTTTTTTTTTTAATTTTTTTTAAAAAAAAAGTCTAGCAAAAGTATCAAAATTACTTCAAAATTTTGTTTTAGGTTAATATATTCCAGTTTGAATGGTCAAAGGCTACTTTTTGTCATAGATATTATTCTCAAAGCAAGTAATGAGTAAGTTTATAGAAGATAAAAGTTTGCAATACCTGAAGCAAACCCATCTGAGATCGTACTAGTGGAGGGAAACAAGTTGTGTATGCACTTGCACTACGCACCACTTTCATGTATATCCCACTCTGATTTTTCAGATTGTCCACGGATCCATTGGACAACATTGGAATTAAAATGTGGCCATCAAAGGAAGGCTCAAGATGTGCATTGCTTGTCACATGGCTCCCAGTAGAAGATTGACTCGGAGTACTTGAGGTGGTTCCAACAAGCAAACTTGATTTTATGCCAAGAGAAGAATCTTGAGGCACTTTTTCAGCCATATCTTTCAGCTGTAAAAAAAGTTGAATTTTGACATAGTTAATGTCATTTGTTGACCTTGAAATACAAGAAAAGGAATAAATTCTAAAAAACATGCATTCCCGACTTACACTACACCAAGTATCATCCTTTATTAGCATTTCATTTGGCTGCACTGACACTATACCAAGTATGCGATTTCATATTATTTTGGTACCCTGCATTGCAGTTAGCTTTGTTTTGAGGTTGCTGCATTGGCAATTCATCTCTGTGCAAATACTAGCACTTTTTGTTATATAAAAATTTAGTTACTTTAAGGGAAACATTAGATTAACCTGAATGACCATTTTTAAAATTTCATTACTGTAGGACTAACCAAGTATCACGCTAGCTTTGAAGGAAGCCACAATATGAGTCTGGTTCTCACTTAACGTAGTCTCTAATTTCTTGAATTGAAAACAACTAAATTTTTTCCAGCAGATAAGGATGCATGAATAGCTTAAGCACGAGTATAGTTGACTAACAAATGCAACCTGTTAAGCGGATCATATACTATTTAAGGGGCCAAAAAAAAAAAAGAGTAAACTAATTTGGTCCTTTCCCCTTCACCTAATACAATGTAGAAGAATTGCATCATGGTATGGATTGTCAGATGCTGCAAAAATTTTAATAATACATCATCACACCTAACAAAATATTTAAGGAGACATTGGTATAGAGTGTGCAAAAAAATGTATGCACTTGTAGTTCAAAGATGGATCACCTATTCAAGAATGCATCTGATTTAGCAAGCATATAATGATAGAACAAATAAAAATGAAAAGGATAAAAGAAAAGGAACTATCGAAGTTGAATTTTGTAACAAGGCAACAAAGTTGAATATGGATAGAAAAGAGAAGAAAGAACACAAATGTTTAATGTGGTTCGGCCAATATTAGCCTAAATGCACACACACAAAGCCCTAGGGGGCTACATCTTTCATTCACTCAATTTTTATTTTTATTTTTATTTTTATTTTTATTTTTATTTTTATTTTTTGATAAATATTTCATTCACTCAACTTGATACTCTTTTTTTCATGATACACCATATATATAGAGTGGGAGACACAATCAAATCATTTCACTTTAGGGACTGAAATAAATCAAAGATACAAAATTCATTATAAGCACAAATCATGAGATATCCATATATTCTGATATTTTTAACAATTTAATCTTTCTTCAACAGGAAGGGGAGATTGATATGGGGTTGGTGATCTGTTCAAATAATGAGTTTTTTAGTTTGAACAACCATTTTTGTGAAATGCATGAAAGTTTTTAAGGTCTAAAACTAATGGAATTAAAAAGGTTGTACTCAATGCACAAGGCTCTCCCTTATAGCAGTTAACAGGGTGAAGGGAGGTAGTAGGTAGGCAGCCTTACCGCCACTTTTTGGAATCTGGATCTTCTAAAAGTTAAATTGTGCATTTATAAAGTAAGTTGTGAATTGGTTCACGTAATGGTTTAGACAATAACAAAATGCAAGTGTATGTATAACCATGTATTTCCTTGTTCCAAATCTTATGCCTACTCATGTTCATAATTAATTGATCAATAAAAAACTTGCTTTATGATTTACTGCAGAAATTAACCATAGAGGAGTCAGACTCCACTTTTTGTGGAGAGGCTGATTCTCTTGACTCAAATAATTCCTGTGACTCAAACCTGTGCCACAATGTTGGGGGCAGATAACACTTGCCATTGTGCTAGGTCCTGACTCGCGACCTCTTTTCAGTACTGATGGAACTCTTTCCATAATATGAGAAATTATGAGAAGTCAAAAGATTGGCTGGATATTTATTTATCAAAAAAAAAAAAAAAGATTGGCTGGATACACCCATTTGAAGTGAAACTCCTCATATGATGAAACGAACATATCAGTTACTATTGATCAGTTATTAGTTGATTTGTGCAATTATGTTTTTTTAACACCTTGGCCTTATGGACACAACGTTGCAACACACTGCCTAATACATGCACTACGCATGAGACTTCAGAAATGACTAGTTTAGCAGTTTACAACTCCAAATCCTGAAAGTTAAACCTACTTGAGACTTCCGTAGACATTTGCATGTGCTCTGACACATGAGACTTCAGAAATGACTAGTTTAGCAGTTTACAACTCCAAATCCTGAAAGTTAAACCTACTTGAGACTTCTGTAGACATTTGCATGTGCTCTGACACATGAGACTTCAGAAATGACTAGTTTAGCAGTTTACAACTCCAAATCCTGAAAGTTAAACCTACTTTAGCTGTCAATCTATCAAGTTCACATAATTATAAAGGAGATAGTTCTTATGAGAACCTCAACTTGACGGACCATGTAAAGCTCAAAGTTCAAACAAAGACACATTTATTCAATCGCAATATTCTTTCACCTGCTTGGTTAGAGATTTGATTACTTCATCTGCAACTCTGTTTTTGTCCGCTTCCTCCCTGGCTAGCATAGTTGCTTCTTTCAACTGCCGTGATGTTCTTTCAAGTTCTGCTTCTAGATGTTGAGATTTGCGAGTAAGATCTTCCACCTACATGAATATTTCAGCATGAAAGAAATTTTGTTGAAGATGTAGATTTTTCTCAATCCATTTTGAGTTGAAGGGATATATTTAATATACAGAGTGAGATAAGTTCTTGCAAGAGTAGAACGAAATTCCATTAATTTAATAGTTGGCTCTGGTCCAAGGGTGCATGTGAGCCACTTTGGGTGCTAGACAAAATCATTGCTTTATCATGACATTTACCATGATGGCCCTTAGCATATATTTAGCTCATTTGAGTTGATTCAGCTACTCAAATTACAAGGATCATTTCTTCACAGATGAGCTACTTGCAAGTGGAGTTCAGTCTTGCATGCTTAAAGGGGAAGACATCAAAGCTAACAAATCCAAGGTTGGGTTGTCGTTTACTTGACTGTTTGTATTAAATCATTGATCTAGTAGATTTTTTGATCGGCAAGGGTGCTGTGGTAATTGAAAAGCCCAGCCTACACTTCTTCTTAAAATCCAAGTATTAAGGAGAGGGAAACTGGAGCCTTATAACCATCATAAATGGGGCAACTTCAGGTGATGTGAGACGCATTCCAATACACCCTCCTGGACCACAACATATAGTAGCCGGACAAATGGCACACCAGTCATAGGCCCAACCAAGCTCTGATACCAAATTGAAAAACTCAGCCCACACTTCTCCTTAAA
This sequence comes from Camellia japonica, assembly GCA_030407325.1. NCBI lineage: Eukaryota > Viridiplantae > Streptophyta > Magnoliopsida > Ericales > Theaceae > Camellia > Camellia japonica. Next base: position 97,746,934 of record JAPPVO010000059.1, read on the forward strand.
ACCCATGTATTAAGGAAAAGGAAACTGGAGTCTTATAACCTGCACAGATGGGGCAACTCCAGGCGATGTGGGACACATTCCAATAGTGGTTTTTTACCCAAAGAGATTGTTCCCCCACATATATAGCTGGGTTTATTATCTTGATTTATTTACTACGATACTTCGTGGATGGCTTATGCATAGTTGATCTATCTTGAGATTGACTAACTGAATTAATAATTCAATAAGTAAATTTTAATTGGTAATTTGTTTGAGTTTGGACTATTTTCCTCCTCTAGGCACAAATGTGTCCACCTCCATGATTTCAGTAGGAATGGACAAGTTAGTGAGATAATAGCAATAGCAGCCGTTAGAGATAAAATGAAAGAAATATTTACTAGGATTGGTCAAGCCTAGGTGGAACAAAAACCAATAACTCTACCCTACAAGGTATAGTGATCTTTCTTACATTGAAAATAATGCTAGGGGAGGAGAAGACCAAAACTGATGGGCATTTAGATAGTAAGGAAGGGCATTACAGTATGTAGTCTAACTGAAGTGGTCTTTGATAGAGCAAAATAACAAAACAAGATTCATGTCCCAACACCATACAATACAACAAGACAAGGCTTTGTTTCAATTGAGCTCCCCTGAGATAACTAGTAGCACCAGCATTGAGGTAGTTATAAGTTAGCTACTGATGCAGAGTATAAAAAGTTCAAGGAAGGCTAAATTCAGAGAAGTGATGATCCTTGGACATTGGCATAATTTCATAGATAAACTGATAGGAATTTTATATAATTATGTTTTTAGCATTATAAGAGTATTATTTTATGATTATTTTTATGTTTTCTAGGATTTTTAGGTCAAGGGTATTTTGGTAATTTCTGGACATGGGTTATACAGATCACCATGGGTCGTCGTGTTGGTCAAGTTATTTAATTATGTTTTATTTATATTTCTTATTTGGTCTTAAATTAGTTTTGGAAGTCTAAAATATTATAATAGTTTTCTTTTTTTTGTTCTAGTTGGTTTAGAGAGTCTCTTAGTTCTATAAAAAGCCATGTAATGCAATTAATTCAATAGACTTGAGAATTTTAGAGCTTTTAAAGTTTCTTTATGAATTGTGTGATGCAATCAAACCCTAGGTGTGATGCCTAAGGAATTCTAGGAGTGATTCCTAGACTTATCTTCTTATTCTCCTTATTTCCCTCTTTTATTTTCTGCACTTTAACAGCCCAAACACTACTCACGGGTACTTTCACTGCCCCAGAACAGCTCTTACAGCGCTGTCCTGCATCACATACTCAATATGGCAGCACTACTATCTAACTAATGCGTACTTATTAATGTGCCTTCAGGTTCCATAATCTTCACTGTGTCTCTTGTGTTATCATGCAATAACTTTCAAGCATTGACATTAACATGCATTTAAATAGTCACTAAAAGCATGTAAACGTAGATTTTTTTTCTATTAGGGCCAGGATGGCACATTAATTTAGACAGGATGAAATGATAGTTCCGTGATTTTCATGATTACATTCATGTTGTAAGATCATTTGAACAATTTAACCATCCTAGTAAAGATCATGCACCAGTTGAAGATAACTATCTTTCAAAATGAATCAGATAATCAAAAAGATTTTCTTCAAACACTTAATAAAGTTAGATATTGTCAACACATTGTCAAGCAGTCATACTCTTCAATAATACATCAAACAGTGAACAACAAAAAACTACCAAGGAGAGGCCTATTAGAATGTTATAAAAGGAGGGTGACCTACCAATAGTGTTGCAGTCTTTGTAACTAGATTGATGACTATTCTCAGGCAACAAAAAAGTAAAAGGATTAATAGATGGTTGAGAAGATGGTTGAGAAGTGGTCTTTATGCACATTAGATATATCGAAAATATCAGTAAAATAAAAAATCATATAAAATTTCCTTGGGGTTTCTTGTAACTTTTAGAACATTTTCATAATATATTTACATATATTTAAATATATAATATAGTTATATGAATGATTAAAGAGATGTGACTTACGGGTTTAAACCAAAGGGTGTAACTACTAACCATTGAGTTTAAACAAAAAGGTGTCTTTTCGATTTAAACCATGGCCATTGAATTTAAACCAAAAGACATGACTCTTGGATTTAAAGGGTGTCACTTTTGAATCTAAAGGACACGACCATTGGTCTAAGGGATACAAACCCATGCCTATATAAAGACGGAATGGGTTAGCAATTATAGAAATCATCCATATGAAATCCATGAAAATTCTCTCAATGATTCATATTGTTTAATTTGCTCTTTACTTGGTGGATTAGAAAAATCCAAAGGTATTCGGGGATCTAATTTCATTCGTGCATAACGTAGTCAGACTTCAATCTTTAGACTGGGCTTCTTTGTATCCTGGAGGCGGATTCACGGGTAACCCGGTGCACACCATATTGGACAAAATTGGTGGGAGGGCGAATATTGTCTTAACGAAAGCAACGTTGTAATACGCCTTGAAACAATACTAATTATTTTCTGTTTTATCTCTTTCCATCTCATTTACCAAATTTGCACCAACAATCTTAAGACGATATTCCCTAAGAGATGGAAGAAAATAAATGAAAATACGATTAACAACAAAGGCCTTGTTTGTCATAACTTAAAAAAGTCAAAAAATTACTATCTATTTAAATTACATCATCTTATTTAAGTCACATCACCTCTCTACCACATCACTTCAAACCCAATCTATATTTCATAAAAAGTCAAAAAATACCCTTATTTAGATCATCCTAAACCACTCCAAAGTATTGATCTAATTTCAATATTGGTGAGGTGTTAATTAAGGAATCGGTTCGGATACGGAAATGCTCTTTAAGTCACTAAGGAATCGGATATGGAATTGGTTCGCCTCAGGATGGTTCTGATGTTGTGATCAAAAGGTTTGAATTGTTAACTCATTCAAAAAGGTCACTCAATAAATGGTTTAAGGTATTTGTATCCTCTTCTAGTAGAAAGGTACGCATTTATTTATGCAAATCTACATTTGCGCATGGTCATATATATAGATAAGTTTGTGCCAAAAAATTTGTGATCTTTATGCTACTGGAAATTTATGTTCCTTTTTGATACTAATATACATGGACATAAATATTGATTGGCAATTTTAGTGGCCAATACCATCTTTTATTTTTTTTTTTTGTTTGTCATTAAAATGTTAGTTTGACTTTCTTGTCTACACAATCAAATTTATATTTGAACCAATTGGAGTTTCAAACTAGGCACTTGTGTGTATCTCTCGATCTTCATGTCTTGTCCTTAGTATAAGAGGAGGTACCTGTTTGTTTTTGTAACCGTCAGTGGTGAGGGGGTTTGACTTGGTGATTTAATATAAAAGCATTAAATTCTAATCAACATGAAACAAGATATATATGTATACATTTGATGAAAGTCAAATTGTAAGATATTAGTATTTCATATTCTGTTTTGAAATTAGTTTGTTATTGATCAATTTTGAATTTATGCCATAAAAGAAACTGTTATGAATATTTAAGTTTTGCTTTCTCTATTGCATAATAGATATAATTTTTGTTGGTATATGTTTACAATCAATGAGTAATTCAGAAAGTAAAATCTTTGTGGCTTTCAGTGTTCAGTGATAGAACTTGGGTCAACTTTATTTCTGCAACATTTTACATGTTATTTGTGAAACACGTGATTTTATTATTTTATTTACATATTATCAATTTGCATGAAACTTCTAAGTTTGTACGATATTGTTAATATGATTTGTTTTAAAGTTTTATTAAACTGTTTATATAGTTAGTCTATATGTTCGTTTATACATTTGGAACGTGATATGTATGATCTTTTCATAAAATGACTCTGAACTTGGAAAAAGAAAGGCACAAATATTTGAAAAATATTTTGTGGGAGTTTTCGAGAATGTGTTTTTAAAATCAGGTTATGATTTTAATTATTAAAATCAAGGTATGATTTTTGGATTGTGATTTCTTGAAACTTGAGAAAATATAGAGTATTTGTTATATACTTGGTAAATTTTCTGAATAAATAATTTAGAATTTCTAATTTATGTGACTTCTATTTGAATGAAAATTTTATATTGATTGGTCAATTTATGATTCAAAACAAATACAAGCACAAAAGTATTAGTTCTAAATATCTTTAGTATTGATTGCTTAAGTCCCACAATTTAATTTTCTCAAAGTTATTGAGAATGGTTAGTTTATATGTTAAAGTGGGTATCCGGTTATTTGAAAGGATACATAGGCGCCTGTTTAAATATTTAGCATTAAAACTATGGCTTAGAGTAAATAAAGATTACTCTTGGTCGGGGTTTATCTCTTAGAATTGAAGAGATGGTTCTTAGTCTCTTGTAACAAAAGAGATGGAGTGACAAGGTATTTTTATCACGGATTTTTCTTGAATTTTTCAGGATGCAAACTCATCATTAATATGAGTTGATAGTTATGATAGTGATTGTTAGTCCAGACATGTTGATCACGTCACAAATTGTGGTAATACATAGCTATGTAAGAATTTTGTCCACATGACTGTAAATTATCTTAAGAAATACTTGCAAGAGATTTGATGTGAGACAATCAAATGGGATGCATCTTAAGCCCAAGTAATATATCACTCCTGGTGGAAACTCGACTAAACGCTTGAAGAAACATCAAGTCCTTGAGTTCAATGAGCCCAAGTACACCATATGTCGTGATTGCAAGCACTTAAATTTTTATTTTTATAACCATCCCAAGGTATAAAGTGCTTAGGACCTGTAATGCAAAAGAGGAGGTTGAGCTACTTAGCTCTTAATAAGTTTACAACGGTGAGTTAGGGTACTTTATTTACAAGAGTACTCTCAGTAAACTTACTTATATGAGTGTAGGAGGTGGTATTGCTTCCTATGAGTCCAAGGGCTTGATTCTGGAGCGCTTATGAAACAGGATATAGAGACAAAGCCAATCCATGTGTCGGCTTTTTGAATTACCTAAGGAGAAGAAAATTTGTGTGAGACGTGTCCGATTAATTGTATAAGATCACTAATTCAAAAGACAAGTCTACTATGCCATCTTGATTAACTTTGATGTGTTGTCACTAAGTGAATGATTCAAATTGAAAGATATCTACATTTATGCATAAATTTTCCTAATCTATCCAAGTTATTTTCATATATTTTGAAAATGGTAGTGGAACGTTGGAACATTTTCATAATATATTTAAATATATAATATAGTTATATGAATGATTAAAGAGATGTGACTTTTGGATTTAATCAAATGGTGTAACTATTGAGTTTAAACAAAAAGGTGTGTCTTTTGGATTTAAACCATGGGGTGTAATCATTGGATTTAAATCAAAAGACATGACTCTTGGATTTAAAGGTGTCACTTTTGAATTTAAAGGACACAGCCTTTGGTCTAAAGGACACAAACCCATGCTTATATAAAGGTAGAACAGGTTGGACATTATACAAAATCATCCATATAAAATCCATGGGATTTCTCTCTAACATTCATATCGTTATTTTCCTCTATACTTGGTGGATTAGAAAAATCCAAAAGTATTCGGGATCTAATTTCGTTCGTGCATAACGCAGTCGGATAGGCTTATTGTATCCTAGAGGCGGATTCGCAGGTAACCCGGTGCACAACATATTCGACAGAATTGGTGAAGGCGAATATCATCTTAAGGAAAGCGACATTATAATACGCCTTGAAGCAATACTAATTATTTTCTGTTTTATCTCTTTCCATCTCATTTACCAAATTTGCACCAACAGTAACATCCTCTAATCAACTAGGTGGGGCTACATGAAGTTGTCTATAAAGAGGTGGACTGGTCTCTAGTCCCACACTGGTGAGGCAATCAATCTAGGTTTGCACAGGAGAGTTAGAGAGTTTTACCCATGGTGCAGGAGCACTTACCATAGAAGTTCACTTTGTTGGGGAAGTGTGGATTCTTAATAAACAAGTATCAGACACTAATAAGTTGGCATGACATTACAGGTGCCCCCTTGCTTGAAGGTGGGGGTTCGGAGGGCTTGCCCCCCTACCCAAATTTGTAGTAATAGTATTTTTGATATTTCTACACTTGTGACCTGTTGTCCTAATTCTATGAATATGTTGTTGGAGGCAGCAATCTCTCTATCTCTTATAACTTTTCTGATCATAGTGGAACCGGAACGACGGTGGACGTAGCCCTAGTTTTGGGGTGAACTATGTATTATGAAGCTATTCATCACATAGAACATGTTAGGAGGGTTCAAGAAGTGTTGGCAAAGTGTCGATAAAGTGTTTGATATTGAGTTTGAATTTTTTTTACTTAAGACATGTTGAAAAGGTGTTGAACACACGTTTAGGAGTGTCCAAAGAGTGTCGGCGTTGGACACGACACACTTCTTATATAGAGTATCCGCGTTTCTAAGTTGATCTTGATAGGTGTTATGGATTCCTAACACACTTCAAATATATATATCAAAAACTAGTACTTCCACAATTTTTTCATGTATAGTAATAAAAAGCACACTTAATCTTGACAGGCTGTGAATGACATTATAACAAGACATGCACATGCAGTGAAACCACAAACTTACCTGTGAGCTTAATATTGCCATTTCTTCCTTGAGGCCATCATTTTTTTGCTTTGAATCATCAATAATGATTTCAGGATATGAAAAAGCAGCAAATGCTGATGCGATTGACACGGAATGATAGGGGCTTGAATTTATAGAGACTGGAGATACTGTTCGAGAACTAGGAAGAGAAGCAGTGGATTCAAATATATTTGATGTACAAGAGCTTCCGCATTGGACACTTCCAGTGCTAAATGGAGAAGTATGACCATTATTTGAGTCTGATTTTCTGTTCTTCTTGAAATTTTGGCTACTAGCTTGTTTGAATGAATCAAATGAGGAGAGCGTAGAAAGTAGGCTGAGTGATTTAGAATCCAGGGTCTCCTTCTCTTCTACCTCCCTAGAATTTTGATATATTCCACTTGGTATTCTGGGAATTCTACAAGTTGATCCAGATTCCATGGCGACCTTTAGCTTTGTAAAGCAACCATCACAAACACGATAAGGTTTTTTTGTATTGGGAGCCAAAGAAGCCTTTAGAGATTTCCGACTACTACAAGCTTTGCAAAAAACTAGCCCACAGTTGTAGCAATTATGACGCTTTCGTCTGAAATTAAATGGACTGTGGCAAGCAGAACATGTGGAATTGTCAACATGGCACACCCATTTATGAAGACAAATAGCAGCAGTGAAATTAGATCCGCAAACCACATTCTTTACTTGCTTGTCTCTTAGAGCTTCAACGAGTGTGGGAGTATTTCTGTCATTATTGTCTCCGTGCCCTAATTGACCATTTGCTCCCTTTCCCCAAGTGTAAACCTCAGATTTGGAACTCAAAACTGCAACATGATGAGAACCACATGATATCTCTTCAATGTAATTGTATCTGATTTTACCTTCGACACAAGTGGGAAGCTTATCAGCACTTCCGGGATACCCACGTTGTCCATAATCAGCACTACCCATTGTATATACTCGTCCTGAGGTTGTAAGAACAATAGTGATGCTATGACCACAGGCCACTTGACAGAAGTTTTTGTTATCCAAAAATGCTACACGAGATGGAACGAGTCTAGCGTCACTATCGCCATGTCCAAGTTGGCCTTTATCCCCATCCCCCCAGGTGAATAGCTTTTTAGTTGAGCTACCTGAACTTGCTGGTTCAGTGATGACCTCCACAACTGCAGCTGTGTGCCAAAAACCACAAGATACCTTGACAGTCCGTAGTCCTTTAAGAGTTTCAACTTCTCTGGGCACACTTGTGCTATTGTGATCTCCATGACCCAGGGCACCAAATGTTCCATCTCCAAATGTAAACAACTGACCCACCATTGTAACGGCAGCTATATGCCAAGGTCCACAAGAGACAGATGATACATGCATACCTTTCATTTGACCACATAATTTTCTAGGGGTCCAGCGACCGACTTCACTCCCATGTCCTAGAAGACCAAAATTGTGGGAAGCATCACCCCAAGTATAAAGATCTCCAGATATTGTAACAGCGCAAGTATGATATTCTCCACAGGCTACTAATTCAGTGTTCAATCCACTGAGAGTGCTAATGAGTTTTGGGTTAGAAACATCAATTTCTACTCCATGCCCAAGCCTGCCACCCAACCCCTCTCCCCAACTGAAGATCTGCCCCTGTTTGGTAACCAACACTGCATGTTTACTTCCACAAGCAACATTTTGGGCATTAAGCATTGTTGCTGATTCCAGAACCTTCGGTAAAAGTGCATCCATTCGAGCAGCAGGTGACTTTCCAACTCTATGCACACCTCCACCCAGCAGCCCATCACCAGTTCCTTCTCCCCAAATGAAAACATCAGATAGAGCATCAAGATCATCAAGAGAAGATCCCTGGCTTGATGAACTTATGGCACTGGATAAACTGATTCGAAGACTATCTGCAGAGCACCGGCCATCAATATTATCTAAACCTACAGATGATAGTGAACTGAGAGAACTGCCAATAGAATCTGTCTGAGGGTAACACTGCGCAGAAGCACTATATGTTACAACATCAGAAAATGCTCTTCCCAATAATTTCTGTGGGGGATTAGCAAAAGGAACTGGAATTTTTTGAACTTCTTTTTCAGTAGTCCCTTGATCCTGTATAATAAAATTAAATGAAAAAAAAGAAAAAGAAAAAAAAAAAAATACCTCAAAAATCTGAAGACGTTAAATGAAGTGGTGGATTATTTGATTCCATTAGTACCATACCTTAAAAACTATGTTGCTGCTGCTACATGAGGAAAGTGATGGAGAGTTTCTTTGTGTATGGACACTTGAACCATCAGATGATAAACTACCACTTCTTGATTCACTTCTCCATTTTTGATAGTGATCCCGTGAAATCAATGCCCTAAGGGCAACAAACCAGATTTCAGCTTCGTCCTTATCTTTGCAAATCTGTCCAGTGTCCAATCATTAATGGCAGTCATATATACAAATATCAGATTACCCTACAACAGGAGTACCATACCAATGACCCCAAAAGCTTAAGCTATTAGGAAATGTGCCCAACAATGTATATCAAGCTATTGAACATTACATATAGATAGATCTAAAGGAGAAAAATAGGACTGAATTATGCACAACTTCAAAATTTATAGTCTTTCCAAATAGTGCAAAAAGATTACAATTAATTTGAAATTTAAAAGAAAAAGAAAAGAAAACGAAATTCAGTTATCTGAGAGCTAAGTGAAATCAATTACTACATACACTTTACAAACAAGAAATTATTAAAAGAGTGGTAAAATCATCCCCTTAACATCCTTAAGCACCAAGGACCTTCCCCTTCCTCCATTTAACATGGAAATGTCTTATGAAATTACATATCAAAAAAATTCATGGAATATCTAATTTATCCACCATCATATCTTAAAATTCCAGGACAGGAAACCTCTTTTTTGCTTATGTGCTGCTGAGCAACAAAACGTTTCTTTAATTGAAATTACTAGACATGTAATACAGTCAAATATAAGTCCCAGCCCAGGTGAAAGCTTTCCCTTCAATTCCAGGATTAGATGAATAATACATCAATTCAAATTTTTCCACTTCATTGATCTTACTTTGACATAATTGGCCAACATTCTACCCAATCTATCACCTTTATATAGTCAAGCTTAGATAAAGAAAATCGTTGGTCTTCTATCTAACCTTTTTTTTTTTTTTTCTTTTGATCGGTGAAAGTCAGTTGTTAGTTGTTAAATTAACACCAATGGAAGTTAGCCTCCCCACCCTTGCAAAGCACAAAGTGCTTGCCTCCTAATTCAACTCCCCCTTAAGAAGAGTTGAACCCATGACCTCCCCTTTGGGACTAAGCCCTTAAAAGAGTCCTGGTGGCCAAATAGGTTAGGCCTAGTTGGTTCTCTTGTCTAACAATATTTGCTAGGATAATGAGTTGCGGAAAAAATTAGATAAAAGTACATACATAAGCAAATATTTACAAGAAAAAAGTATGATGCTTTAAAGAAAAACCAAATGATCAACCCACCAAATCCAATGATCTATTGCTGTATACAAGAGAAAATGATTGATATTCCTTCTCAGGTCGAGGATACCGTTGAAATATAACCTGCAAAACCATGTCCAGTAACATCCTTCTTATTTCAGATCTATGCAGCTAAACAAAAAATGAGGTACACTCACATGAACTTTATCATTGGTTGCCTATGCTTTTGAAGAAAGTTCACTCAAATAGTCATTTGATTTGACTATAAATTGTTCTCTTTGAAAAGAAGAAAAGCTTTAAAAGATAGCAGCTTTTGGGTGCAGTTAGTTAGAAGGACATAACTTAAACCTGACACTAAAAAAGTGGTTTTTTGCAATCGCCTTTTTTCAAAATATTTCTTGCCAACACATACTCAGAAAGAAATCCAGAGAATAATGCAATTTAAGAGCAGGGTGATGACCATTAGCATTCCATGAGTATGCTCTAAAACATTGCTTGAAATGTATCAGTTGTGAAACGAAATACTAAAATCACGTATTACTTTCACATCAGTATCATCAGGTCCAACTCTAGTTTTGTAAAAATAAAGTAGGACAGAACACCAAGGAGAGTAATGACTGTGTCAGAGACTCGGGTATGTTTCGAACATGACACTAGTGAAACAAACTAAGAGATGCCAAACAAAACCCTTGGTAATCCAAAACTAGAGTAGGGCTTTAGAGTTTCTAAGTTAAGGACTCACGTTATTCCGAAACAGTTCTCTGTTTGTCACTTTGTTGAGATACTGCACAAGGTAATTGAATAGATAGTTGACAAAAGAAATTTCTGATCTAAAGGAAAAGGATGAGTTTCGGTCATTAAGTTTGTTGGGTACTTCTTGAAGCAGATACTGAATTTTCACACAACTTATATGGTGCTGTTTCAGGCCCATTCATTGTTCCAGCAGATGTTTCGTTTTGTTACTCTCCATTTTTAGTTATATTTGTTTCTTATGAATTTTTACCATTTTTGCATGTAAGAATGTCAAGACCAATGCCAACTTGTATGGCTAGTGGTGCCATTTTAAACTAGGTACCATGAAGCATGAACTGTGGTCCTTTGCAAGAAATCATTCTTCGAATTTAATGACTGTGTTAAAATGTTGTAATGCAGAATTGAATTCACTCCAACTCCTTTTTCCCCTCTATTTTTGCTACCATCCCCCCACTATATGGTGTGGAAAGTAACAAGGTGTTTCGTAAACTAGAGAAGCAAAAGAAATGATGGACTCCAGTTGTAACTGCATTCTAAGTTCGTTTGCAGTTAGAACACATCCCCCGACTCCCCCATACTTGCCTGTATACCCAAGCCTGCTCCCTCCCATGGATGAACTCAAATACATAAAGAAAGATGAAGAACCCCCAAACCCAAACTAATCTCAAATAACTAAAGGGATGGGCAACATTGTTGAAAATGAAACTCTTAGGAATCAAAGTACAGAATTGTGCAAACTTACAATACCACAAAAGATTGAAAGCGCAATATAGAGCAAACTTACAGTTCGCTGTCCAGGTATAATCCTTGAAACATGACTTAGTTTAAGCTGCTTCTCCTCTTTGCCATCATACCATATCAATACTGTTTCATCCTGAAATACAAAAAGAATTTGTTATATTTACACATGTAGGGAACCATAGCTTGGCTCAATTTCCAAAAGCAAGCTTTCATTACCAATGTTTTAATTAATATGAATATGCTTTTATTTGATGTAATACCCCAATTTTTCAAAACTACAAAGGGAAAAACTTTTCAAAATCAAAAAATGACTTCTGATTCATATTTTGTGAACACTAATTGGATTTCTTTTATCAGATAATTTAAAGCATTTACTGTCATTGATATTTTACATATTTATGTGACTTGCATATTTATTGGGAGAAACTGTCAGGTTGCTTGGGATGTCTGTCTGTAAGAGGCATGGGCCACCACATGGCCTTTGCCAGGTGATGTCCTGGAAGCACTGAATAACTTCTCCCAAAGCAGAGCCCAACTGTAGGCCTTTTATACACTTTTAAAAACATATTTATTTTTATCACAGCACAAACCAGATACACGTTTGAATAACATAATATACCATGCAATCAGCATAACTGGAAAACATGCAGAAAGAAATGTAGACCTGATCCATACTTATATCAATGCAAATAACTTACAGTAGAAAGCCGGAATGGACAGAACTTCGGCTTCCCTCTGCGTCCATACTTTAGCAGATATGCCCCCCTCTTTAAGGCTGCAATAGACTACATTTAAAAATAAGATACAGAAAAAATTATCAGATCACTCACGGATAATTTAGCAAAAGCATATAGCATATTGAAGTACCCTAAGAGGAAACAGGGAGAATATTAGAAAATTAGCATATGTGAAGATAAATAAAAACTTTATGATATCACAAGAAATTCCCAATCATGGGCTTCCTGCACCAAAAATGGTGTTTAATCATGGGCATCCATCCCATGTCTAAGGCCAAAGCAAAGATAGAAGCATAGGAACCACTGGACCACAAGCAACAAAATCACTTGATGCACTGCTGGATTACTCTACACAATAAATACTCGATCAAAATGAGGAATCACTCAACTCCAAAGCAAGAACACTTGCAAACTTGATCAAAAGGCCAGCCTTCCTATCATATTCTCAGTGACGCCTATAGATTACAATGTAAGAAGAGGGACCATTCGACTCAAAGAGGAAGCCAAAAGAATTAACCATGTAACTAATATTCAAAACTAGGATACTACTTGTTCACAATTCAAAATGGCGCATAAGCATTTTAATTGTTCCTAGGCAGTCAAAATGTAAAACTGGAATGGAGACTTGCACCTTAAAGTGAAAAATATTTTATATGACTTCTTGTTGGTTTTTTTTTTTTTTTTCTTCTATTCTTTTTTCTTCTTTGTTTATGTTTAAGAACTCCAGCAAGACTCATTTCCATCAGTTGCAGATACCAACAGCCATCTTAGTTCTCTCAGAGAAAAGAAAACTGAAAGCACTTAAAGCAGACTTTCAAATGGGAAATTCAATGCAATTGGATATCAATTCAACACAGAAGCCACACTTTCAGATTCTGGCTATTAAAGGAAAGAACAAAATTTCTAAAGTCTTAATTTGTAAATTGAAGTAAATTTTTGGCAACTACGTATATTTGAGCGGGCATTGTGCCCCTCCATTGTTTGATTTTGTAGTCTTGTGAGTGTGTAGTATTTTTCCGATTGAGAAAGAAATTGTGTCAGACATAACAGATTCAATGTGGCCCAATAAATTGGTTTATGATTTTTTTACATTTGCTTCTTCTCCTAAAAAGTTGTGAAAATGGCTTCTACAATATTTAATAGTTAAAGCTGTCCCCAGCATATAGCTATGGAAGCAACCTCAGATAGGAAACAAAAGCAAAACAATTCTAATTGGCAATAAAATTATGAAAGAAAAGAAAAGGAAAAAGATAGAGAAGTTACATCACCTGCTCGACATCCCTCTCATCAAAACTAGTCCTCTGTATATGAGCCATTCACACTGCAATATCAGGTATAGCCCTTGTGCAATGTAAATTCCATTCGGACAACACAAAATCTCTAGAAGATGCGTCAAAATTCGCCCCATAAAAAACCTAACAGCACGCTCGGCACTAAAGACAGAAATACAATTCCCATAACTCCATCAAAAGAGTACCAGTATCCTCGGCTTGGTTCTAATCAAGATAGAGAGGACACAGAAACAGAAACATATAAAAATATCAATTCATTCATAATAAAAGTTCACCATTTTCTTCCCCTCAGACTTTCTGAGAACCAACTGGATGGCTAATGAAACTCCATGTAAACCATAAACTGAAAAGACTAACAATTCGCTGGCATTAATCTACCAAAACACTTCAATCTTCAAATCCATCAGAATCTCGATCAATCACAACAACCTATAAGAACACATCAAGAACAACGATCATACACTTGGCGTTTGGCTTCTCTTAACCACAACTAATCAATCACATTATTATCATAACAAAGACAAATTTGAATCAACATCATCAGTTTTGTCAAATTCATGCATTCTCACTGAATAAAACAATTAGTGAGCTTCAAAAAGGTAGGGTTTGGCACAATGTGGATCAATTACGCAGAGTGCCTTCAATTTTCACGAACAAAAACATCACACCGCCTCTAAAGTCAGAAAAATAAAGAAAACAAAGCAATGATTGTCTTGTTTACCTAGGCTGCGATCAAAATTTTGTTATAGGTCATTCGTGAAGCCATTTTGTGACGAATCTGAGGTCGATTTAGCTCCGAATGCGAAGAAAACGAGCCGATTGAAGAACTCAGCAGCACCGAATCCGAAGTATTGATTCGTCGAATTTTGATCTCGACTAGCTCTCGAAAGAAACAGAAAGAGAATTGCAGAGTTTTTTCTGAGAATTTAGCGTGTGAGCGTGCCTCCTCTCTCTCTCTCTCTCTCTCCTTCATGTACATATTTTCTCTCTCTACATCTATATCGATCTCGCGCTCTCTCTCTCTCTCTCCTTCTTTTTCCCTCGCAGATTTTGTTTTTATTAGTATTTATTTATTGGGTGTACTTGTGGGAGATTACCACGTCAGCAACTGATTCTGTTTGATGGGATGGTTGGTTTTGTCATTTTGGCAGCACTACTCAACTGGTTTCCCGCCTAAACTCCGTATGTTCATTTAACGTGTTTATACGCCAAACAATATTCCAAATAAAAAATTATGGTGTTATATGTATTAATTAGTGTATTAAGATTAGTTATGAGATTAATATTGACCCTATTTATTATATAAATTATAAATATTAAAAGTCTCTTAAATTATATCAAATCAATAATTAATACATTAATTAATATATATAGTATTATTCAATAAAAAAAATGGTAGAATATAGTATAAGGAGTTGTTTGGGATGTTCTAAATAAGTGCATTTTTTAAATTTTTGTGAAATATAAATTAGGTTTAAAATGATGTAGTAGAGAAATAATATAATTTAAATAAAATAATATGATTTAAATAAGATAATAACTTTTTTAAAAGATGCCAAATAAGACCTAAATTACAGTCACCTCCCTTGAGGGGAACAATTACACCATTCTCATTTTTATCCTGAAATTATACTCCTCTGACGAACAGCATTAATGGAATGAATAGTTTAGTAATTTTAATATTAGAAATTTTTTTGTTGATAACTATTAATGGGTGATTTGGGATGATCTAAATAAGGAGTATTTTGGCAACAACAGTAGAAAGCAAGTTTTTTGGCTTTTTAGTTTTTTAAGCCAAAAATAATAATTTTTTTACCCAAAACAACTCAGTTTTTTGCCAAAAAAATCATGAAAAAAGTCAAAAGTTCAGCTTTTTACCAACTTTTCAAAACACCCCTAAGTGTATTTTTTGACTTTTTGTGAAATATGGGTTTGATATGAGTTGAGTTTTAGACTTTTTGACTTTTTTATAATACCCAAAGAAGGCCTAAATGTTCTTTTATTATTTTGGTTATATTTAGGTTCATTTGGGAATAATTTTTTTAGTCTGAATTTCCAATTTTTTGACTAATTTAGCTTGGCTAGATTAGCTCCTTTTGAGAATTTTTTTTGATTTTTTTGACTTTATTATTTTTTTGTGAGAGAAAAATTAAAATAATTATATTTGGAAGTGACATTTTATTTTATTGACTTATTTAGCCTATTTTACCCCCCCCTTTTTTTTTTTTTTTTAATCCAAACTCACTTCCAACCATATTGCCACACGGTAGCTTTGTATGATGTTTGGTTATGTCTTAAATTTTTTTTAAATTATGACTACAAAAGTTTAGCTATGATATTTATGTTAATCAACACCATAAAATGTTACAAAAATACTTTAGAACTCTAATTCAAGACCCTTATTAGACTCTCTAATGACGTGGAACACATTATGTAAGAGAACAACCCACGCTCTCTCTGATCCCCTCTCTCTCTCTCTCTCTCTCTCTCTCTCTCCTCTTTCTCTTTCATCTTTGCCAAGACAAATCTCCTATTTCTCGTTATCCTCCTTTTCTCTCACCGACCACCAATGATCTCTTCATCGATGACGACGATATTTGGCCATCTCCTCTGGCCCTCATCTCTATTTCCTCTCACCGACGACCAATCTTCCTTCTCTTTCATCTATCTTCTATCTAAAAATTGTCAAATCCACCACTATCGTCGACAGTAGCAACCCCTTTTCTCCTTTCCCCTATCACTAGTCGACGCTACCCTGTCAAGCCCTCTATACCTCTCACTCCTCCCTCACTATCCGCTGCCCCATTCTCTCATTCTTTCTCATTTTTCCTCATTGCTTTATATTTATAATCTAATAGACTTATTCACATTCTAGGCCTTGGAATCTCAAGATCTTGAATTCAACAAGTAACAGAGATTGAGCAACAAAAGAGGAAAAAATAAATAAAAAATCCAAAGGTTTTCGTTCGAAAACAAGTCAAAAATTTTCATATCTATTTTTCTTTTCTTTTCTTTTTTGCGCTGGTGGATTGCTTCCGATGGTGGTCGCCGGAGGTGGTCCTTACTTTTTTCTCTTTGTTTTTTTTTTCCTAGAAAGGGGAGAGGATGGAGGGGTTTTTGTGTTGTTCTTGATGAGTTGTGGGTTGTTGAAGAATTGTGTTGTGGGAGATGAGGTAAGAGGTGAAGAAATAGCAAAAGAGAGAAAACCAGAGAAGCCATTTGAGGTACCTGTAGCAATATTACGCCGGTCAGTGGGTTTGTTTTGTATTTTTTTTTCCCTTTTCTAGACGTCGGACGATAGGGGAGAGGGACGGTAGATGAGAGAACTATAAGAGGAAGTGCCGATTTTTCTTTTTCTTTTTCTTTTTTTCCACAATGCGTGAAACACATGCACTGTAAATACAAAATGGACTTCCCCGTCTTCTTTTGGCTGCCACCTCAGTAGAGCTCCATTTAGAGCTCTTCAATTAAAGCTCTCTATCATCTCTGTAAATGTTATAACTTGCATACGTTACACATAAAATGACGTGTATTCTAAAATAACCTATTGTTATGACAAAAGTCATTAAACAAATTATAAAAATTAATTACATAAATATAAGATTAGTTAATTGGTAATTTTTAATTAATTCTTAACGCCATACAATTTATTTTTTTTTCCTAAAAAATAAGATAAAATTGAAAAGTCTTGCTATTTAAAGTAATAAAAATCAAATTAAGACACTATATGTATTTATATGAGTAGTATTAAATAATATTTCTAAATACTCACCTAATTTGATTATATATATAATTTATTGCTTTACATAGATACAAGTTTTTATATTTTTTATTTGGTTTCAATAATTCATTCTAATTTGTTTACATAAAAAATGATTAATTGATTTTTTTTTATTCTTAATTTATAGATAATCAATTCAAATATCATACAAACCAAACTGAAATCCTCTTATTTGTTAATTTAATAACTAACCACTAATTTTTGTAAAAATAAATAAATAAATAAAATAGAACAGTTAGCCAAACTAACGATCAACTAACAGAATTGAGGAGTATACAAATCAAAAGTAAATTTCAAGGAAAGCTAGTGTAATTTCATAAAAAGAATGGGAAGCCAGTGTAATTGTTAGAAATCTCAAGAAAGATGAGTGTAATTTACCCTAAATTATATGATCTCCTAAAAGATTTCAAATTACAATAATAAATTACTGTTTGATTTTAATTTTTCAAAAATAATCTTTTGAATTTTTAATTGGTATTATTTATTTTTGGGGTATTTTTTTTCAGGTCCTTAGTATTATGATTTTTTAGCATAAAGGACACCAAATATTTTCATAATGTCTAAGGTCCATCAACAATATTTTCATAATGTTTAAGGTCCCTCAACCTTGATCCAAAGAAATTTCAGTCTAGAGAAATTTCAGTCCAGAGAAATTTGATCCAGAGAAATTTCAGTGCAGAGAAAATTGGTCAGAGAAATTCTAGCCCAGAGAAATTTCTCTGGACCAAATTTCTCTGGATGAGTTTCTCTACTTTTCTTCTCATTCACATCCAAATCATTCTGATTCATTAGGTAAGCAACATTGTTCAACTGAATTCAACTGGAAAAATTCCACATTGTAATATGTAAGCAACATTAGAATGGGATAACAATGGCAACTTACCAGAACTAGAGAAATTCTGAAAAAATCTGAGTATTTCTCTGGTTTGTTATTCAAATATTAATTGAGAATTTCTTTGGTTTATTAAAAATAACAATTGAGAATTTCTCTGATTTATTAAAAATAACAATTGAGAATTTCTCTGGTTTGTAATATCTGGAAAAATTTATGCAACTTACCCAAATCTGTTCTTTGCTTTTTTCCAGTTGAATTTTTCAATCGAAAGTGTTTCTCTGATGTTTGCAGATTCGTCCACCAAATTTCTCTGGACTTCGAAATTCCTCTGGATAATCTAAGCACAATGGGAGTTGTTTGCTCGGCTGGAAAAATTCAAAATTTCTCTGGCTGCATGGTTAGAAAAGAAAGTAAACTTAATCAATATTAAAGTCGCATCATAAGTTAGAACTGAAATTCCTTTGCTTTGAACTGAAATTTCTCTGGATTGGTCCAGAGAAATGCTCTAATTTTAGCTGAGCTTTGACATGATCTGGAATAATTTTTATTCACTCAATGGAGTGAATAATCCCAATCATAAACAAAATTTCTCTGACCTATATATATATATATATATATTTATCTGATTTAGCTGATTTCTCTGATTTATATAATTTGTATCGGTCTAGAGAAATTTATATAAATTATAGAGTGAACTGTTGGTCCAGTTGGTCCAGAGAAATTTTGTTATAATGGATTGTTATCAACATATTTATCTTATATATGGATTAGAAAAGAAGATATATATATATACATAATGGATTACATATTTATCAACACATATTTATAATGGATTGGTCCATTATATATATTTATCAACAGTATAAGCTATATATATAATGGATTGTTACAATGGATTGTTGATATATGTATATATATATATAAATTTCTCTGGGTTAGAAAAGAAGGTAAAAGTTATCAACAGTTCACTCCATTGAGTGAATAAACAACAATAGCAGCCTATATATATATAAATTAAAAGCTAGCCCCTAGCTCCAATGCAAAACCACACCAAGAGGACTTCGGGTTCGAACCCATCTTCTCCAAGCTCTCCTTGTGAAATTTCTCTGGGTTTCTTCGTAATTTCTCTAGCATGTTTATTTTGTTCAATGCTCCATTTCCTCAAAATTTCTCTGTAATTTCTCAAAATTTCTTTGTAATTTCTCCATTTCCTCAAAAAACCTGCAATTTTCTCTGCACTACACAAAAAATGCAATTTTCTCTGCACTTTTCTCTGCACTACAAACCTGCAATTTTATAGTAACAAACCTGCAATTTTCTCTGCACTACCCCACAAACCCCGAAAAAGAAACCAAAAGTCTCTATGAACAAAAAATATGCAATTTTCTCTGCACTACACAAAAAATGCAATTTTCTCTGCACTACAAACCTGCAAATTTATAGTAACAAACCTGCAATTTTCTCTGCACTACCCCACAAACCCCGAAAAAGAAACCAAAAGTCTTTGTGAACAAAAAACCTGCAATTTTCTCTGCACTACACAAAAAATGTAATTTTCTCTGCACTTTTCTCTGCACTACAAACCTGCAATTTTATAGTAACAAACTTGCAATTTTCTCTGCACTACCCCACAAACCCCAAAAAAGAAACCAAAAGTCTTTGTGAACAAAAAACCTGCAATTTTCTCTGCACTACACAAAAAATGCAATTTTCTCTACACTACAAACCTGCAATTTTCTCTGCAATTTTATGTTTTCATTCTATAGTAACAAACCTGCAATTTTCTCTGCACTACACAAAAAATGCAAAGTGAACAAAAAACAGAGCACAAAAACGCAGAAAAACAGAGCACCAAAAAGCAACTCATAAGCATGTTGACAGAGAATGAAAAAGCAACTCCAAAAATTAAAATCAACTCCATCGAAAATTCATCAATAACAGATAATGAAAAATTAACTTCAAAAATCAAAAACAACTACACTGAGTTCGTCTCTCTCACATTGATCAAAACAAAAAACAAAAACCTAATTCAACACCTACACGATCAAATCAAATCAAATCAAAAATTGAAAACTTATCTAATTCAACTCCACATGAATCAAATCAAACACAATGAACCAGATTTCAACTCCTACACGATCGATCAACACCTACAAACAACGAACATGATTTCAACTCGTACAAGATTTCAACACCTACAAACAACGACCAGGATTTCAACACCTACAAAAACCCTAGAAAATCTCCACAAAAATCTGAATCTGCCGCAGATTCGGGGGGGTGACTGCTGGGGCTGGGGTCTGTTGGGTTGTTCCAGGTTATGACGTTGCCAGTGATTGAGTCGCTGGTGCTGGTTTTACTCCGGGAAAATGAAGTCGGGTGAGGAACAAGAGTTGATCTGGACAGATCTGAGAATGGAGAAGTTTAGAGAGAGAGAGATAGAGAGAGACGAGGGTTGGGGATTTGGAGCCAGCAGTGATCAAGCTCAGGACAACGTGGATGGAGAGGGGGATGGGGTGAGGGACCTTAGACTACAAAAGAACAGATTGTGGACCTAATCCATTACTAAAAGTTGGATAGGGACCTTAAACCGATTTTCCCTTTATTTTTAGTACATTTTTTAAAATATTTTAATTAATTTTTTATTAATTTTTAAATTCACTTAATTTATATAGGCTTAAAAAGTATAAAATTTGTGTAAATATTTTTAAAATTTTATTTAATACAAAAAATATTTAAAATATATATAAATTCAATATATTTTTGTATTTTGTTGTATTCAATAATTTTTTAAAGTTTTTTGTACAAATTTTATACATTTTAAGTGTATCTAAATTAAATGAATATAAAAAGTAAAAAAAATGGTTAAAATGTTTAAAAAAATCAATAAAAACTCAAAAAAATAATTAAAAAACTAAAAAAAATATTTTTAAAAATTCCAAACCAAACAGATTTTTTTGATTAGATAATACAATTAATGGAGTTAACTGCATAAATAAAATTACATGTTTACTATTACTTGTTAGAAGTATAAAATCATAAATAAAAAAAAATAGTAAAATAAAATTTGTGACTAATAAATTACTCCTAATATTTAAATCTTGGCAGGTATGTCTTTATGCATGTAACACTCTAAACTCGTGATTTTCATAGTAAATTTTCATTTTCACAATCAATTGCTCGTACTCAAATTGTATCATATTTGTCATTATATCCATCATTTTTAATAAATCTTAATCATTTTGTACTAAATCAACTCATTTTTTAGTAATATTAATAATTTATCCATGTCAATCCAAATTCGTCCAAATGAGACTTTTTTTTAGAAAGAGTCTCCCACAAGTTTCGAAATAAAAAATTCTTACCGAAAGAGTCACGGATTCAAACTAAACAATTTCAATAAATGTAGCAATACTATTGTAGTAAACCAACGAGCTTGTCTGTCCTTTCTCTTCTTTCTTCACAAAGCAAAGCCACCAAATCACCACCTCATCTTCGTCGCCATCCCAACCAACTCATTTTACCTACGCCTACTTAAAAAAATTATTTGATGTCAAATATCACATTAATTTTTTTTATGAAAAATTTATTTAGAAATCCCATCCTATAAAAGTATACATGGGAAAGTTCTATGAATTTTTATATAAACTATTAAATTCTATTGAATTTAAAAAGGTATACTGTGAAATCATTTTACTATATTTTCTAAAGACAACAAATGTTGATATACTTTATTTATACACTATTGTCTTTAATCTTTTGCCAAATTTGTAATTCTTAAAACGTGATAATGTGATATCATTGTAATGTATGCACCATTTTCTTATTAAATTTTTGTCAAGTGTGACAATAGGTCTGTTGTCTTATTAAACTTTTGTTAAATGTATCATTCTTACAATGTGACAATGGGACATCATTGTAGATGTGTTTTGGGAAGATGGTTAAAAGCGACTTTTTGACTTTTTTTTTTTTTTTGACTTTTTTGTAAAAAAGGGAAGTGGTTAAAAGCTAGAAAGTAACTTTTAATCCACTTTTGAGAATAGGCTGTAGTGTGTGTACTAATATCTTATTAAACTTTTGCCAAATGTATTATTTTTCTTTGTCAAATGTGTTATTCTTAAAATATGACAATGCGATATTTTTGCACTATTATCTTATTAAACTTTTGCCAAATATATTAATTCTTAAAATATGACAATGGGACATCATTTTAATGTGTACTAATACCTTATTAAACTTTTGTTAAATGTGTCATTCTTCTTAAAATATGACCATAAGGCATTTGTGCACTATTGTCTTATTAAACTTTTACCAAATATGACAATGGGATATCATGTACACTATTGTCTTATTACATCTCCTAATAAGACAATAGGAGATGTAATATGAGATAGGGCTTATGGGTTCATAAGATTATTCATGATAAATGATTTATGAGTCATTAGTATAGAATTTATTAGTAAATGCTCATTTTCTTATTTTAAAATATATATATATATATATTTTATATAAAATTTCCAAACATATTGTGGGTGTTTGGGAAGTTGTTATTTTAGTAGGTTTTTTTAGTTCTTGATTATTTTAGGAGGTTAAAATTTTTGTGTTTGGGAAGATAATTAGGTTTTTTTGGTAGTTAGATGTGATGTTTGTGAGAGAAAAAATAAAATGATTATGGGTTTGATGTGATATTTTGTCTGATTTTATTTTTTTTGGTTTTTTAACCAATTTTGTCTTTTAGCAAAAAACTAACAAAAAAATAATAAAAAAAAAACTTTTCCCAAACACCGCCATTGGATGTGTTTGGTTTGTGTTTTGAGATAAATTTTTAAAAAAAAAATTTGGGGAGAAAGTTTATAAATATTTTTGGTTTGTTTGGTTTTGAAAATAATTTTGGAGTTTGGGATGATTTGATATTTTGTTATAGTTGAGTAGACGTATGTGAGAGAGAAAAAGTGATTGAGAATGAGAGAGGAGAGAGAAAAAATGATTGATTGATGTGTAAGAGAGAGAATGATTTCGGAATTTTTTTTAAAAAAAATTTACAACCAAACAAATTTTTAATTTTTTTTTTCAAAAATTGTGTTTTCAAAATTAAACCAAACAAGGCCATTAACTTTTTGAACTTCTAAAAAGCCTATAAAATCACTAAAAAAACCCAATCTCAAACACCCTCCTATGATAATTGTAAGAATTCTAAGAGAATGATACATAGAAAACCATAAGACCACTAAAGAAAAAAAGATAAATTATAAATACACTTCTGAGCTTTATTTAAAATACGAATTGTTTCATGTGGTTTGAAAAATTACAAATACCTCCTTGTCAGAATTTTTTATTTAATATAATTAATTAAAAAAGTAAAATTTCAAACTGTTCACTTATACAATAATAAAATTATCTAAATTATTAATTGAAATAAAATTTTAACATCATTAAAAACTGTTAATTAACTTGATAATTTATTAATAAAATTTGTTATAAAATTAAAAATCTTAGAAGGCATAATATAATTTCTAAAACTATAGAGATAAATTATAATTTAAATAAATCTCAAGAAATGTGTTTGTAATCTACCTTAAAAAAAAACAATCTCAAACACCCTCCCAAGGCAATTTTAAGAATTCTAAGTGAGTGATATGGAGAGAATGGAGTATTTTGTATTCTTTGGCTAATGTATATTTTAACACATAAAGATGGGTTCAGCTGAAATTTTACACCCAATTATTTTTCTTATTGTAGCCCACGTATCCATAAAATATTAATATTTATTATTAATTACACAATAAACTATTTATACTTATATATCTATATATATATAAGGACCGTTATAGTTGCTTAAAATTCATCTTCTTCTTTTTCTTTTTCTTTTTTTATTTTGGCTTTTTATTTTGAATAATTTACTAATGGTGATCTATATGTTGAATGAAGATTTTTTTGTGATTACGCAAACATTCTTGATCAATCATGAAACAGTTTTTTCCGTAATTATGCAAACATTCTTGGTCAATTATGCAACAGGTCTTTTTGTAATTACGCGAACATTTTTAATCAATCATGAAACATGTTTTCTCATAATTACACAAATATTCTTGGTTAATTATGAAACATAAATATTTTATTTTTTAACAAATTACAAATACACCCATAATATTTGTTTAAAATATGAATCGATCTTATAATATTAAAAATTACAACTACTGTTTGTTATAAATTTTTATTTAACACAATACTCAGAAAAAGAAGAAAAAAAAAACTAATTATTCTATATAGTAATAAATTATCAAAATTGTTTATTGAAAAATATTTCTCATATAATTAAAAATTGTTAATTGATTTAATGATTTATTTTTAAACAAAATGATTAACTAAAAAATATTTTTCATATCATTAAAAATTATTAATTTATTTATTAATAAAATTGGTCATTTGTTATGTGAATATGATTTATTTATTAATACAATTAGTTATTTGTATATATATATATATATATGTATTTTATTTTGCTTCTTTATTAACTCAGTGAATTATCTTAATAGTTTTTTTTTTTTAGATAGGAGAAAGTTACACACCATAAATTTTTTTTATTTATTTACAAACTAGGAAAAAATGTTAGACTCATAAATTCACTCAAAATTATATGGTAATAGAATTGGAGTCTACATCATTGGATGTGGTGTATAACAAATTAAAAAATGATACATAATTCTATTATATATCCTAATGATTTATTCAATTCAATTTCATAGAACAATATTTTAAGAGACACTTTTTCATAAATCCATTTCTACCTACTTATGTTCATCCACATTATTTTCTTATATTTCAATAAGTCCTATAAATGACATAGTTACCAAAATACCTCTAATAATATTCACATTTGCAGTGTAAATGTTCTGTGATGTGAATGTTCACACCATCAATATGAATGTTAACATGTCAATGTGAATATTCACATTGTCAATGTGAACATTCGCACGTCAATGTGAATATTTACATTGTAAAATAAAAATGTTCACATCACCAAATTGTTAACCGTTTTAAAGAATATTTGTAAGGGTAGAAATGTCCATAAAATATCTTAAATATGAGAATTAGGATTTGATAGATCAAATGTTCAAATAATATGACTTATTGAAATACAATCTTATGGACTAATTGGAATACAAATACTTAAAAAAAGATTTTTTAATAAATCTCCCAAATTTTAATTTTTAAAAAATTATCAAAATATAAAATTTAAATATACTATAATAATAATCCGTGCTTTATATGAGCCTTCTTAAACTAATATATATATATATATATATATATATATATGTATATGTGTGTGTGCGCTTCTTCCTAATACACGCACACTCAATTTCAAATTTCGTAAAAAGACCCAAATTAAATATAATTAGATTTTGCTATTGATACAAATTTGAATAATAACTAAAAGGATCAAATTTATTTAATAACCCATATAAAGACCAAAAACAAAAATCAATAGACCATAATAATATGTTAGGCGGGCAAACTTAGATTTAAAAGTTCTATTGCTTTGCATGAATGTGTCACACTAGATTTGTACAAGACATGAATAGCGAAGCCCACAAACCATTGCATTGATAACACCTCAAAAATAAAATCCAAATTTGATCACCAAATCAAATCAAGTCTTAAATCCTATCAAATGAGATCGGCTGCATGAATAATTCTTCTCCATTCGACTCTATCCAAGGCTATTTCATTAGTCAAATTAAGAAAGTGCACATCTCTATTTACTACACTAGCCCACGTCAATCTAAGTTTGCCCCTTCCCTTAACACTTCCTATAGCGATTTTGGTTTAGACCTGACCCATTTTGTATTCTGGACTCAAGTTTTATGGTTTTGTATTGTTGTTTATGTCTTACTTCCCTTATATTTCCTTGAGTTTGGCTATTAGATTGTATTGGTTGCATTTGGAACAAGTTGGTAGCTTGGTTTTCAAACTTTTGTTGTCTAGAATTTCACTCCTCCGCTCGAGCGTCACTTCTTGCGTTCGAGCGGACTTTGTGAATTCTCAATACTTTTGCAGGTCTACAAAATTACTGGGAGAATGTATTCTATGCTCGAGCGGTGCTTTCTGCGCTCGAGCAGTTTCTACTCGAGCGGCTTTTCTTGCTCTCAGGCGGTGGTCTTCTGTCTGCGAAACTACTAGAAGTATGTATTCTACGCTCGAGTGGCGGCGCCTTTTTCATTGTGTCTTGGCGCTCGAGCGTCACTTGTTGCACTCAAGCGAACTGTGCATATATCAGTCCGTAAAAATCACTTTTTACATCACTTTTTTTTATATCTTTCTCTAAACTTTTTAAAAACCCTATATCTAGAGCTTCCTTTTCTAAAACTCACTCTCTCTACATTTTTACCAATATTTGGTGATTTCTCTACCGTGTCCCTTTGTTAAAAAGATAGAGCATCTTAAGGGCTACGTTTTCATCCGAATAGAGTTGGGTTTTGACTTCATCCGAGTTTCTTCTTTGCTTTGCTCATCTTCTAGTTTTGAGGTGGAGATTTTCTACGTTTTTTTATGGTTTTTAACTTAGCTATTTGTTTTTCATAAACAATATTGTGATTTTGGAGGATTTTGAACAAACCTAGCATTTGGGTTTAAATCAAAAGAGGAATTTACAAATGAATGTATTGAAAATGGTTATGAGAATAAATATGAGGTTGTGTTGTAATGAAATTGTTGATTTTGATACTTGGGATGAATTTTGAAAGCAAATGGAGTTTGTCCTAAAATGTCTCAAACATTTATTTTGTATAAATAAATGAAATTGGTATTGAAAATGTAAAATTGGATGAATGTCTATATAAATGGTGGAGTGAGATATGTATTATCACTCACCTATAGAATTTGAATAATTTATCTGTCTTGGAGATTGTATATCTGTTTAGAAATATCTGTTTTGGGCTATCGGTGGAGAATAACTATGATTGTTGTAGAAATTGCATGAGAAATAGGTGAATTGAAACTAATTTTTCATCCATTTGCATTGAGTGCTATCATATCTTTAATACATTATAAATGTATAATGTTTGGGAGAAGAAATGAGTTTTACTCCATGTTTGTGAGAAGAAAGCAGATGTACTCCATTAAATTAAGTTGGCCGGAGTGTCTAGGGTGAAAGTCTCAAAAAACACGAGTATACATGGGTGCCAATTCCCGCGAACGAAATATCCGTAAAATGGCAAATAGAAATGTTTGTATGATGGTTGTATTGGTTAGAGATCCACTAAGTTGTATCCTCAGTTTAGTCGTTTGACTAAAATGGAAATAACTCATGAATGGAGATAAAAGGGATCAAGATATAAGTTCAACATTGTATGATTTTGCAAAAGAGTTATAAATGATTATATTACAGACATTGTATGTGCATATCATAGTTATATCTTTGTTAAGATTCATATATTGTGTTAGATTATTTCTACTAGACTTTGGCTCACCCTATTTGAGAAAAATATTTTTCAGGTGCTAGTGATATGCCTCTACCAAGGACTTAACTTGAGAGGATTTTAGAGCTAAAGACTCAATTTTTGTTATTTTATATTTAACATTTGTACAAGTCTAAGACTTTATTTGTATTGAACTTACAACTCACTTTTGATGTAACCAAGCCTTGACTTGGAAAGATGTAAGCCTTTAGGACATATGATTACCTATTTAGCTTTTATCACATCTTTACTGTTTGGTAACACATGCTGTAGATTCAGGGTGTTCTATTTATGAATGTATATCGCATGTGTCACCCTTTTGTACAATCGAATCTCATGTAATAGAAGGATATTATATTCTGATTCATAATGCTATTTACTTATCGTTTTGGATGGTATATTACATTTATTTCGAGGCGTTACACTTCCATCTACCGTCACTGTATCGCATCTCTTCACTACTGCCTCTGTTGGTCTCTGTTGTATATGACCAAACCATCTCAATCTATTCTCTCTCAACTTATCTTCTATCAGTACTACTCCTACCAATTCTTGAATATATTCATTCCTAACTCTTATCATTTATAATCTTGTCACACATCCACCTTAGTATCCCCATCTCAACAACACTTATCTTATCTACATGTTATTGATCAATATATCCGCAAAATATTTCCTTCCTTTGCTAGTAGGTTACTAGATTCCAAAAATTTATTCAGGCCTCGTTTAAGAAGCGAACATTTTAACCAAAAAGCCAAAAAGTTACTAAAAAAGCCAATAAGCCTATAAATTTCACCCTACAAACCTATGTACAGTATCTTCATGTGATGTGTGGCAAATGCAGTGTAAAAAGACCATTTTGCCCCTCATTGATTTTCTTTATTTCGTTTTCACCCCCGCTTTATGTCAAACACTGATGGAAATATTTTTAGAGCTACTATCACATAGGGTGTACTATCTAAAGCTATTCAGCTACATGAAGATGAAGAGGGTCCTTTGTTCAACGCCAGAACATAGTAGAAGCTCTGATCTGAAGAGAAAGAAAAACGAAGTAACGACAACAGTCCGCGAAGACCAACGGAAAAACAGTCCATCCTCCGACGATCTCCCCAACCACAGGTATGCTCTTCTGCGCTCTCTCTCTCTCTCTCTCTCTCTCTCTTCAGTCTCTCTTCTTTCTGTTTCGCTATGTAACCATGAGTCGTATGCTCTGTTTGTGATATATGTATGAACTCTCTCTCACGCTCTGTGTGTCTGTGTGTCTCGTGCTTTGTCTGACCACTTTCCTATTTGAATTTGTCTTCAAAATTTAGACTTGGGTAATATTTTCAGAAAGTCCCCTACATACTGCCATGTTGGGGGTTTTAGGTCTTCCTTTGAACTACCGAGAGTAGTTTACAAATAAGCAGGTTGTTTGGTGGTGGGGGGTTGTGGATCTGATAACCATGACTTGTATGCTCTGTTTTTTGTATATGTATGAACTCTCTCTCCCTCCCTGTGTGTGTGTCTCACCACTTGCCCATTTCAATTTGTTTTGTAAAAATAAATTATTTTTTGTTTGGGTAATTAAAAAGAAAGTCCACTAAATAGAAGAGCACAATTTGCACCAGAAATGAAGTTATTGATTTATAGAATTCATGAATGGTTGATCCGCACATATGTTTCAATACAAATCCTTGACATACAAAAAAAAAAAAAAACAGACCACATATAGCAGCACAAGGAAACCTTTATATCTTGTGCTTGGGCTCGCCATAAAACTTTGCAAATTAAGGGTGTAGGAATAGGGATTCTGAAATTGTGCAATAAGGAAAGGGGAAAAAAAAAAGGAAGGAGAAGGAAAATGATTTTCACTTTTACAATTAAACTACAGGGTCGTGTACTAGAGCATCTCCAAATCCTTATTTTGCTGACAGTGAGCTGCTGCTTAGCATATGATTTGGTCAG
The DNA here is from genome assembly GCA_030407325.1 of Camellia japonica. Taxonomy (NCBI): domain Eukaryota; kingdom Viridiplantae; phylum Streptophyta; class Magnoliopsida; order Ericales; family Theaceae; genus Camellia; species Camellia japonica. The sequence goes on from JAPPVO010000059.1 coordinate 97,776,512, forward strand.
CCCTTTATCCAATAAATATATATATATATATATATATATGGAGCATTTTCTTAAACAAATATACTTCTAAACTTTATGTCCAATATCTGTGCCATAGTTTATTTTCATGATTGAACAAAGTTATTATTTTATTTTTTTATTTGGTCTTTGGTAAGTGTTGGGTCTTCTGCTAATGTTTCATGGCTTTACTTTTTCTATTAGAGAAATAAATTAAAATGTAGAAACCCCCTTTTTTATTTGGTGTGTATTTTGTTTTGACATTATCTTTTTCTAATTTTATACACTGTCAATCTTCAAGGAGCATCCCAAATGTATTTTGTTTTGACATTATCTTTTTCTAATTTTTCTAAAATGTGGTATTCCGGGATTTAAATGTTCTGTGGAGGGGGGGTTGTTTCATTTTCTTACCCATTTTCGTATAACAAAATTATGTCCATAACAAAAGTGTCACACCCATTCACCTATTCTTGTTGTGCTTGTCGTGTCCTGAAACAAGTCACGAAAGAAACCATGGCCTCATTTATGTCAACTGCCACATCAACACAACCAGCTAGGATGTGTGCGTGTGGCTACGGGCACTGTGTTGTAAAGATTTCCCGTTCTACAAGAAACCCTGGTCGTGCGTACTACCAATGCCCTCGTGGAGTGGTGAGTACAAGCATGTACACTTTTACATTTCCATGTGAAACAGTCACTAATATATTTTTTAACCTCAGCCATGTGTCAGTTGGATTGGGTGGTGTGACGAATATGGGCGCCAAAGGGCTGCTGAGAATGACACAGAGAATGTCGCTCGTTTTGAGGGTCGTTTCAGTGACATTGAACAAACTCTACGTGTGCTTACAATAGTGACACGTGTGTTGTGCATCGTTGTCATTATTTTGCTGTTTCGGATGTGATATATGTAACCGTGCTGCAACCTTACCCTATTGTTATTAAAGGCATTATGTTTTGTCGCCCCCAAAAAATTATTAAATTATGTTTTGTTCGTAAACATGTATTTGTTATATATTTCCGCAACTATTAGTTTTGGTTTCAAATACTAATGTCGTTAAATGAATCTATTGCGCTATGTTTTGTTTCAAATACGACATTTCTGACATAAAAGGTGTTCATGATATTGCTAATGCTTGTATTGTGAGTATATAAATATTTTTACGTTGGTTCCCGGCACGCTGTTGTTATAGTCGCATGGCGTCACATCGATCTGCGCCTCGTATCCCTCCAGCAAAGGGAAACGACAACAACCCTATCATAAAGCAACTTGGGATGGGGAGTCGACACGGATTTTCTTGGAACTGGTCGTGAAGGAAATTGAAGCAGGAAACCGGCCACACATGTCAATCACTCTGAACGGGTACCGTTCGTTGTCTAAGACATGTGAGGCAGCAACTGGGAGGCTGCATTCACTGAAACAACTTAAAAACAAGTACAATTTATTGAAGAACGAGTGGCGTGTGTGGTGTAAGCTAATGGATTACCGGAAAGGCCCAACTAAAATTGGCTTTGACCAAGTTACTGGGTTGTTCACTGCGTCGGCTGATTGGTGGGCTAAAATGGAGAAGGTAACGCTTTACATTTTGTTTTCCCTATTCGTTATTACAGAACTAATATCTCAATTTTTGTATGTATACCATGCTTTCCTATGTAGTTTAAAACGTCGTATGTTTATAACTTTAAAGAATTTGGGATGGTGTGGTCAGGATTACGAAATATTTTTGGGATGGTGAAAAAAGGTGAACAACATTTATTTATCAAAACACTTGTGTAAAATTCATGTGCTTCCTTCTTAACTTCTTTGAATCCCCATACAATATAGCAACTTGTGTCAACAATTGAGTACCCAAATTCATAAACCTTTTCTAATTAGTCCTTCTCTAAAAAATGTACAATGAAGGTTATAGGTGGATAAGAGTGGCCAATAGTGTTTGAAAGTATGTACAAGGTTTTGGGTCCAAATTAAGGATGTAATTGAAATTAATTTTACTGTGAAAAGTTGGCCATGTTTTTGCATGGTTGCCATTTGTAGGCTCCATATGTGTCGATATTGTAAAGAAGGAAATTAACATTTCTAGTTATGGGCAGAACATGAGCATTAGATTAGTACTATTAACATATCACACTTGTCACACAAAAATATAAAAGAAAAACAAAGAAAAAGAAATTCAACATATGAAAAGTGAAAGTTATGATAATCCAAGAAGGAAAAGGAACATGGAATTATTCTGAGGTGTTCTTGCTCGTCTCCTGAACTCCTTTGCAATATCATCACTAGTTGTTGGACTTCACCAATAAGATGTTTACATTTTTGTTTAGGGGAAACATTGGAGGAAACACAGTACCTGTACTGTATGGTTCAAAGATGGGTGATATGCAGGTCGATTTTAGAGTTAGCCTATACACATTAGGGGAAACACAGTTACTGAAATGTGTTTCTTCTCTGTATTTCAGAAAGAGTACATACCAATAGTGCATTACATATGATTTTTTTTTAAAAACTATTTTTCTCCAATTAGGTGTATCTCTCCAGAACCTAACATAAACTGTAATTGAGGTGAGTTTAGTTAGTTTTTAATTTCTTCATTAAAATAGGATATGAAAAAAAAATTATTATATGTGAAAACTAATCTGTGTGTAGAGTATATTTTTCGAGTACATTTGAGATGAAAATGTATTTTTACCTAAATGCTTTGTTGTTATACTTTTTTTGAGCTAACAAATATTATATTTCAGTTTGTAGCTATTATACTTTCTTCAAAGGTTGTCAAATGCATGTTAACAATTAACTTTATTGTGAAATGCATCTAACATTTTCATTACACAACCCATATATGGCTGTCTTACAGATTTGGTTGAGAAATTGTGGTCAACTAAACACCAATGCAACTGGTGTTGACTGTGTTATGGCAACACCAGACATGGGATTGCATAGTTGAGCTGCTCATGTGGCAATGTTCCTTGATTTATGAGAGTGAGGTTTGGTGATGACGTGAGAGCTTGGCCTGAATTGGGGAATGAGGGTAAGTTGAGTAGAAGCACTAACACAAAGCTTAATATATGATGCTATCCTCTTAATCGTAAGTGAGCAGGACACCAAAACAGTAAGGCTTATATTGGATAAAGATCAATTCAACTATTTCAAATGATTGGGAGTAACCTATGTAGCAAGGATACAGGTAATGGTATGGGTACCTTAACGAAAAAAAAACTTTTAAAAAATAGGATTGAGGTCCAAACTTTTTTTTTTTTTTTTTGAAAATTAAAGGAAAGATGAAAAGAAATTAAGAAACCCCAAGTTTGAGTACAAAGGGATCATCCAGTGGCAGCATAGTGGCTTGGTAGGTGGAAATTGGAATGCAATGAGTGCTCCTAAAATACCTATTTAACATGTTTTTGTTGATCATAGTTTGTAGAAATCTGAGATCAAAATCAGTGGTTGAGATGAGACAAACAAAAGATCCCATCCTCTATAGTATTATCTTAGTTATAGTATAATGCATGCTGTTAGACCAGCAAGCTCTCGAACATATGAGTTATTGGCTGGCTCATATGACAATGTTACTTAAAAAAAAAGAAAAAAATGGTGATAATTTGAGCTTCGGACCAAATGCAGTGATTACTAGATTGAACAGAAGCAGTACAAAATCAACCTAACATGTGAAATTGTTCTATGCTTCTAACACTATAACTAAAATTGGCATGGATCAATTCCATAGCTCTAATAAAGTTTGTTGCATTATGATCTGTATGTCTTACCAACACAGTTGATTGCTAGATTCCAACTGACCAATCCAACTGATTGCTAGATTCCAACTTACCAATCCAAACAATAACCAACTCAGTTTGTCTTACTAACACAGTTGTTTGTCTTACCAGATGCAAAACTGATTTGTTCAGTGTAGCATAACAAATTTGTTTAGTGTAGCATAACTGATTTGTTCAATGTATCAGATGCAAAACTGAAAGCAAGAACTTGTTTGTCTTACCAACACAGTTGCATTGATTTGTTCAGTGTAGCATACTTTACCTCGTTCAATATTTTAGCATTTCATCCTCTATTCAGATTTTAATTTTTCCATTTCTGCACCAACTGGAATTGAATTTATTCCATGTCAATACAATAATGCTATTTACATTATGTTGATTTACAGATTGACAATGTATGTTGCAAGTTCAGAACCAAAACCTTGGACCATCCAGATTTAATGGAGCGTGTCTTCACTGGCGCTGCGGCTAAGAGAAAAAATGCATGGACACCTGGCGAGACTCATAACCCAATGGAGTTGGACAGAGAGTCCGACAATCCAGAAATTTCCAGTGATAGCAATGAATTAGGCTCATCGGAAATGGTTGACATGATGAACTCCGCCAACATCAATGCCACGGGTAGTGGAAGCAAGCGGAAGCATTCCTCGGCCAACACATTGCAAAACAAGCGCATTACCGGGATTGCAGTGTTGGCAAGCAGCATGGACAACTTGGTAAATTCTGTGAAGACTCAGAGCAAGAAACTAATTGTCAACCACGTTGTTGGGGCACACAATTACACTATGGGCCAGGCTGTTGGACGGCTGTATGAAATACAGGGACTAGACCCTGCCGATTCACTTCTCCATTTTGAAGTCATGCTCATGGAGGTTCCAAACAATCGGGAAATGGTTATGAGTATTCCCACGGACCAAGGCATAATCGGGTGGCTACAAGCGAAGAAACAAGACAAAGAAAGGAATGGGGGTATCACTCTTGCGAGTCTGCTGCGCAATGAAGGAATTCCATTTTAAATCCGCACGAGAAACAATTTTGAAATTTGTTTAATTTCAATTGAATTGTGAACTGTTTTTTTTTTCTCGTGTTTAATTTCAGTTGAATTGTGGTTTAACAATGGATTGGGCAGGGGTCATGGTTGTGGACCCATTGTCCTTAACTTGACTTGTGATATGTTTGTCTTTACATTTTGTTTTGTTATGCTATAAATGCTGCAAGGTTGGAGTACATATGGTAATCCATTTTTTACGCCATTTTCCGGATTTGCAATGTGTTTGCGCATGTTGTTCATGTAAAATTATGTACAATGTGGTATTCCATTAAAATATGTACAATGTGGTTTCTGTGTGTTGCACTTATGAAATTAATTATTTATTAAAAGTAATGAAATTATGAAATGATTAAAATTATGAAAAATGCATGTTGGTTTAAGACATGTTTGTAACTGTTTGTGATTTATGACATTTTTTGGTACAGCATGATTGGTAGGAGTTTCAACATTATTTACAAAATTTGCTTTACATTCACATTTTTCATATGAAATTTCATGCTCCCAACATGTGTTTATTATTGCCATCACTACTAGTTGATAATGTTTTGTGGTTATCGTTGTAGGTATGAACAACGACGATGACGACACCGCACAGATGAATCAAATGTAAGACGATGTCACAGCTCTCGCAATACAATGGCAGCATGAAATGAATTGTGCATATGTTAAAGCCTACAGAATTACCACTTACTAGTACAAGGCGTACGTCCTTAAAGTCCCATGCTGCACTTCCATATTGCCGGGGAGGGCATAGATTACGGAATTATACAATGGTCACAGTCCCAATTTTCGGTACGAATTGTGCATGCCCAAACATGTGTTCATTTGGTAATGTACGACATTGGTAAACGACTTGCAGTTGCGTATACCCGAGCGTCCGCACGACTTGCATATCGAGGAGAGTGTTGCAATATTCATTCATGTGCTTAAAAACTTGCCAAACCGGGACTTACAAGAACGATTCCAATATTCTAGGAAACTATTTCACGCCATTTTCATAACGTCTTGAAAGCAATGAAAAAATTCACTATCGCTCACTGCGGGCCCCCTGCTAATTTCCAGAGGCACAAGCATCCCCATCTGCAGTCTCAACCACAATATATGCCGTTCAAAGTGTGGAAAAATATTTTGTAATGTTTTGGAAAATGCTCGGTATGAACATGGTCGGTAATCTTATCATTGCATTTGTTTTATTAATATATAGGATTGCTTAGGTGCATTGGATGGGACACATGTGCCGGCATGCATAAAGGAGTCAGAAGCAGCCACATACTTCAACCGAAAAGGGTGTCACACCTAGAATATTTTGGCGGTCTGTGTAACAACCTAGATTTTTAATTATTCTGTAGAATTTATACTAATATTATTTAATCTCAGTATTTGTCACGACCCGCTCCCCGTACCCAAGGGTTAAGCATCGTGATGGCCAGTAACTGAGGTTACCTCCGGCCAATTCTTAAACAAATAAATAAACGCGAGCGGAAGTAATATTTAAATAAGGGTACCAAAATAATCATCGGAGCTTCTATTTTTATTACAAAATTATATTAACCAAAAAGGTCGTTATTTACATAGAGAAATATCATAAAAATGTTGTGTGTGTCTATTCCGCAGCCTCGCATCTAAGACTTTCCAAAAGCTATTTCTGAATTGCATGTTTCCTGAAAATTGGTAAACAACTATAAGCACATGGCAGAGTGAGAAATATTATATCAAGAGTATAAGGGACACGAAATAACCATGGATAGTTAGTCAGGCCAAAACATTTACATAACTCGGTTTGGTAAATAAATCATTTAAGTGGCAGAACTGAAATAAAGAAATTATGTAAATATATAACCATAACCACGGTACCGAACAGAACAGAACAGAGGTTACAGAAATGACAGTCAGAACAGAGGTACGGATTCAAGAGGTGGCTCGTACGGATTCTAGAGGTGGCTCCCACAATAGTGTAGCACTTAGCTCCGCACAGAACAGAGGTACGGATTCAAGAGATGGCTCGTACGGATTCTAGAGGTGGCTCCCACAATAGTGTAGCACTTAGCTCCGCACAGCACTTTGGTCCGCACAGAACAGAGGTCAATGGATCAGAGGGCCACAAAGTAACCAAACAGAGGCCAATGGTTGTCACGACCCGCTTCCCGTACCCAATGGTTAAGCATCGTGATGGCCAGTAACTGAAGTTACCTATGGCCAATTCAAAAACAAATTAATAAACGCAAGCGGAAGAAATATTTGAGTAAGGGTACCAAAATAATCATTGGAGCTTCTATTTTTATTACAAAATTATATTGACCAAAAAGGCCGATATTTACATAGAAAAATATCATAAAAGTGATGTGTGTGTCTATTCTACAGCCCCACATCTAAGACTTCCCAAAAGGTATTTCTGAATTGCATTATTTCCTAAAAATTGGTAAACAACTATAAGCACATGGCAGAGTAAGAAATATTATACCAAGAGTATAAGGGACACGAAATAACCATGGATAGTTAGTTAGGCCCAACATTTAAGATAACTTAGTCGGAACAAATAATCTCTTAAGTAGCAAAACTGAGATTATGTAAACAAATCATTTAAGTAGCAGAACTGAAATACAGAAATTATGTAAATAAATAACCATAACCACGGTATTGAACAGAACAGAACAGAGGTTACAGGAGTGACAGTCAGAACAAAGGTACAGATTCAAGAGGCGGCTTGTACGGATTCTAGAGATGGCTCCCACAATAGTGTAGCACTTAGCTCCGCACAGCACTTTTGGTCACACAGAACAGAGGTACGGATTCAAGAGGTGGCTCGTACGGATTCTAGAGGTGGCTCCCACAATAGTGTAGCACTTAGCTCCGCACAGCACTTTGGTCCGCAGAGAACAAAGGTCAATGGATCCATGACAAACAGAGGACCACAAAGTGGTCAAACAGAGGCCAATGGTTATTTATGTTCCCCAAGGCGTGGAACTCCCGTGGTGGTACTTACAAAATATAATTATTTATAAGGTCATAGTCAAATATTCTTTAAAAGTAAAACAAACATATCCATGGGTTTCCTTTTCACAAATAGGGGTCAGAAAACAAATCACGTAACTGAAATATTTATATAGTTTATAATAGTTTATAAAACATAACTTGTATAAGATAAATATGGTAAGTCAAAATATACGTAAAATACATTTTGGTAACTCAAGGTATAATATAACTCACCTTAACTTTAATACCTTACTCTTTCTTTCCACTATCAAAGATCTTTTCGACTTCTACTATTCTTTCCTTCCTACTTTCTCTCTTCCTTTTTTTCTTTCCTTTCTTTCCTTTTCTTCCTTCTTTTTCTTTCCTTCCGTCCTGATCAGCTCCTCCCTTTTATAGGGAGGTGAGCGCAATACGTGGCAGGTGAGCGCATTACGTGGCAGATTCAATAATAATTATATAGATTCGTCCTTATCTTTAATAGATATTTAAGATAATTATATTTTGACTCAATATTTTAATATAATTATAGAAATAAATTAATTCTTAATTAAATTACATTTTATCATATACTAACAGAAAATTAATTATTTATTTTAGTACCACATCCATTATTATTATTATTTATATTATCTATATTATTATTATTTATATTTTGATCCCTAAACTTTTAATAATTATATTATTTTACAAAATTACACATAATAATATATAATAAATTATATATTTTCCGAACTAAGATTAAATAATATTAGTATAAATTCTACAGGATAATTAAAATCTGGGTTGTTACAATATCTTGTCACGACCCGCTCCCCGTACCCAAGGGTTAAGTATCGTGATGGCCAGTAACAGAGGTTACCTCCGGCCAAATCATAAACAAATTAATAAACGCAAGCGGAAGAAATATTTACGTAAGGGTACCAAAATAATCATTGGAGTTTCTATTTTTATTACAAAATTATATTGACCAAAAAGGCCGATATTTACATAGAAAAATATCATAAAAGTGGTGTGTATGTCTATTTCGCAGCCCCGCATCTAAGACTTCTCAAAAGCTATTTCTGAATTGCATTATTTCCTGAAAATTGGTAAACAACTATAAGCACATGGCAGAGTGAGAAATATTATATCAAGAGTATAAGGGACACGAAATAACCATGGATAGTTAGTCAGGCCAAAACATTTAAGATAACTTAGTCGGAACAAATAATCATTTAAGTAGCAAAACTGAGATTATGTAAATAAATCATTTAAGTAGCAGAACTGAAATACAGAAATTATGTAAATAAACAACCATAACCACGGTACTGAACAGAACAGAACAGAGGTCACATGAGTGACAGTCAGAACAGAGGTACGGATTCAAGAGGTGGCTCGTACGGATTCTAGAGGTGGCTCCCACAATAGTGTAGCACTTAGTTCCGCACAACACTTTGGTCCGCACAGAACAGAGGTACGGATTCTAGAGGTGGCTCCAACAATAATGTAGCACTTAACTCCGCACAACACTTTGTTCCGCACAAAACAGAGGTCAATGGATCCATGAAAAACAGGAGGCCACAAAGTGGTCAAACAGAGGCCAATGGTTATTTAAGTCCCCCAAGGCGTGGGACTCCCGTGTGGTACTTAGAAAACATAATTGTTTATAAGGTCATAGTCAAATATTTTTTAAAATATAAACAAATATATCCATGGGTTTCCTTTTAAGAAAATAGGGTTCAGAAATAAAACCACGTAACTGAAACCTTTATAAAACATAACTTTTATTAATATACTAATAAAACATAACTTGTATAAAATAGATTTTGGTAAGTCAAAACATAAGTAAAATACATTTTGGTGACTCAAGGTATAATATAACTCACCTTAACTTTAATACCTTACTCTTTCTTTCCACTATCAAAAACCCTTTCACATTCCACTATTTTTTCCTTCTTCCTTTCTGTTCTTTCTTTCATTTCTTTCTTCTCATTTTCCTTTCCTTTCCTTCCCTTCCTTTCTTTCTTCTTTTCTTTTCTTTCTCACGGTTGATCAGCTCCTCATTTATAAGGAGGTGAAAGCCTCCTGAGCCAACACGTGGCATCCCACCAAATCCTTCACAGATTCATTCCTGAATTCGTAGTTATCCTTAATAAATATTTAAGATAATTACCTTTTGATCCAATATTTTAATATAATTATATAAATAAAATAATTTCTAATTAAATTACACTTTATCATATACCAATAGAAAATAAATTATTTATTTTACTAGCACACCCATTATTATTATTATTATTATTAATATTATCTATATTATTATTATTTATATTTTGACCCATAAATTTTTAATAATTATATTATTATATAAAATTACGCATAATAATATATAATAAATTATATATTTTCTAAACTGAGATTAAATAATATTAGTATAAATTCCACAGAATAACCTCGAAATTTGTCATATGTGTAAGCTATCCGCTGTGCACTCTGATAAATATATATATTAGATGTTTAATCTGATAGAAAATAGTACCTCAAAAAAAAACTTTACCAAAAATAACTCACTGTCTAGTTGTCAAAAATTAGTTTGGGCCGAAATGAGAAATAATGGGTGACTTTAAAAAACTTTTCACTCGTTTTGTTTACGATAAAAATAAATAAAAAAATAAAATAAAATGAGAATACAATGACAGAATCATATACAAGAGATGAACTTTTCATTGATGGAAAAAATTTTCAAAATTAGTATCTTTATAATTTGAACCCACTTTTAAAAAAACACATCAAAATAATTTTTTTTTTTTTTGAATACTGAACTGAAAATTATATATATTTAATTATATTATATTTTTGGTAGGTGATTAAACCCAACATCCTTCTGTTCTTGTCCTTCTTTTACTATAACAATATAAATTATAGCGAATATCCTTCACAAATTAGGCACACTGAAAAAAAAAATTTATTATATATATAATCATATAAAATTATAATATAATTAAATCGACGAACAAAATATAATAATTCGGTACTAATTACCCACTATCTCACTTCCTAAATGTGCATGTATCCTATGTTCCAATGATGATTTTTTTTTTTTTATAAACCATTGCTCTGATACCATTTGTCACGACCCGCTCCCCGTACCCAAGGGTTAAGCATCGTGATGGCCAGTAACTAGAGTTAATTATTCTGTAGAATTTATACTAATATTATTTAATCTCAGTTCGGAAAATATATAATTTATTATATATTATTATGTGTAATTTTGTAAAATAATATAATTATTAAAAGTTTAGGGATCAAAATATAAATAATAATAATATAGATAATATAAATAATAATTATAATGTGTGTGGTACTAAAATAAATAATTAATTTTCTGTTAGTATATGATAAAATGTAATTTAATGAAGAATTAATTTATTTCTATAATTATATTAAAATATTGAGTCAAAATATAATTATCTTAAATATCTATTAAAGATAAGAACGAATCTATATAATTATTATCGAATCTGCCACATAATGCGCTCACCTGCTACGTATGGCGCTCACCTCCCTATAAAAGGGAGGAGCTGATCAGGACGGAAGGAAAGAAAAAGAAGAAAGAAAAGGAGAGAAAGGAAAGAAGAAAAGGAAGAGAGAAAGGAGGAAGGAAAGAATAGTAGAAGTCGAAAGGGTCTTTGATAGTGGAAAGAAAGAGTAAGGTATTAAAGTTAAGGTGAGTTATATTATACCTTGAGTCATCGAAATTTATTTTATTTATATTTTGACTTACCAAAATCTATTTTATACAAGTTATTTTTATTAGTATATTAATAAAAGTTATGTTTTATAAAGGTTTCAGTTACGTGGTTTAATTTCTGAATCCTATTTGTGAAGATGAAATCCATGGATATATTTGTTTATATTTTAAATAATTTTTGACTATGACCTTATATACAATTATGTTCTGTAAGTACCACCACGGGAGTCTCACGCCTTGGGGGACTTAAATAACCATTGGCCTCTGTTTGACCATTTTGTGGTCCTCCGTTTGTCATGGATCCATTGACTTCTATTCTGTGCGGACCACGTAACTGAAATCTTTATAAAACATAACTTTTATTAATATATTAATAAAATCTAACTTGTATAAAATAGAGTTTAGTAAGTCAAAACATACGTAAAATACATTTTGGTGACTCAAGGTATAATATAACTCATCTTAATTTTAATACCTTACTCTTTCTTTCCACTATCACAGATCCTTTTAGCCTCCACTATTTTTTTCTTTCTTCTTCCCTTCTTTTCTTTCATTTCTTTCTTCTTTCTTTTTCTTGCTCTTCAGGCGAATCACCTTCTATTTATAAGGAGTTGAGACTATTGCTTGGCCAACACGTGGCCGGGCCATCCCTTTCTCTCAAATTCGATAATAATTATATAGATTTATTCTTATCCTTAATAGATATTTAAGATAATTACATTTTAACCCAATATTTTAATATAATTATATAAATTAATTAATTCTTAATTAAATTACACTTTATCATATACCAATAGAAAATTAATTATTTATTTTAATACCACACCCATTATTATTATTATTTATATTTTGACCCCTAAACTTTTAATAATTATATTATTTTACAAAATTACACATAAGCATCGTGATGGCCAGTAACTGAAGTTACCTACGGCCAATTCATAAACAAATTAATAAACGCAAGCGGAAGAAATATTTACGTAAGGGTACCAAAATAATCATTGGAGTTTCTATTTTTATTATAAAATTATATTGACCAAAAAAGTCGATATTTACATAGAAAAATATCATAAAAATGGTGTGCGTGTCTATTCCGCAGCCCCGCATCTAAGACTTTCCAAAAGCTATTTCTGAATTGCATTATTTCCTGAAAATTGGTAAACAACTATAAGCACATGGCAGAGTGAGAAATATTATACCAAGAGTATAAGGGACACGAAATAACCATGGATAGTTAGTTAGGCCAAACATTTAAGATAACTTAGTAGGAACAAATAATCTCTTAAGTAGCAAAACTGAGATTATGTAAACAAATCATTTAAGTAGCAGAACTGAAATACAGAAATTATGCAAATAAATAACCATAACCACGATACTGAACAGAACAGAACAGAGGTCACATGAGTGACAGTCAGAACAGAGGTACGGATTCAAGAGGTGGCTCCCACAATAGTGTAGCACTTAGTTCCGCACAGCACTTTTGTCCGCACAGAACAGAGGTACGGATTCAAGAGATGGCTCGTACGGATTCTAGAGGTGGCTCCCACAATAATGTAGCACTTAGCTCCGCACAAAACAGAGGTCAATGGATCTATGACAAACAGAGGACCACAAAGTGGTCAAACAGAGGCCAATGGTTATTTATGTTCCCCAAGGCGTGGGACTCCCGTGTGATACTTACAAAACATAATTGTTTATAAGGTCATAGTCAAATATTTTTTAAAATATAAACAAATATATCTATGGGTTTCCTTTTAAGAAAATAGGGTTCAGAAATAAAATCACGTAACTGAAACCTTTATAAAACATGACTTTTATTAATATACTAATAAAACATAACTTTTATAAAATAGATTTTGGTAAGTCAAAACATACGTAAAATATATTTTGGTGACTCAAGGTATAATATAACTCACATTAACTTCAATACATTACTCTTTTTTTCCACTATCACAGACCCTTTTAACTTTCACCATTTTTTTCTTTCTTCTTCTCTTTCTTTCTTTCCTTCATTCCTTTCCTCTTTCTCACCCAGGTGCAACGCCCCCCTATATATAGGGAGGGACGATCAGTGATAGGCCAACGCGCGGGCAGAAAATCTCTCTCCAGATTCAATTCATTAATTATATAGATTCGTCCTTATCTTTAATAGATATTTAAGATAATTATATTTTGACCCAATGTTTTAATATAATTATATAAATTAATTAATTCTTAATTAAATTACACTTTATCATATACCAATAGAAAATTAATTATTTATTTTAGTACCACACCCAATATTATTATTTATATTATTATTATTTATATTTTGACCACTAAACTTTTAATAATTATATTATTTTACAAAATCACACATAATAATATATAATAAATTATATATTTTCCGAACTGAGATTAAATAATATTGGTATAAATTCTACAGAATAATTAAAAATTTGGGTTGTTACAATCTTCCCTCCTTTTAAAATTTTGTCCTTGAAATTTGTCATATGTGTAAGCTATCCGCTGCGCACTCTGATAAATATATATATTAGATGATTAATCTGATAGAAAATAATACCTCAAAAAAAAAACTTTACCAAAAATAACTCACTGTCTAGTTGTCAAAAATTAGTTTGGGCCAAAATGAGAAATAATGGGTGACTTAAAAAAAAAAATTCACTCGTTTTATTTACGATAAAAATAAATAAAATAAGAACACAATGACAGAATTATATGCAAGAATTGAAAATTTTGAGATGAACTTTTTATTTATGGGAAATAGTTTCAAAATTAGTATCTTTAAAATTTGAACCCACTTTTTAAAAAAAAATCAAAATAAATAATTTTTTTTTCACTACTGAACTGAAAATTATATATATATATATTTAATTATATTATAATTTTGGTGAGTGCTTGAGCCCGACATCCTTCTTTTCTTGTCCTTCTTTTACTATAATAAATATAAATTATATCTAATATCCTTCACAAATTAGGCACAATAAAAAAAAAATTATTATATGTATATAATCATATAAAATTATAATATAATTAAATCGACGAATAAAATATAATAATTCGGTATTAATTACCCGCTATCCTATTTCTTAAATGTGCATGTGTCCTATGCTCCAATGATGATTTTTTTTTTTTTTTTTATAAACCATTGCTCTGATTGCATTTGTCACGACCCGCTCCCTGTACCCAAGGGTTAAGCATCGTGATGGCCAGTAACTGGAGTTACCTCCGGCCAATTCTTGAACAAATAAATAAACGCGAGCGGAAGTAATATTTAAATGAGGGTACCAAAATAATCATTAGATCTTCTATTTTTATTACAAAATTATATTGACAAAAAATGTCGTTATTTACATATAAAAAGATCAATAAAGTTATGTGTGTGTCTATTCCGCAGCTCCGCGTCTAAGACTTTCCAAAAGTTATTTCTGAATTGTGTTGTTTCCTGAAAACCCGATATCCGTTATTTCTTTTCTTTCTTTTGCTATAACAAATATAAATTATATCTAATATCCTTTACAAATTAGGCACACTAAAAAAAAAATGATTATATATATACAATCATATAAAATTATAATATAATTAAATACATATAATTTTCAATTCAGTATTAAGAAAAAAAAAATTATTTTGATGTTTTCTTTTAAAAGTAGGTTCAAATTATAACAATACTAATTTTGAAACTATTTTCCATCAATGAAAAGTTCATCTCAAGTTTTTCGATTTTTGCGTATAATTCTGTCATTGTGTTCTCATTTTTATTTATTTTTATCGTAAACAAAACGAATGAAAAGTTTTTAAAGTCACTCATTATTTCTCATTCTGGACCAAACCAATTTTGACAAGTAGACAGTAAGTTTACTATAACAATATAAATTATAGCGAATATCCTTCACAAATTAGGCACACTGAAAAAAAAAAAATTATTTTGACGTGTTTTTTTTTAAAAGTGGGTTCAAATTATAAAGATACTAATTTTGAAATTTTTTCCCATCAATGAAAAGTTCATCTCCTGTATATGATTCTGTCATTGTATTCTCATTTTATTTTATTTTTTATTTATTTTTATCGTAAACAAAACGAGTGAAAAGTTTTTTAAAGTCACCCATTATTTCTCATTTCGGCCCAAACTAATTTTTGACAACTAGACAGTGAGTTATTTTTGGTAAAGTTTTTTTTTGAGGTATTATTTTCTATCAGATTAATCATCTAATATATATATTTATCAGAGTGCGCAGCGGATAGCTTATACATATAACAAATTTCGAGGACAAAATTTTAAAAGGGGGGAAGATTGTAACAACCCAAATTTTTAATTATTCTGTAAAATTTATACTAATATTATTTAATCTCAGTTCGAAAAATATATAATTTATTATATATTATTATGTGTAATTTTATAAAATAATATAATTATTAAAAGTTTAGGGATCAAAATATAAAAAATAATAATATAGATAATATAAATAATAATTATAATGGGTGTGGTACTAAAATAAATAATTAATTTTCTGTTAGTATATGATAAAATGTAATTTAATTAAGAATTAATTTATTTCTATAATTATATTAAAATATTGAGTCAAAATATAATTATCTTAAATATCTATTAAAGATAAGGACGAATCTATATAATTATTATCGAATCTGCCACGTAATGCGCTTATCTGCCACGTATTCCGCTCACCTCCCTATAAAAGGGAGGAGCTGATTAGGACGGAAGGAAAGAAAAATAAGAAAGAAAAGGAAAGAAATGAAAGAAGAAAAGGAAGAGAGAAAGGAGGAAGGAAGGAATAGTAGAAGTCGAAAGGGTCTTTGATAGTGGAAAGAAAGAGTAATGTATTAAAGTTAAGGTGAGTAAGGTATTAAAGTTAAGGTGAGTTATATTATATCTTGAGTTACCAAAATATATTTTACGTATGTTTTGACTTACCAAAATCTATTTTATAAAAGTTATATTTTATTAGTATATTAATAAAAGTTATGTTTTATAAAGGTTTCAGTTACGTGGTTTTATTTCTGAACCCTATTTTTTTAAAAGGAAACCCGTGGATATATTTGTTTATATTTTAAAAAATATTTGACTATGACCTTATAAACAATTATGTTTTGTAAGTACCACCACGGAAGTCCCACGCCTTGGGGACTTAAATAACCATTGGTTTCTGTTTGACCACTTTGTGGCCCTCTGTTTGTCATGGATCCATTGACCTCTGTTTTGTGCAGAGCAAAGTGCTGTGCGGAGCTAAGTGCTATATTATTGTGGGAGCCACCTTCAAAATCCGTACGAGCCATTTCTTGAATCCGTACCTCTGTTCTGTGCGGACCAAAGTGCTGTGCGGAACTAAGTGCTACACTATTGTGGGAGCCACCTCTAGAATCCGTACGAGCCACCTCTTGAATCCGTACCTCTGTTCTGACTGTCACTCCTGTGACCTCTGTTCTGTACTGTTTTGTTCAGTACCGTGGTTATGGTTATTTATTTACATAATTTCTGTATTTCAGTTATGCTACTTAAATGATTTGTTTACATAATCTCAGTTTTGCTACTTAAGAGATTATTTGTTCCGACTAAGTTATCTTAAATGTTTGGCTAAACTAACTATCCATGGTTATTTCGTTTTCCTTATACTCTTGGTATAATATTTCTCACTCTGCCATGTGCTTATAGTTGTTTACCAATTTTCAGGAAATAATGCAATTCAGAAATAATTTTTGGGAAGTCTTAGATGCGGGGCTGCGGAATAGACACACACAGACCACTTTTATGATATTTTTCTATGTAAATATCGGCATTTTTGGTCAATATAATTTTGTAATAAAAATAGAAACTCCAATGATTATTTTGGTACCCTTACGTAAATATTTCTTCCGCTTGCGTTTATTAATTTGTTTATGAATTGGCCGTAGGTAACTTCAGTTACTGGCCATCACGATGCTTAACCCTTGGGTACGGGGAGCGGGTCGTGACAATGGTATTAGATCAATGGTTTATAAAATAAAATAAAAAAATCATCATTGGAGCATAGGACACCTGCACATTTAGGAAGTGGGATAGTAGGTAATTAGTACCGAATTATTATATTTTGTTCGTCGATTTAATTATATTATAATTTTATATGATTATTTATATATAATAATTTTTTTTTTCAGTGTGCCTAATTTGTGAAGGATATTCGCTATAATTTATATTGTTGTAGTAAAAGAAGGACAAGAACAGAAGGATGTCGGGTTCAATCACCTACCAAAATTATAATATAATTAAATATATATAATTTTTAGTTCAGTATTCAAATTTTTTTATTTTATTTTGATGTGTTTTTTTAAAGGTGGGTTCAAATTATAAAGATACTAATTTTGAAATTTTTTCCCATCAATGAAAAGTTCATCTCCTATATATGATTCTGTCATTGTATTCTCATTTTATTTTATTTATTATTTATTTTTATCGTAAACAAAATGAGTGAAAAGTTTTTTAAAGTCACCCATTATTTCTCATTTCAGCCCACACTAAGTTTTGACAACTAGACAGTGAGTTATTTTTGGCAAAGTTTTTTTTTGAGGTACTATTTTCTATCAGATTAATCATCTAATATATATATATTTATCAGAGTGCGCAGCGGATAGCTTATACATATGACAAATTTCGATGACGAAATTTTAAAAGGAGGGAAGATTGTAACAACCCAGATTTTTAATTATTCTGTAGAATTTATACTAATATTATTTAATCTCATTTCAGAAAATATATAATTTATTATATATTATTATGTGTAATTTTGTAAAATAATATAATTATTAAAAGTTTAGGGATCAAAATATAAATAATAATAATATAGATAATATAAATAATAATAATAATGGGTGTGGTACTAAAATAAATAATTAATTTTCTGTTAATATATGATAAAATATAATTTAATTAAGAATTAATTTATTTCTATAATTATATTAAAATATTGAATCAAAATATAATTATCTTAAATATCTATTAAAGATAAAGACGAATCTATATAATTATTATCGAATCTGCCACGTAATGCGCTTACCTGCCACGTATTGCGCTCACCTCCCTATGAAATGGAGGAGCTGATCAGGACGGAAGGAAAGAAAAGGAAAGAAAGGAAAGAAGAAAAGGAAGAGAGAAAGGAGGAAGGAAAGAATAGTAGAAGTCGAAAGGGTCTTTGATAGTAGAAAGAAAGAGTAAGGTATTAAAGTTAAGGTGAGTTATATTATACTTTGAGTTACCAAAATGTATTTTACGTATATTTTGACTTACCATATTTATCTTATACAAGTTATGTTTTATAAACTATTATAAACTATATAAATATTTCAGTTACGTGATTTGTTTTCTAACCCTTATTTGTGAAAAGGAAACTCATGGATATGTTTGTTTTACTTTTAAAGAATATTTGACTGTGACCTTATAAATAATTATGTTTTGTAAGTACCACCACGGGAGTGCCACGCCTTGGGAACTTAAATAACCATTGGCCTCTGTTTGACCACTTTGTGGTCCTCTGTTTGTCATGGATCCATTGACATCTGTTCTGTGCGGACCAAAGTGTTGTGCGGAACTAAGTGCTACACTATTGTGGGAGCCACCTTTAGAATCCGTACGAGCCACCTCTTGAATCCGTACCTCTGTTCTGACTGTCACTCATGTGACCTCTGTTCTGTTCTGTTCAGTACCGTGGTTATGGTTATTTATTTACATAATTTATGTATTTCAGTTCTGCTACTTAAATGATTTATTTACATAATCTCAGTTTTGCTACTTAAGAGATTATTTGTTCCGACTAAGTTATCTTAAATGTTTGGCCTAACTAACTATCCATGGTTATTTCGTGTCCCTTATACTCTTGGTATAATATTTCTCACTCTGCCATATGCTTATAGTTGTTTACCAATTTTCAGGAAATAATGCAATTTAGAAATAGCTTTTGGGAAGTCTTAGATGCGGGGCTGCGGAATAGACACACACACACTACTTTTATGATATTTTTCTATGTAAATATCGGCCTTTTTGGTCAATATAATTTTGTAATAAAAATAGAAACTCCAATGATTATTTTGGTACCCTTGCGTAAATATTTCTTCCGCTTGCGTTTATTAATTTGTTTATGAATTGGCTGTAGGTAATTTCAGTTACTGGCCATCATGATGCTTAACCATTGGGTACGGGGAGTGGGTCGTGACAGTCTGTGATTTCAATATGTGCTTCGTGTTTGTCTCGTGTGGGTGGGAAGGCAGCATGCACGACAGCCAGGTTTTAAGCAATGTAACGTGGATCCACAGTACAATTTTCCAACTGCAACTGACAGTACATACACCCGAATCCACAATACAAATTTTGATTTATATATTTTTTCAATATATGTATATAAATAAATTTTTTAAAAATACTAATATTTAGAATAAAATGTCAAGGGAATTTTTAAGTTACAGAAAGTAATAGTGAATTTGTCTTGAAAATGAAGTAACTACAACAAATTATATTTTTATGTATGAAAATTTTATGAAACAATCTCAATATGAAGGTAATATCCATCATTATTGATATGCCAATATAATTAATCTCACTAATATATATGTAAAAATGTATCAGACTTAAATATATCACTGTTTTTACATTATATAATTTGATTTATCTTACTATTATAAATAACTTTAAATTTGATTTATCTTACCTTTATATAATTTATTTTAAGACTACAATATATGACTATTTTTACATTATCTATGATAAAATAGTTACACGTAATATTTTGTGTTCGATTTTACTCAGAATTAATTATAAAATATTATGTGAAATACTTTTGTAATAATTTAGGATACTTTTTGGATATATTATTTAAAAAATTATTGTTAGCTTATTGTTGGTTATGGAAAAAAAAAAGAAGAAAGTTGTAATCAAGAAGTGCCCTTTCTGAGTTAGTTTCCTGGCTCCGCCACTCCTTGTCAATACATAATTCAATTATGGAGATACAATTGTTGTGAAATAAATGTACGCAACTATGGATAAGTTAAAATTTATATTGTATGTGAAGTGAACATAGGTCATGAGTATTACGTAATTTACATGTACACTTTTACAGGTCGCTATTACCTTGTGGATAGTGGATACAACAATAAGAAGGGCTTTCTGGCACCATATAATGGCAACAGGTACCACCAAATGGAATTTCAAAGGTACAATCCACGGAACCGTGATGAGTTGTTCAACCGCGCTCACTCATCTTTGCAGAGTGTGATTGAGCGTACCTTTGGCGCTTGGAAGTCGCGGTGGAGATTTCTTGAAGACATGCCTCGATTTGATTTTCATAAAGTGCAGGTGCCATTGATTGCAGCGTCTATGGCTTTACATAATTTCACACGCAGAAATAGTGTGGACGACGAGATTGTTGTTGCTGTCAGCAGTGCGGCCGAGTACAGATACGCGGACATGCCTGACCGGGACGATTTGGCTGCCCTTGACGATGCAATGATGCCTGGAGACGATGAAGTAGAGATGGCGCAATCGCGGGCGTGTATTAGAGTGGAGTTAGTTGCAATTTGGCGAAATGCTCATTAGGTAGACATGTTATGTAGGGGTGTAACTCGGGCGGGTTCGGTCGGGTTGGGGGTCTGCCAAAGCCCGACCCGAATTGCCCAGAGCAGTGCCCAAGCTCGCCCAAGCTCGAACATGAACCCGAGCTTTGCTGCCCAAGCCCGGCCCAAGCTTTGTATTTTGAACTCGGGTTAGCCCGAATTGCCCAGAAACTTGTAGGTAGGTTTGTTTTGAAACCTGTAAGTAGAATTGATAATTAACAAAGAATTGAGAATTATTCAAAGTTATTTTCTGGTTACCAAAAAATAAAAATTAAAAATTAAGACTAACTCTTTTACTTAATTTATATATTATATAATTTATATAATATATTAAATTCAATTCGGGTTCGGGTTGCTCGGGTTGGCCATTGGTTTTGCCCAAGCCCGGCCCGAATTACAATTCGGGCATCAAAAATTGCCCAGGCCCGTCCAGATTACAAGATATAGTTACCAAAACCCTAAAAAAACTCGAGCTGGACTCGGGTTGCTCGGGTTGAGCCCGCCCGAGTTACACCCCTAATGTTATGTGATGCATGTCGTCACTGTGTTGTGTTCAAATTAATTGAAGAGGACTATTTGTGTATATTGCTTACCAATTATGTACGAGCATGTATGTCACTATTTTTGTACAACTATGGAATAGAGACTTGGTTATGATTTCAGGTTGCTTACCAATTATGTAAGGGCTTTCGTCAACTCATAAATTTCAGGTCGGTTATGAATTCCCGAAAACAAAAAATTTCCCAAATAAAAACAATTACATACTCAAGTTTTGTACAGAGTTAGGCTATGATTTGTTCATGACTTTGGAATAGAGACTTGTAAAAATTATTTTCCTATTTTATCTACATTTTTGTATTATTCACAATTACATCACATAAATTACAATCCATATGACTAGTCGTTTGGGAATATACTATTTTACTATTTCTCATTTTTGGACGATATTATCAAGTAAAAAAAATTAGTATGTCTCGCTCCCTTTGCTATAATTTTTTTTTGAAAAACTCTACAAAAAGTAAATCTTTACAGAATTACAGGACTTCTCTATAGCTTTTGGTGGATTTTTAATTTTTTTTTAAAAAAAAATTATTTTTACCGTAAAATGTGATGTTTCATAAAAAAATATTATTACATCACACAAAGTACCACCCATATTTCATATTTATGAAATTTTATGATATATTATGTAAATATTATGTACATAATATTACATCACACAAATATATTTAAATATATTTTTATATTTTTTAAATATATTTTTAAATATTTTTATAGTACACAAATATATTTTTATATTATTTAAATATATTTTTAAATATTATTTACAGTACATAAATATATTTTTATTACATCACACAATTTGACCGTTGTGCTATATATTTTTATATAGGGCAAATTACACAAATAGTCCCTATAGTTTGGGGTTTGTGTCACTTTGGTCCCTGACTTTTCAATTGTGACACATTTGACCCTGAATTTTGAATATTGTTCCAAATAAGGACAATTTAATATATAATTAGATTTTTCAAGGTAAAATTGTCAATTTGATAAAATATAAACTAATTTGACAAAATAAATGTCAAACAAACATTTTTGAATTTTTAAAAATTATTTCTACCTACTAGAAATAAAATTATGTAAAATTGATAAATTTTTTAGACATTTATTTTTTTTTTACCAAATTAATTTTTATTATATGTTTGGATGATGATCATATAAAATTAATTTTAAAAAATTAATCATGTAATTTTTATTAATTTTACATAATTTTATCATTGGTAGATAAAAATAATTTTTTAAAAATCAAAAATATTTTTTTGACATTTATTTTTATCAAATTAGTTTATATTTTATCAAATTGACTATTTTACCCTTAAAAAATCTAATAATATTTTCAATTGTCCTTATTTGGAACAAGATTCAAAATTCAGGGTCAAATGTGTCACAATTGAAAAGTCAGGTACCAAAGTGACACAAATCCCAAAGTATAGGGACTATTAGTGTAATTAACCCTTTTATATATTTGTGACTCTTGTAGAAGCCATCAAGTCTGACGCATCACAGGTACTATGCACGGCTATAAAGTCATCTCGGTCATTTTACCCACTGGATATTATTTATCTTATTTTATTTTACATTTTTTCGTAAAAAATCAAAATTTATTCCAACCAACTAAATTTTTTTTTTTCCTCATATTTTAGTCAAAAAATCAAAAAATCAAAAAATTACTAAGGGTTGATTTGAAAAGTTGGTTGACTTTTTGACTTTTTTAGCTATTTTAACCTGAACTAAAAAGCTTGATTTGGGAATGATTTTTTAACTTTTTTGATCTTTTTTGTAAGAAAAGAGTGTAATGATTATGCGTTAAATGTGATGTTTTGTTTGTTGTGACTAAAATAACTTATTTTATCTTTTGTGACTATTTTAGCCACAAATCTTCTTTCCAAACGGACCCTTAAATAGTCCGTTTTCAAACGTGGCCTCAATCTAATTTAATAGGTAATCTTGAGCCAAGACATTTCCCAAAGATGATTGAACCCATAATACAATCTGAATCTAATGGTTCTCCTAGTTAGGATGCAAAGACGAGAAAAAGATAGATAATCAACACCTTTAAACCCTTTCAACAAAGTGCTATGTACTGGGCAGAACCAACAAGCAACAATAATTACATGGAATCACAAAGGACACAGAAATTTGCAAAACTAAAAGACCAAGTAGACAACATACAGCAAAACAAGGTCTCCACCGGAAAGATACTCCTAACAGCAGCGGAAAAAAGGTGTTTCCCTCAGCCAAACAAAGCTCAATAGCTGTGGTCCTCATCAAAATACGTGTAATTGCTACTCCTGAACTTGGTTTCCCTATCCTGCACAGCCGGAGAAGGGGGGGAAAAAAAATGAACCAGGTCAGAAGAGAAAGCATGAACTTATACCCAGCGACACCAATACATTCAAATGCATGCTATAGATTATCAAGAGTACAATATCTTAACCAGTGAAGCTAATACAGCTCATTTCTCTTTCAGTCCAGCAATTTCCAGATCATAATAGCTCCCCTGGGTAGAAGGGTAAATTTTCCAATAGAAACCGTATCATATCATGTCAGAAAACAAATGCAACCTTATTGTCTTGCTCATCACTTTTCCTCAATTTCCATCGTTACCAAAGCAGATGACAAAAATTTAAAATGCCAACTTGAATCATAGAATTCCGAATCCAAATATTCAGGCCCACTTGCTGTTGTTTCATTATTTAGCTGTTATTCTCATTTTTAGTTTTGTTCATTTTGCGGCCTTTTCAGAAAAGTCTAGCATATTTAGACTTCTTCAAATCCATTTTTCTTAGAACTATTTGTTCTTGAAACGAAAGAAAATAGGAAGCAGTGCAGAAATGTAGTTTTCAAACAGTTTTTAACAATTATTTTCTACAAAAAATCTGTTAAAAAAATTTGATTGTCGGAATATAGTTATAAAATTGTCTTTGCATTTTATAAAATAGTAATAATAAATTCATTGTACAAAATAAAAACAACATAAAACAGTGATTTTTTGAACTTTTCTTTTTTTTCATTCCACAAAACATGAAAATGAAAAGAAAAGAGAGTGAAAATGCAACAAAAAATTGTTCTTCATGTTTTTCGGTTTTTATATGAATACTCCAACTGAAAGACGTTGTTGGGGATAAGTTAGAATGTCAATTAGACAGACCTTGCTAACGAGCTTCTCAAATGCTTCCGGGCCATGTTCTTCTATGTATTTCTCAGCAGCAGTTAGAATGTCATCTGGCTTACTGAAGATGTCCTTCTTCCTTGGGACATACCAGACGTTAACAGTCTGCTGTGGGTTAAGAAAGAAAGGCCTCAAATAATGCTCATAAACATATGCAGCACCGCTGAAGTACGGTATGACCAACCAGCAGGTTACTAGCAGCTTTGTATATGACCAGAAAGGGATCCTGCCACACAACAAAAGACAAAAGAGGTTAGAGATTTCTACATGTGTGAAGCAAAGTCCCATGTTGCTTAGGTCTACTACACATATCTTCTTCTCTCTCTTTTTAATTTGGAGCCCCAGTTAGAGTCGCACATTCTAATTTATCATGCCACCACATTTCTCTCTTCCTGCCTGAACACAAGTTTTAGCCTTCAATTTGTTCTAGGAATCAAATCTCCACTTCTTGTGGATGCAACAGTTGGTTCTCATTGGACAGGATAAAATCCTCTTAAATAACATCTAATCATTTATTCATTAATAATTGGTGCAATCACTAGTTTCCAAAGAATGCACTAATCTATCCTTTCTGCATTGCCACTCGCCCATCACTTCTTATTACAACTACAATTAATTTAACACATTAGTGGTGTTTGGGAAGTTTGAAACTTGGGTTTTTTTTTTTTTTTTTTTCACAAAAAGACAAACTTTTGCAAAACTAAAAAAAACACATCCAAACAAAATATCACATCCAACTCCATAATCATTTCACTTTTTCTCTCACAAACATCACATCTAATCACAAAAAAACCCAATTATCTTTCCAAACACAAAAAAAAATTTCTCCAATAATATCTTACAACTAAAAAAACCTACAAAAAAACCCACTTCCCAAACACCCACATTGTTTCTTACTGCCCAGCGGTTATATTATGAAGCAAAATTGGCTTAGAAGTTGTTTTTTAGAAGTCTAATTCCCAATATTTAGGAATTCTACAGTCACAAAACATTTGAAAGGCTTTTTCTTATAGGAAATTGTGTCTCATTCTTTTAGGATAATTGGTCCATTTAGAAAATAAAAAGGTCGCTTCTGGTATATCTTGACCATGAATTTCAATTGTATTCAATTCTACTATTTTAAAGAGTTATGTTCCATATTTTCTATGTCACCAATTCTGAAGCCTTCCAAGTAAAGAACGATCTCTACCAGTTTTTCTCTATCTAATACCTAACCACTGCACGCCCCTCTCAAGGGTCCAACTCAGACTTACACCCTGCTCCTACCCCCTTTGAGAGTGAATAGCCACCAAATATTGCATTTCCATGATGCTGCTAGACAATTCATCACCAAAAAAGGTCACTAGCAAAATGCAACCTCATTAATTAATGTAAGAGCATCTTCCTCAACTATTTTTTTTCATCAAATTTAAATTTGATAAAACAAAAGTGCTCAGAAACTATCTCCCATCCATTCATCAAATGGTCATCAAATCAAAGGAGAAACATTTTTTTTCCCCCGTCAAATTGAGAATTTATCAAATCCTACATCAAATATTTAAAAAGATGAAACATTGGAGATGATTTTTTTTCATCAAATTTGATGAAAAGAGAAGTTTGGGAAGAGGGGAATTTTTAAAAAGATTTTGACAAAAATTCTCTGAAAGGGTTGGAGTAGTTCATATCAAATCAAGCTTTTTACTAAATTTTGGAATTAAATTAGATGAAAAAAAATTGATGAAGGGTTGGAGATGCTCTAACGAAGAAAATTTAGTGCAGCAAATTATATATATAACCCAGAAAAGAAAACACAAACAAACAACAAATTACCATTCAATGAGTTTGGCAAAGGTAAGCTCAAAGAGGGTGATCATAGAATACAGGATCCAGTAAGTAAGCCATTGCCTATCGTCTTCGGGTGACTTGGTCTCAATCGCCCTAATTGAGGCATACCTGTGAAGAAAAAAAAACTCAGACAACACGATTTTTAAGTATATCCACAACTTCAATGCATTCTAAGAAGCCCAACAAACAAAACCAACACTCGAATTTTTTCCATCACTATCCATTGTATACCAAGTATAAGTCAAATGCAAGTGCTAAATTAGACCTTGGGTTTAGCCCACACCTTAGGATTTGGTGAGAGGAAGGTCGGGGTTCGAGCTCATGGAGCAGCGACGACTGGCAACTCCTTTAGTTGTAATTTAACTTTACTAACAAACTAATAATATCCTACTTTACTAACAAACTAATATCCTACGATCTTGGCAAAAATAAAAAGTGCTGAAATTAGACATTCATCACCAAAAAAGAGGAAAAGAAAATGAAGGTAAAAACTTACAGAGGATAAACAAGGCTAACCACGGGCCTGCAAAAAAAAAATTTTAAAAAAAACAAAAAAAACACAGAATCAAATTCAGAGTAAGAAATAGCAACCATTCCTACATAATTGGCACCAGCTTATTATTAGCTCTTTTTCATCTAATCTTCGAAATTTTGCTAGGACAGGTTAAAAAAATTACTTTATATAGGTACAACGAGCTTGAAATTTTAAAAATAAAAATAAATAGAGGAAAGACGAGAATGAGTCGAATTTTATCACAAAAAATATAGAAATTAGCTAATTTTTGTACTTACAATTTTTTTTTTTTTTCAAACTTGTTCCAGTTTTTCTTTTGTAAATTTTTAGGATGTAGACCTAGAAAGCAAACTATTTTTTACTCAAAATTGGAAAAAATTTAAAATAAAATAAAATAAAATCACGTATTTAGGGTTGGTTTGAGTAAAGTGTAGAAAATTCATATTTGAGAAAACAAAAAGAGAACAAGAGCATAGCTGTGAAGCAAAGAACAAGAGAGAAGGGCATTGAAATTGATTTCTGTCCGACTGTCTCTGCATCAATAGAATTTGGGCAAAGTAGATAGAGAGATAGAGAGAGATACCCAGCGAGAACATCGAAGTTGTTAGCAACGACCTTGAGGAAGCTTCCAGCTCCAG
Organism: Camellia japonica; assembly: GCA_030407325.1. NCBI lineage: Eukaryota > Viridiplantae > Streptophyta > Magnoliopsida > Ericales > Theaceae > Camellia > Camellia japonica. The sequence continues at coordinate 97,804,334 of JAPPVO010000059.1, forward strand.
AACCAGATCCCATCTCCACCACTCCACGATCTCACTCTTTCTGAATCAGAAGAAGAAGATAGAAACTGTTAAGAGTGAGTGAGGGTTTCGACCGTCGGTTTGGGAAAGTGGTTCTTTACTGATTGATTATGAAAAAAAAAAAAAAAAAAGAAAATAAGCTGTGTGTTTGGTTTGAGTTTTTTGGATTAAATTTTTTAAAAATTGATTTTTTTAATTTTTGTATTTTTTTGTTTTTAGTGAATATTTTTTAAATTTTAAACATTTTTTTTTACTTTTTTTAGATTCATCTTACTTAGATATATTTAAAAAGTAAAAAATTTATGAAAAATATTTAAAAAAATTAATAAATACATAAAAATATAAAAAAATATATTGAATTTTTGTATTTTTTTTATATTTTTAGTATTTAGTAAATTTTTGAAATCTTTTTTTTTTACAATTTTTTTACTTTTTAGGTGTATTTATATTAGGTATGTTTAAAAAGTAAAAAAATTGTTTAAAATATTAAAAAAATTTAGTAAAAACAAAAAAACATGAAAAATAAGAAAGTAGAATTTTCTGAAAAGTATTTTTTGAAAAGTGAAAACAAACATTCATATTTTACTTTTTAGATTTAACAATGTGTAAGCGATATTTTAGAATTCATTTTTAAAATTATTCCGTTTTGTTGTAATTAATATATATTTTTTCTAACCGCTAATGAATATTAAAATAAAAATAAATATGAAAAATATTTAAAATATAAAATTTATTATAAATTAATAATTATATGTAAAATTAATTTGTATTATATATGTATATGAAAAATATTTTATAAATTAATATTATATATTATACAAATATTTAATAATTGATTAGAATATTCTCTGATCCATTAATTCATTTAAAACCGTTTAAACTACAATTTATCAATTTATCAATACGTCATTTAATTTGTAATTTTATTATCAAACTGTCCAAACTACATCACACACACTCATAAATATTAGAAAGAATATTAAGGCAGTGTTTGGCATGATTTAAAAAAGTTAAAAAAGTCAAAAAAGTCACTATTTTATTTAAGTCATATCATCTTATTTAAATTACATTATCTCTCTAACACATCACTTCAAAATCAACCCATACTCAACTCATATTTTATAAACAACAGTGATTTAAACCCCTCAAACTTCAACTCTCACCACCCCACACACACGTGGCGAGTGGTGATTGGAAGAGAAGAAAAAAAAAAGTGACCAATCAAAAAAGAAAGGAGGTCAAAGGGGGTGGAAAGAAAGGGAGTCCCTATCTTTAAAGTCAAAAAATACACTTATTTAGATCATCTCAAACTACCCTTAATTTAAATATTCTAATTCACTATCATAACTTTAAAAGTTGATCTAATTTTTAAATTTTATATAATAATCCCCATGAAAAAGGAGAAGAATAAAAAATATGTGGACACGTGTGTACTGTGTGATTAGCCGACGCAGAGGACTATAATTCAGTGCTGTATGGAGCAGCGTGGTCCCCCAGAATCTATCTACAGACATAAAAAATCGAAGAATATGTGACAGATGTATGATTGCTACTTATTAAAGAGATGAATGACATGGGAGGTGTATGATTGTTGCGATGTAACGCGAAGCACTGAGTAATTTTACAAGGCATTGGGTTCGGTTGATGACAGGCCAACAAATTCTCCCTAATTTCCGTCCAAAAAGCAACCTCTCAGCTAATCGAACAATTACTTTAGGCGAAATTATACTCGTGCCTCTATATTTTACCTCTTTTATTTTATTTTAGTTCATACATTTTTAATGGGGAGTTTTTTTGATAAATTCATTTTCTAAGAGGTTTATTTCATCCAATTCATATTCTTTTTGACTATTCTATTAGGTCCAATTTGAGATAAGAAGACCAAAATACCCTTTTCATCTACCTATGTTCCATTTAGTTCACATTATTTTCTTATATTTCAATAAATCCTATGAGTGACATAATTACCAAAATACTCCTAATGTGAATGTTCACACCGTCAATGTGAATGTTCATATCGTCAATATGTAGGGGCCCGGCCCATGTTGATCCTCGTGGGTGCCCGGAAAAATTCGAGTTGGGCCGGGCCGGCCCACAGGCCAAAAAAATAAGCCCGACCCGGCCCGTTGATAATGTGAATATTTACATTGACAAGTTAACATTCACATTGATAGGAGTGTAAAATTGGCCCGCGGCCCATGGGCGGCCCGAAACCAGCCCGCCGCCCGGAGCGGGCCCAGGCCGGCCCGTTCATAATGTGAATATTCACATTGACATATTAACATTAACATTGATAAGAGTGTAAAATTAGCCCGTGACCTGTGGGCAGCCCAAAGCCCGGGCGCGGGCCGGGCCGGGCCGGGCCGAGCCCGGCCCGTTGACAATGTGAATATTCACATTAACATGTTAACATTCACATTGATAGGAGTGTAAAATTAGTTCGCGGCCTGTGGCCGGCTCGAAACCCGCCCGCGACTCGTGGGCTGCCCTGGGTGGGCCTGGCCCGACCCGTTGATAATGTGAATATTCACATTGACATGTTAACATTCACATTGATAGGAGTATAAAATTAGTCCGCGCCCCATGACTACCCGAAACTAGCCCACGGCCCGTGGGCGGCCCAGGGCGAGCCCGGCCCGGCCTGTTGACAATGTGAATATTCACATTGACATGTTAACATTCACATTAATAAGAGTGTAAAATTGACTCGTGTCCCATGGGCGGCCCGGGGCGAGCCCGGCCCGACCCGTTGACAATGTGAATATTCACATTGACTTATTAACACTCACATTGATAGGAGTGTAAAATTGGTCCGTGGCCTGTGGGCGGCTCGAAGCCCGCCCGCTGCCCAAGGCGGGCCCGGCCCGGCCTATTGACAATATGAATATTCACATTGACATATTAACATTAACATTGATAACAGTGTAAAATTGGCCCGTGACCCGTGGGCAGCCTGAAGCCCGGCCGTTGACAACGTGAATATTCACATTGATATGTTAACATTTACATTGATAAGAGTGTAACATTAACCCGTACCCCGTGGCTGCCCGAAACTCGCCCACGTCCCGTGGGCGGCCCGAGGCGGGCCTGGCCCGGCCTGTTGACAATGTGAATATTCACATTGACATGTTAACATTCACATTGATAAGAGTGTAAAATTGACTCGCGTCCCATGGATGGCCCGGGGCGTCCCATGGACGGCCCGGGGCGGCCCGAGTTTGGGTCCGGGCCTACCTCGGGCCGCGAGCGAGCTTCGGACAGCGGACAAATTTTACACTCCTATCAATGTTACTGTTAACATGTCAATGTGAATATTCACATTGTCACGGGTCGGGCCAAGCCCGCCTCGGGCTGCGGTCTGGCTTCGGGCCGCCTACGGGCCAATTTTACACTCCTATCAATGTGAATGTTAACATGTCAATGTGAATATTCACATTACCAACGGGCCGGGGGGGGCCCGGCCCGAGGTTGGGCTTCGGGCTGCCCACGGGTCACGGGCCAATTTTATACTCTTATCAATGTGAATGTTAACATGTCAATGTGAATATTCACATTGTCAACAGGCCGGGCCGGGCCGCCCGGGCCGCCCACGGGCCGTGGGCGGGTTTTGGGCAGCCACAGGGCGCGGGCTAATTTTACACTCCTATCAATGTGAATGTTAACATATCAATATGAATATTCATATTGTTACGGGTCGGGCCAAGCCCGCCTCGGGCTTCGGGCCGCTCACGGGCTGCGGGCCAATTTTATACTTTTATCAATGTGAATGTTAACATGTCAATGTGAATATTCACATTGTCAACGGACCGGGCCGGGCCGGGCCAGGCCCGCTCCGGGCCGCGGGCGGGCTTTTGGCCGCCCATGGGCCACAAACCAATTTTATACTCTTATCAATGTGAATGTTAACATGTCAATGTGAATATTCACATTGTCAACGGGCCGGACCGGGCCCGCCCCGGGCCGCCCATGGATCGCGGGCGGGTTTCGCGCCGCCATGGGACGGGAGCCAATTTTACACTCCTATTAATGTGAATGTTAACATGTCAATGTGAATATTCACATTGTCAACGGGCCGGGCCGGGTCGGGCCCGCCCTGGGCTGCTGGCCAATTTTATACTCTTATCAATGTGAATGTTAACATGTCAATGTGAATATTCACATTGTCAACAGGCCGGGCCGGGCCCTCCCCGGGCCGCCCACGGGCCGTGGGCGGGTTTCGGGCAGCCACGAGGCGCGGGCTAATTTTATGCTCCTATCAATGTGAATGTTAACATGTCAATGTGAATATTCACATTGTCAACGGGCCGGGCCGAGCCCTCCCCGGGCGGCGGGCGGGCTTTTGGCCGCCCATGGGCCGCGGGCCAATTTTATACTCTTATCAATGTGAATGTTTACATGTCAATATGAATATTCACATTGTCAATGAGCCGGACCGGGCCTGCCCTGGGCCGCCCATGGGCCGCGAGCGGGTTTCGCGCCGCCACGGGACGCGGGACAATTTTACACTCCTATTAATATGAATGTTAACATGTCAATGTGAATATTCACATTGTCAACGGGCCGGGCCCGCCCCGGCTCGCGGGCGGGGTTCGGGCCGCGCACGGGCCAATTTTACATTCCTACTAATGTGAATTTTAAAATATGAATGTTCACATCATTAAATTGCTAATCGTTCAAAAAATGTTTATAAGGGTATCAAAATTGAATATAAGGGCATAAGTGTCCAAGAAAATAGTGTAAATCAAGAAAATGGACTTTATGGAATAAAACTATACATACATGGGACTAAATGGGTTAAAAAATTCCTTCATGGACTTCTTGGATTAAAACACTTCTAAATTGGACTTATTAATAAAAATCCCTTTTTAGTGGATTCAATTTAATAATTAATTTTAAATTTTATATAATTTAGTCTAACATATAACATCATTAAGAAAATCATTACTAAATTAATTGAGATTAATAATTTTGTTCTTTAAAATATGACGTTTATGTATGTATTTTTCATAAAAATATATTAAGAGTTGTAATTAGGTCTCGTTTGTCAATTGTGCATTTTAGTTAAAAAGTCAAAAAATTACTATAAATTATCACATCACTCTTTTTTTTTTACACATTTTTTCGTAAAAAGTTAAAAAATTATTAAAATAATATATTCTTAAACGAGACCTAATTAAACCAAAGACAAAATCATAAATTTATGAACAAAATCGAATCAATTGAAATTACAGAGATCAAAATAAGAAAAATCGTTCCAAAAAAATATATATATATAAAGACAAAGTATATAAACTACCATTGTCATTTATCCATTATTTTATGATCTGTGTAGTTGTAGCATTTAATTCTCTTATTTTTAAATTGGTAACATTTTTATTAAATTTAAATTTGAAAAAAAAAGAGTTGGATTCATAGTCGATTTTTGTTTTAATAAGTTAAAGCGTTCATTTTATAGAGTATTACATGTATATTATATATAAAAAAAGGGCCGTGCTATGTCCCCCGAAATTCCCTCCCTAATCCCCCGAATTTTCAAACCAAAAAAAAAAAAAAAAAAATTCCCCAAAACGATGTCGTTTTGGGAATTAGGGGGATTAGGGGGGGCTTTTTTAGAGCTCCAAATCATTTTCCATAAAAAAAATTTAAATAAATTCAATAATTGTAATTTTTTTTATTTTGTTACATTTGTCTAAAAATATATATTTAGAGTAACGCGATGAAATAAAAAAGTTAAAATTATTAGATTGATCTAATTTTTTTTATGTATAATATATATAAAGTACTTCATAAAATGAACGATTTAAATTATCAAAACAAAATTTATAATAAACTCCATAAGCCCAAACAATTCTATGAACTTTAAAAAAACTCTTCTAAATGGGATTTATAAATAAATCTCCCTTTTAAAATTAGCATAAAAATGACAAGTTCGCCCTCTAAATCCAAAAAAGAAAAATAAAATAAAATTGAGGCACTATGTCTATGAAAACTTAAATATACAAAATTTTGGAGAAATTAAAAATTAATGGGATAGTAAAAATATATTTGTATTTTTGTGATGGTGCAAATTTTCGATGGTACAACTCCTTCGTGTGTTACCACAAGGTGGTTGGCTTAGTGGGTAATGATTGGGATCTGGAGGTTTGCTCCCTCTCAGGTTTCAAGTTCGAATCCTTTAGCTAGCAAATACATACCTTGGTGTCACAGACCACAAGGCGTAAGCCCTATTTCGGAAGACTTATTTAGGCTGTAGAAATTTAGTTTGGTGCGTAAATTGGCCCAAAATACTCTACATTAAAAAAATAAATAAATAAGTAAAAATTTCTCCTTCGTGTGTTTGATACAAGTACTTTATGAGTGTTGATTTGCAATTTTCTCCAAAATTTTCACAAAATAAACCCATATGTGAGACAAAAGTAGGCTCTATATATGGACCCCACTTATATGAGTCACATTTTTATCTCAGATTTCTATTTTATCCTGTAAAAATATTTGGACTAGGCTTCTCTCCAATCCATCATTTGGACTGGAGGGTGTTGTCTAGGTCTGTAGGGCCTATCATAGATCATATTTCGATAATTCGAACCGTTCATTTTATCGAGTATTATGTATAGGGATGGCCATAAGGCGAGTTTGGAGTGGATTTGTCCTCCCCTGCCCCGCGAATAAAACTACACCCTCGCCCAACGCCCCAACCCCACTACAAGTGAAATTTTTCAATCTTACCCCGTCTTCACAAATATTTGATCACATTTTAAATTGTCAAAAAAAATTGGGAACAGTTTGGAAAAAAATTCAAACATCCTACATAAAAGGAACAAAAAAAAAATCAAGTATAACCACATTTCAAATTGCAATTTCTTATACATATTCTATAATCCAAACATAAATATGTACAAAATCATACATTACTTTTAGATTTATCTACATTTAAGGTTTTCTTATGTCTAATTATATATATTATTTATTTATATTATTAATTATATCGGGTAGGGTTTGAATCGAAAAAGGCAATACCCGCCCCCGTTGTGGGGGATCAAAATGTAATCTACCTCTGCCTCGTACAAGTTTTAGGTTAGGGAGCAGGTGGATGGGCTAAAATGGCCATCCCTAATTATGTGTTTACCATTCATGAAAAAAATTAGATCGATCGAATATTTATAACCTACTTATTTTAGGGGAAATTGTGAATCAGTTGAAAGACCACAAAAAATTTAAAAGTGATGAAAAAGTTTATAATTTTAATTATTAAAGTTGATAAATTTTATCATTAATTTGAAATTTATTTTGGAAATATCGGCTGAATTGTTTTTTTCCCTTCATTTTATTGCATTTGTATTATAAAAAAAATGGATGGTCTATTTTTTAAAACAAGCGTAAATTACACTTACACTCCCGGAGATTTAAGTTTAATACATATCACCTCTTGATATTTAGGAAATTATACTAACCCCTTGACATTGTAATTATTTAGACGAAATGAAAATATTAAATTTATGCACTCTCTTTTTTCTTACTTTGCTTTACTCTTTTCTCTTCTTTTTTTTTTTCCTTTGCTTTGCTTTGCTTTTTTTTTTTTTTCTTTTCTCAATATAATTTATTTTGTTTTTATACTAAAAGTTGTTGCCTTTTATATAAGTAGGGGTATGTGAAATGAGACTATTAATCACATGGGTGATAATGTAATTTCTAGAACGACAAGGGTGGGATGTAATTGAACCAAATCTTAGGAGGTGTCAGTGTAATTTACCCTAAAATCAAATTGACTTTTAATTTTTTTGGAGACATACTCAATAAAATGAAGGAGTTATGAATATTGGATCGACTTAATTTTTTATATGAATGATATACACAGGACCCGATAAAATGAACGGTTCAGATCATTAAACTCTAACTCGTGGTGGACCCCACTAGACCGAATAAAACCCTCTACTTTAGATTTGTATTTGAGGAAGCTCAGCCCAAATATTTTTCTTGTAAACATACCTGAAACTTAAATTAATAAAAAGGGAAAATTACACATCAATATTATCAAAAAAAATATTTACAAAAAAAACAGTAAACATTATTGTAGAGGGGTTCGAGGTTAGAGAGGCAAAACTATACTAATCGTCCAATAATGGTGAAAGTGGCTAGAGAATGAGTAACAGCAACTATCTGGGAGTTAGAGAGTGTGTAGTTGGGTGAGGATGAAGCAAGTAACTCAAGAAGAAGTGTATGGCAGTGCCAAAATGGGCAGCATCTCCCTCAAATTCCCAAAATTCATTTTCTGGAACCTTGGGAAATGGGTTATATTTATAGGCTTTTCCTTTATACCAAGAGGACACCAAGTGGCCAAATAGAGAGAGGACATGTGTCATAGAGGATCACATGGAATATTCTGCCTTGAGCCACCAGACTGAAGGTGTCACGTGTCCTTCTGCATGTACTGTGTACTATTTGTTTGCCTTCGCAACTATCTTTTTTGAGCCTCAGCGAGTGTAGTTGCGACGGGAGTGTTTGGCGCTACAACTCTCGTTTGAGCCTCAGCAAGTGTAGTTGTGGTAGGAGTGTTTGCTGTTGCACTTGTCTTCTCAGCTTGAACCTCAGCAAGTGTACTTACAGCAGTAAACCTTGTTGCTGCACTTGCCTTCTCAGTTCTATTTGGCCAATATATGCATTCTTAGGACTCCATTAGTTTGCTATCAACTAAATTCATGTTCACCTCAACGAAGCTTCCATCCTTAGCCACCTAACCACAAACTCTCCAGTTTCCCAAGGCGAAAGCCACATCCAAGCATGCTATCAGCCATATTATGCCTTAGTACGAAGCCCGAGGGGGCTTCCTTAGCCTTGCTTGTGCGACTAAGGCAGGTCCATGACCTGGGTAATGGAAAGGGAGTCCCTTATGTTCGGGCTACCCTGCTTCCATCTTCGCAAGATCGTCGTGGTAAACTGGTATCTCTGGGCCTGCTATCAGCTCCAACCAGTAAGTCTTGGGGCCTGCTATTAGCGCCAAGTTAAATGAGCTTTGGGGGCCTGCTATCAGCACCAAGCATTAGCCTCTACTTGCAGAGGGAGGCCTCTCTCAAAGGCTGCTATCACCTTGGCAGGATATTCCCTCGGCAACTTAGTTGCTGCGATAGTAGTTGTTGCGGTAGTCAGTTCTCGCGATGAGTTCAGACGGCAGGACCGAAGATACTAGAGTTGGCGGCGCCGACATAATGCCTCCGCAACTTGGTTGTTGCAAGTGTTGCCTTTGCAACTTAGTTGCTTTGGTTTTCTCTTTCCTTTAGCAACTTTAGATGGCGGCGGAACCGACAATACTTGGAATGACGGCGTTACCGAAGATACTTGGAATGGCGACGCTGAGACAAAGTGCCTCTGCAACTTGGTCGTCGCAAGTGTTGCCTCTGCAACTTAGTTGCGTCGGCTTTCTCTTTCTCTCAGCAACTTCAGATGGTGGCGGAACCGAAGATATTAGGAATGACGGCGCTGAGACAAAGTGCCTCAGTAACTTTCCCGCTGCACATATTCCCTCCGCAATTTCACCGCTGCAGGTGTTGCCTCTGCAACTTGACTTAGGCATTTTCCTTCGTGGAGTCCATTTGGACCCCTGGTGGGTCGGATCTGCTTCGCCACATTGTTGGCCCACTTCCCTTGAGCTTTTGCCCACGCTTCTTTTTCATTCCTGGTCATCTCTTTGGGGCGACCTTAGTGCTTAGGCCCATACTTAATTTAGGGCTTAATTTCTGACCCTCTACAATTATAAATATTAATAACTACAATTATAAACTTTTTTACTAATGTGTAATAATTTTTAAAAACTCCTCCTGGATAGTAATTTCCCTTAATAAAAATCAAATTTAAACACCCCCGTAAACAATCTATAATTTTTCCAAATAATCAATTGAGTTAGGACCTACCACTTTGATTTGAGTGGGAATAATTTCTAATTATTATATCTTTTCTCTTTTGGCACACTTTATTTGGATAAAGTCGGCAAGTTAAAATTTTAAAGTAATTTTTTTGATTTTTGTATAAATCAAAAAGAAAAATTACTGTGCTTGGAATGTTTTTTTTAATTAAATAGATAATTCTTATGCGTGTAATGTGATATTTTGATTTTTTAATCTTTTTCAATAACAAAAATTAGCTGCCAAATGAGACCTTAATTTACATGCTAAATTACTCTACACTCGCATATAATTTTTCTGTCATGTTGAATATCACCACCTCCAAGCCTACAAAATTATTAGCAAGAACAATCTCAAGATCTCATGTCCCAAAGTACTTCGCACACACGAGGACCATCGTCTACCATAAGCAATTATGCACCTTGTAAGTGCTAACATGCATCCCAAGTAAGATGACATCATAGGTTCACAGCCACAAGGAGCAGTACACCCTCTCATAAGCCAAGCACACAATGCGCGACGCATAACAAGGCTTAATGCAACAACCGATAACCCACAAGTGTGACATGACCTCAATGTTGCAAGGCCTCAAGCCACTGGACCCTTACAAGCATGGCCAAACCCAAGTTAATGCCTACATAGGCACGCAAGGTTGGACAGAAGGACCTCAATAGCCCAATCAACCTGGAAATACACCCCAAGATAGTAGGACGTGGGGATTTGAGTGTGAGAGACTGTATTCGCAGAATGAGTAATGTATTTAGCGTTTAAGCGTTAACCAATCCATATATTCTGGCCCTGGGCATTAAGAAATTCAGAAGAATACCCAGAAAATTAGCGACATTTATGCTTCGTGTAATATTGAAGAGGAATGAATTTCTCATAATTAACATATATAACTTATGAAGTATCAACCTATTATAATGTAACATCATCAAATTACATACAAATGATAATAACTCGGATATGTATAACTACACAATTTCATGGACACTCCGGGAATTCTATGATAGTACTCCTTTTATTTGGTACAACATGAATAATACACGTGAAAAAATAAATAGGTTACATGCTGGAGTTTCGACTTATCTGATCACACACACCGGGACACCAGAAAATTATTTGAAAAGCTCATCTTGGTGGAGAAGCAAGTTCTGATATATTTATGTTTTTGTGTAAAGATTTGGATTCCTTAGGCTTTCGAGCAGCCAAGTTGGAACTTGCGAACCTTTATTTTTCCATCCAATGCAAGTGCCAAAACATCAAATTCCTCTACATACCATAGCTCAGTGACTGTTGCCTAAAAAAGTTAAAAAAAATAAAACAAAATGATGAGTCAGAAAATCTCAGCAACGGAACTGCTGATTAAAAAGAAGAAAATTTAGTGTGCTGCTGAAGAAAAATAGTCTCAGCCATCAAAGAAATACCTCAAACCCTCGGATTTGGTTGTTTAGTTGCGTGACTAGGTCATGAAAAATTTGAATTTCTGAAGTTTTATCTGCCTTCTGAACAAGACATTAGAATGTGTAAAAATCATAGAGATGTATATTTAAAGAAAGAATTTTCAAATCATGAAAACTAGACACTACCAGAAGACCACCAAAAAACAAAAAAATAATGCCAAAAAACATTGGCTAAGAAATTTCTTATTAAGAAAACTTCAGTTTTCAAAATAGATCTGTTTCAGTTATTTTTACTTTACTTTCATCCCTTACCAATTAGAATTTCAGCCTATAGTTTACCAAAACTTAGTTTCCATGAATTTCTCTAACATTACTTGCAACCTCTACATGCACGATGAACTTAGGCATCTATCAGTATCTGTAACAGTGGTGGCAAGCATTTTTTTCACAAGCTACTTAACAAGCTACTTTCAATACTCATAATAACATGACTATTGGCTACACAAACCACCACAAAACATTTTTTTCCCCTCTTGGTTGAAACAGCAGCTATAACACGTATGCAATGCAAAGAGGTAAATAGTGATGGATGACCAGGTCAACAAATTAAACACTACTTCTAATTACCGAAGATGAAGCATTAGGATGACCGAGAAGCCTTGCAAATGAGGTATGAAGAATAGCAGCATCATACTGCAGCAGAAAAACGACTGAGTATTAGTGAGAAAGTAGAAACCTGAACAATCACTATTCGAGAAATTATAGTAAACCCCATACTTATCATTTTCATATCATTGTGGATGGGAGAGGCAGAGTTGACTGGCGATAGTTTATTGATATCCTTAGATGAGGCACCAAGGAAAGTAACAAGATGATGGGACCTAACATTCAACAGCATTGATTTCTTTTGGTGGCTTGAAAGATAGGGTCCCGTGAATTTGGAGAAAGTAAGTGCACTCAAAGGAATAATTATGATTAAAAAGAACTTAGGGTACATTTTCAGGTCCGTCATTTGTATGTAAGGTCCCACAACAATTTCAAATGCCACTCATATCATAGAGCCACTAATATATTCTTTTTGGCTTACACAACAAAAGGTGTAGTCTAAAACATCCTCCTGCAATTGAACATGAGCTAAGAGGTTCATATGATTCTTACAAGTTGTTTTTCAGGGGCACGAGGAAGAGCAGCTCTCAATTTAGCACGAATGATTACAGGATCTGTTCCAGAGAGAACCTACAAATAAATATAATATAGTCAGATAAAGGATAAAAAATTTGTGTCTCTAATATTGGTTTTTTATACAGATTTTGAATATGTTGATTCACAGTATATTCTTAAGCAAACTTGCATTCTAGGAATTATAGATACAGAGCTGTCTCCAGAACTGATGTCAAAAGACACGAAACAAAGTTGCTATCCCTAAGGTACAAAACCTATATACATATAATATGGTGATTTTCATTAGGCAATTGTACACAGCAATATACACGAAAATAAACAATTATATAGATATATACATGTATTTAAATGTAAATATATGTGGCACAAGTGTAAATTAATGGAAGTAACCTGCCAGCACCCCACAAGCACACCGGTCGAAGTCAAAACCACCCTATCTAAGACAATTGTTAACGGGCAAAGATCCTCTGCAACCGCTTTGACAGCATTCACTTCAGCTTCGATCTGATAGAGCGTGATGTACTTCAATTAGAATAAAATCATGATAAGAAGAAGAAGATGTTGATGGCTCCAAAAGGTACTACCTCCTCTTCTGTGGCAGGAACAGGTGTAATGTTGTGCGAGGCATGGAACATGCTAAAATGGTACAGAGTTGAGTTCTGAAACCAGATCACTGAACAAGAAACATAAAGGCATGCCAACACATGAAAGCCAAAATACATACAAGTAAACAATTCTTGGCAGTGTTTGGATCACCGATTTGGATAGGGATTTGGAAAGGAAAAGGAAAAAGTGAGGGAAACGTAAATAAAATATAAGCAATTTTTTTTCCTCCAGTTCCCTCATCTTTTCCTTTCCCTTTCCAAATTCCTAATGAATACATGATCCAAAAACAACCTCAATATATGTGATATTGTTCAATCACTGATGTTTCAAGCAAAAACTACAAAGCTAGTCCTGCCTCAATAATTTAAACTTCAAACAACAACCCTAACATCAAAAGTTTGACAAATAAGAATGCATCTTACTTTTCTCAAAGTGGGGAAGAAATATACTCCTTACAGCCTCCCTGCAGCAAGCCAAGCATGCTTATATAACTTAAGCTTCCAGCTTGTTAAGGTAAGAGAAAACGAAAAGAAAATGACTTCTGACAAGGTCCCAAATTTTGCAGAATGTGCAATATAGTGTTCATGCAACTGAAGTACAACTACTTCCATATACAAGTGCATTAAAGATTTAAAAAAAAGCCCATACATATAAAGTTAGAACAAAAAGTAAATGTCAAAAATATAATTAATTCTTACGAGATAGGAACTGAGTACTCTGGACTGAGATATAAAACAGTGGCTCGCACAGGAGGGATGGCAGCCTGACAACAAAAGTAAGTTAAGCATCAGTGGCACGATGAAGAGAAATCAAATACAGTAGGAATCGGATTTAACTTGCTCACATTTTACCTTGAGGATAGGTGTTACAGATCCATCCTTTAGAGTGAAGAGATCCGAAAGTGACAATGACTGAGAAGTTTCTCCACGGTTAAGAAAAGCTGCCCCATTCTCATCCAAATCCCTCGACATCTTATCATACAGTCTAGACCTTTGTTCCGCATATGAAATTGGAGTATCTGTTCCAAGCCCTTTCACAAGTCATCAAACCACTCAAGTAGTCCATTGTATATATGAGTAAGCTTTTCAACTTGACATCATCAATATTTGTAAACAAGGCTTCCAAAATGGTATCCACATTAATCCAGACAACATGAGCAAAAAAATGTCTATTCTACTCTTTGTTGGAATCTAAAATCACAGCAACTCTGTTTTTCAAGGTCTAAACTCCTGCATTAAAGTTTTAACATACTTCCCCAAATCCCATTTTGTTTGTCCAACATGGAAAAATCCAGCTTTTCAAGAAGACAAGCATTTAATGTGCACAGATCCAACTAATAGAGTTTTAATTTAGTAAACTCTTCCTCTATTTCACACTATTACATGCATTCACACCTATTTAAATTGGAAAATATTATAAAATCATAAGATTTACTTACCTTGACTTCTCAAAAGGACATAAGTTTGAGACATCGCAAATAGAAATAGAGTAATGCTACACAAACTTTTCTTACTTATTGATGTGATACATATCATATCGTTAAAGTGGGTCCTGTTTCAGTTTTCAAAGTTTTATTATTGCATGATATATCAGTTACAAATAAATTTTATAAGATTTGTTAGTGTGTATGGCATTTCTACATATAAATAATGGACAAAAAATGTGAGATGAGGGGTGTATTATTAAAGGACTTGTCTTGAATTACTTCATAAAATTTGAAATTTTAAAACAACATTTATAATGACTGAGATCCAACATTTGATTCAGCCCACTTAATAACTCACGCTTACTAAACATCCACTTTATTTGATCATTCGTAACATTTCAATTTTGATCAGTTCAATTGATGGTAGAGACCTTCTATTCTAATAACAACTCCGATAAAGTTGGCTTCAAATTGGCAAGGGACAAAATACATCAAAATGCTTTAATCATTGTGTAACTTATGTGTATGTATTTTAATGAGAAAGATAAAATGGGGGACTCTGATCTGAGCCCTTTTGATCTTGTGGATTCTGAGTCATCCCAAATGGAAATAATGAACAAAAATGTGGGATGGAAGGAGAATTTATGAAAGGGCTTGCTTTGTATTACTTCCAAAAGTAAGAAATTTTAAAATATCATTTATGATGAATGATATCCACAATTTGATTCATCCCACTTGGTAACTTAAATCTTACTAAAAATCAACTACATTTGATTATTTGTAACATTTCAATTTTGATCAGTTCAATTAATGGTAAACAACTTCTAACACCTCCGACCAAGTTAGCTTCAAATTGGAAAGGCACAAAATGCATCAAAGTGCTGTAACTATTGTGTATTGTATGTATTTTAATGGGAAAGATAAAATGGTGGACTCTGTTCCGAACCCTTTTGATATTGTGGATCTTGAGACATCCCAAACAGAAATAATGGAAAAAATATGTGGGATGGTTTATTTATGATGATAGATATTTATTCACCATTTGATTCATCACACTTAGTACCTCAAGCTTACTAAAAATAAATTTTAGTTTATGATTTGTGATATATGCACAATTAGTTAGGAAAATGGCGGACTCTAAAAATCAGAAAAAGACAAAATTCATCAAAATACTTTAATCATTGTGTAACGAATGGAAAGACAAAATGTCGGACTCTAATCAAAAGAGCTAATAAATAAATAAAACTCTAGTCAAAAGTTAAGATCACTTAAAAAAATAAAACATTATAATATGGAACAAACTCACTCCCAAGATTACCATAATCACAAACCCAAAATCGTGAATTTACTAAAATAAAATTCGAGAGATGGGTTATTCATAGTTTAACATTGCGTTTCTTTCACGCAACATATACATATCATTGACGAGTAAGAGACAGAGGAATTAGCTCCACAAACCCATCAGAAGCAACAAATTTTACCCAGTTTTCTGCAACCCGTTTGGCGGCTGGGAAACTGAACAGAAAAAGGAAAGAATCGAGAATACCTGAAGAAGATGAGGAATTTTGAAGGGCCATTTGGAAAGAGTGTAAGAGAGAATTGCAGAAACAACCCAGATCAGCGAAGCTGCTTTTGAATGACTCCAACAATTTCTGACCCTTGAAGATCATCAACGATTGACGAATTGCAGAGTCAACATCAGGTAATTGCTTTATCAAGTTAGCTTAAGAGTGAAGAAAATTTGTCATCAAATCAAAAAATACCCAAACACTTCATCAAATTTTAAATTTAGTTGTGGTTTGGAATCAACTAAATAAGTGTATTTTTTTATTTTTTTTATGAAAAGATATGTAAAAATATAGAGGAATGATGTGATGAAAAAAGATAAAATGATAGATTATTTTTTGATTGTCAAACTTGGCCTTTATATTTTTAAAATAAAAAAATGAGTAAGTATTGACGATTTTTTAAAATTAAATAAGGTTGCAAATTTTTTTTTTTCTTTCAAAAAATAATTATATCTGGTTTTCTTTTGTTTTCTTTATTTTCATTTTTGGTTTTATATTTTTTTTTTTTTGAAGCCAAAATAGTGAAAAATTATTAAGAGAAATGCGGGCTACCTCCAGTAAATGGGGACCCCCAGTGACCCCCAGCCCACGTGGCTGAGGGGGATTGGCAGAAAAGTAAAAAAAAAAAAAAAAAAACAAAATTGGCCAATCACAGTTGGCCACGTCACTAGGGGTCGACCCCAGTGGGTGTAGGAATCACGATTGAATTACTAATTGATAATTATATTATTCAATTAGTGAAAATAATTTTTTATTTTTATTTTACTTTAATGCACTTTGTTTATTATTTTACTTTAATGCATTTTGTTTAAGAACAATTTTTTCAACTGAACAGAGTAATGGTTTTGTTTTGTTTTCTTTGTTTTCATTTTTTGTTTTATATTTTTGTATTTTTGTAAGCCAAAATAGTCTAAATTACTAATTGATAATTCTATTATTCAATTAGTGAAAATAAATTTTTTTATATTAATTTAATACGTTTTAAAAATAACAATTTTTTACACCTTGATGAGTCTATTGTTTTCATGATGACTAATAAATGATGGGAACGATGGAAGAAAATGTTATAATTTTATATTTTTTGAATCATAATTATATAAAAAGTTAAAATCAAATACAATAAAGTCATAATCAAGTATTTTAAAATAATTTTATAACTAAAAAAAAATATTAATAATAATTAAAAAATAAAATAACGTAACTAAAGCTGCATATAATATAGAATGGTAGAATTCTCCATAATTGATAGACTAGAGTAACCAATTGCTTCTATTATAACAATTACTATTTTAAATTTAATTTTCTATAATAATGAATATTTTTTTAATGATCTAGCTTTGTTCCATAGTGAATAATTAATAATTCTATTATTCAATAATTAAATTGTTTTTGATAAGAAAAAATTGTTGAAAAGTCCAATCTAAGTAAGTTATAACGCATTAGGTTTTATGAGTATTTTTTCTTAGTATGAAGTCCACTCTTTGTAAAATATTGCGGTGAGAAGTCTATTTTATTATTTTGAATGATGTTTTGTTTTCAATTTTATCCCTTAGTATATTTGTTAATTTTTTTTTATATGTTCAATTTTTTTCGAACTTATATATTTAAATTTATATCTATCTATTCAATTTTTTCCCTATCTGTTCATTTTTTTTTTCTCCTATCTATTGAAATTATCTGTTAAAATTATATTTGTTGAAATTGCTAATTTTTTTCTATCTGTTGAAATTTACAAAGTGTATTTTTGAATTTCACTCATTTCTAGATCTCTCATTTCCTCAACCAACATTGCTCATGCCTATTTCTATTTTTCTTATCTGTCAAATTTAAACAAAAGCAAATCAAATCTAATTTTCTTTTTTTCTTTTTTTGTTCAATACAACAATAGTGATTCAAGAAAAGAGGAAATTTGAATTATCATTGAGCTTCAATCTATCCGTCAAAATTGAAAGCACAACTGCATTTGTGAAATAGTTGAGAATCCATAAATCCAACAACAACAAGAGATTTGAATAATTTATCTGTTTTTTATCTTATTGCACGAGTTATTTGTTCAAACAAGATAGACATAAGAGCCACAGAGAGAGAAAGAAATAGAGTTCGGCAGTGGAAGTGAGTGGTGGTGGTGTTTCAGATCCGTACTCGATCGCTACAGCCAGATCTCTATCATGCTTGATCGTCTCGACCAAATCTTCGTCATGCTTGACCGCTGCCTAACCAGATCTCCAAAGAAGCCGAGGAAATTGTCAATCGAGTCGCCCAACCAGATCTCCAACTTGATCTAAGCATTGAAATTGTTGAGCCTTAGAATTCCATCATCGCACCGCTTGAACGCAAATGAGACGTGTGTGCCGACGAAGCCAATCGCGCCGGTGACCAGCATGGAAAGGCTAGTTCGAAAGTGAAAGTGAGCCGATAAACAAACGCGCAGGGCTAGCCCTGAGATTGCTGAGGCCTAAGACGAACTATGAAAATAGGGCCCCTGATTAAGGCCGAAATGTACATCATTGAGGCTGTTAATTATAATCTTTTAACTTCACTTGCTGGTCAAACCGTATATTTTATGTGTGTGAATGTCAATCAGGTTGTACATCGTCGGAGCATAAAATGGGCAAAAAGACAAAATTTGGACAGAGTTGACTTTTTCTGGAAAAGTCAAATTGATGTTTTAAACCTGTTTGGAAGCGAGTAGAAGTATAAAAAGAAAAGGACAAGGCTTTTCTAGGGTTCTGAAACTGTTTTAAACAAAAGAGGGAGGCTAGGGTTTGGAAAGGAGAAGGAAAACAAAAGCTCCAAGATGTCTTCCATGGTGGTTTCTTCTTCATCTTCCTCCTTCCACTCCTCCATGAGTGGCTAGTCATCTTTTCTAGGGTTTTGATGAAACCCTAGCCATGTAATTATGTAGTTTTCTTTTTGATTTTAAATTATGTAAAGGTTTGAACCATTGTATGGTGATTTAGAAGTTTCTTTTATATAATTTTCATTATTCCTTCGAATATTTGACTTTCTGTGATTGTTGAATGTTATCCATACAATTGTTTTCTTTTCTTTCACATTCAAGGTATGGGACGAACCATACTACAAGAAACGAGTCGTATCACTACCCTAGTTTAGAGTGAACGATTCGTATTACTTGAGATGGTTCGTGCTCGTACATTGAATATGATGATCTTCTTGTCAAATGCTTCGAACTTGTAGTTGCGAAACATTAATCCGTTGAAACCATAGCATAATTGATTTCAATTAGAAACCCTAATTATGTGGTTAGTGGTGAATTCTCTACCCTAGGATTTTCCCCCAATTCATTAAACCCTATTTCATTTATTCTTGATAATTTAATTCCTTAGTTTAATTTATTGGTTTTTAAATTAGGTTATAAACAACCAATCTTTTTTATCAAAATTAATTTAGGAATTTGGCAATTAAATTGGATTAATTTCACAATAGTCCCTGTGGATCGATACCTGGACTTACCATTATTCTAATAGAATTTGGTATAGTTTAGTGATTATATTTTGGTGTGTTCAACGACCCATCAAATTTTGGCGCCGTTGCCGGGGACTTCTGGCGAAATTAGTTAATTTAAAGTTACATTCTTACTTTAATTTTTAGTTTAGGATTTTATGGTTTTGGTGTTGCTAAGTGTGCAGAACGTTTGAAGTTGGAGCTATCATTGAAGTGCAAGCGGAGCGCAGCTGAGCTTAAAAAAATAAAAAAATAAAACCGCAGTACTAAAGTGAGTAAACAGAAGCAAACACTCACAAACAAAGCACCAAAGTGCTAAAACGAAAGTCAAAGCTCAACTGGGGGTTGGAGACAACGTCTACACATCAAGCATCCGCAAGACGAGTAAAGCGTTTTCGTTAAACCGCTGTGAGTATTTCTTCCTTTGGTATTTTGCTTTCATACTTAGTGCACAGAGTCGAACTTGTTTTGTGTGTTTGGGTAGTGTATGCACGGGCGTTGTTCTTATCGCCCTAAATTGTGGAGTTTGGACCTTGAACTAGAAAGGACCCTTAGGAGACTTAGGACCTCTGCCCGTATTCCTAGGCTTGAATATTCATACATTGAGCCATTAGAGATGGCAGATCCTAATGTCCCGAATGTGCCCAACCGGACACTTAAGGATTATTTTACACCCACTGCATATACATCACCATCATGCATCCAATTGCCCAACACCACTGCTGCTCATTATGAGATTAAGTCCAGCACCATACAAATGCTCCCATCATTCCATGGACTAACTCATGATGACCCTTATAAGCATTTGAATGAATTTCTGGAAATTTGCTCAACAGTGAGGATCCAGAATTTCACAAATGAGGCCTTAATGTTGCGATTGTTTCCATTCTCGTTAAAGGATAAAGCCAAACACTGGCTAAATTCTTTACCTGCTAATTCAATCACAACTTGGGACCAATTACAACAACGGTTCTTGGAGAAGTACTTTCCCATAGGTAAAACCAACCAACTTAGGCGAGCCATCACAAACTTTGCTCAAATGGATGGCGAGCATCAATTATGCTATGGTTTGAACGGATTAATGTTTTGCAACTACAAGTTCGAAGCATTTGACAAGAAGATCATCATATTCAATGTACGAGCACGAACCATCTCAAGTAATACGAATCGTTCACTCTAAACTAGGGTAGTGATACGACTCGTTTCTTGTAGTATGGTTCGTCCCATACCTTAAATGTGAAAGAAAAGAAAACAATTGTATGGATAACATTCAACAATCACAGAAAGTCAAATATTCGAAGGAATAATGAAAATTATATAAAAGAAACTTCTAAATCACCATACAATGGTTCAAACCTTTACATAATTTAAAATCAAAAAGAAAACTACATAATTACATGGCTAGGGTTTCATTAAAACCCTAAAAAAGATGACTAGCCACTCATGGAGGAGTGGAAGGAGGAAGATGAAGAAGAAACCACCATGGAAGACATCTTGGAGCTTTTGCTTTCCTTCTCCTTTCCAAACCCTAGCCTCCCTCTTTTGTTTAAAACAGTTTTAGAACCCTAGAAAAGCCTTGTCCTTTTCTTTTTATACTTCTACTCGCTTCCAAATAGGTTTAAAACATCAGTTTGACTTTTCCAGAAAAAGTCAACTCTGTCCAAATTTTGTCTTTTTGCCCATTTTATGCTCCGACGATGTACAACCTGATTGACATTCAACACACATAAAATATACGGTTTGACCAGCAAGTGAAGTTAAAAGATTATAATTAACAGCCTCAATGATGTACATTTCGGCCTTAATCACATCCCCCAACTTACTACTTGCTAGCCCTCAAGCAAGTAAAATAAAATAAAATAAAATAAAACAAAATCTATCTATTTCCTCTTTCGTGAGAAAAACGGTTACATTTAGCATATGCAACAAGCCTTTAAACCACAAGGTTACCCCAAGTGGACGAGTAAAGTCTCGTGAGGGTTTCCAGAAATGATACCCACAAACATTAACATATTCATATATACTCAACAACAATTGATCACACTACTCCACCTAACAATCAACTTATGTGCCACTACAGTGTGATATGGAGACATCATGAGTCATTAAAGGCACAGTGGACAAGCATGAAGGAACCTATTGAGTCAAAACCACAATTTAGTTAATACAAAAGTAAAGTCCCCTGTACTTGTGCATGCTAGTAAACAAGTCATGAGTACCCTTGGTGTAAAGTGCAACCTCCATATTAGTTAACTATCCACTATAATAGCCCAATGTAACTCATAATAACACCCAACATATACAGAAAAACCAACGTGTTGCAGCCAAGATTCTCAAAAGTAGTTTTTTTTTTTTAAATAACTGTGCAATGTCCTGATCCATTAAGCTTTCTAATCAACCCATGTAATAAGTATTGGGCCAATGACTCCCAAACCAGACGATTTTAGGGCATTAGGTGTAAAGACACCCCTACGGACTTAATAACTCGAGTTGAAAAGGCTACGAATCCGAACAAGTCATTCTTCTTATTTTTCCTTAACTGTGTAATGTCCAAGTCCCTTAAGCTTTCTAATCAACCCATGTAGCAAGTTTTGGGCCAATGACTCCCAAACCAGACGGTTTTAGGGCATTAGGTGTAGAGACACCCCTACGGGCTTAATAACTTGAGTTAAAAAGGCTACGAACCCAAACAAGTCAAGTTTTTTTTTTTTTTTAAAGAATCTTGGCCCCTCATTTATTCTTTTCTGTAACTCTAGCTATTATCAATGATGTACACCAGGGATTATAATAAAAAGATCACTGCTATGATAGTGTGTTCATGTGAATTAAGGCATACTCATGACAAGTGTACTAAAATCATAAACACAGACAACTCTCCTCGTGCAAACATCACATGCAAGTATCTACCCAATAAACCCTTTTCATACAAGTCTATTATGATCTCCAAATAACATATGCAAATATCATCACCCTACTAGTAAAAAGTCACATCAAGTGAAGTAATGCAATCAAGTGAAACAGGTATAAACATGAATTATCTAATATAATTTTTTTTTACAATAATGCTTGGTGGCCCAAATTTAAGTGGCTCGAATGTATCAAAACGATGTCGTTTTATATGACGTCATTTTGATACATTCGAGCCATTCGAGCTACATACATTCGGGCCACCAAGCATTTTTCTTTTTTTTTTTTAATAAAAATTTTATGCATAAAATGATAAGTATACTTCCTAATTTTATGCATAATTTTTTTGGTTCTACTTTCATCTTCTTCTTTCTCTTTTCATTTCCAGAACTATACTTCTTAGGAAGCATGACTATAATCACACTTCAATCCACAAATACAATCCACTGATTATCTCATATCTGAGAGCAAAGAAATTATAAAAAATAATTTAATGAAACAAAATTAGGAAAAAATTATTCAATTAAAACTGATAAAGACCTAGGTAAACAAATTAGGGCAAAATTATTTATTTCACTAAAATCTAATAGATAAAGAAGGTAAAAAAAAAAAATTAGGGCAAATTTATTATTCCACTAACTGATAAAGAAAGAATGTAGAAAAAAATTAGGGTAACTTTATTTAATAAAATCTAATAGTGAGAGAGAGGACTTACTATGAGAGAGAGAGAGAGAGAGAGAGAGAGAGAGTGAATTGCCAACTCGCTTAGTGCTCTCTACGTCTGCCTTGCTTTATGCTTGCTTGGTATATGCTTCATTCTTCATCACTTCGTGAGAGAAAGAGAAAGAAAGAGCACTGAGCAATGTATTGCATGTATTGTTCTTCTTGGATTGAGAGCACTGAGTAATGTATTATATGTATTGTTCTTCTTGGGCCCCAAACACTAATTTTTTTTTTAAAATATATTTTCATTTTAATAAATATGGGCCAAACCACACTAATAAATAAATATGGTCTAAACTATACTTATAAATATGGGCCCAATAAAATATTTTAAGGCCCTTCAAATTGGTCCTAAAAAAAAAAACTTTTGGGCCTATAACATTTTACTAAATTTGGGGCCCCTATTTTGGGCCAAAATTTTGATGCCTCACTCATCTTAGGCCAGGGCCGGTCTTACGAACGCGCCGCTACCAGATCTGGAGCCGATGATGATGGTTCCAAGAACGATGATTAGAGAGATGATATATACAGAGATGTATATGGATGCACAGAGAAAGTAGAAAAAGAAGAAAGAGAAATTGATCGTTGATATTTGTTTGTTGCATTAGGGTTTGGAGTTGTATAGGTATGAGTAAGAAAGAGAGTGTGAGAGATGAGGAGAGGAGTGAGAAAAATAGGTTTGAAGAAATGAGGTTGGTAAGAGAGAGAGAGAGAGACATGTATATAGTGTGGGTATTTTAGTCATTTTGCAAGAACTTGTCATTCTAGACATAATAATTTTGAGCACGGACCTTTGAGTAAAGAAAATCTAAATTTAAATTTATGGATGGGTGCCTTTTTGATAAAATCTTATTGTATTATTAATTCTTAGGATGAAAAAAATACACATGTACATATGTATATATATAAAAAGAATAATTAGTAGTATCAATCCATGACCCATTAAAAGATGATTATCAGTATATAATTTTTTAGATGAGATTTCTTATCCTTTTTATGGTACATAATGTTGGAACAATCTTCTGTGTACAATAAATAAATTGAAACAAATCAAACAAATAAAAATAAATTACTTACATAATTTATTTTATCGAAATGTAAAAGTACAAAAAGATCAAGTCGAGTGTGTGACACTATGTCCTTAAGATAGATTCGCCCCGCTACGGTGCTTACGGATAAAAGACGTCTGTCTCCCAAGATACAATGATCTTCACAAATTGTAGTAGCACTCCAAATAATTTGAACGACGAACCAAACCTATTTTCTATACTCTCAAATTTTTTCCTAAAATAATATGATAAATAAATTATACAAGAGAGCAAAAATTAGAAGGAAACTTGATGAATTTTGGATCCCTAAGACTGCTGGAAATGGATGGTATTTATAGGCAAACAAGGCTGTCTGAACAGGTTCAATTTCAAATGAACAAATCTGTTTTTAAACAGAACAGGTGCAAACAGATAACTGCTAGGCAATTTCTATCTGTTGGAAACTACTGGCAGATTTGAATCTATTTGGGCAGTTTAAATATGTTTTGTGCAGAAACTGTATCTGTTCGGGTGCAATAGATTTGAAAAACTGTTTGGACAGTTTAATCTGTTTGGAATTGGATTGGATGAGGTAACATTTGGACAAGAAATTAAATTGTAGTATGAATTAATTTCGGTTCAGAAAAATACATTTTCTTACAAGAATTATTGAAAAAATTCAAATAAATTTTGTTCAAAAAATTAATGTTAAAACCGACCCGATCCACAACCCACACTCAGGCTCGGCTCGGCCAGTCGGACAGACCGCGGCGACGGCGCGCACTATGTGGTGGTTTGAGCTAAGGTTCACTTTGTCTATAACTCATTCCTTCTACAAACTTGGGGTGTCCTTTGGGGTCAAACCCAAGTGTTACCACCTAAAACTTATATACACACATAATTTCTCTTAAGTTTCCAATGTGGGATAACCATTTCAAGGAAACCCACATTTTACTTCTTCAATTTCCTATTCCACAAACCCGAAAAATGATATTAACTGCCCATTCACTCATAAATGGTTTTGACGAACCGTTTTCACCGTGTGACTTGTCATGCGATAAGGAACATGTCACCTTTTTGGACCTACCCCAAGAGACGTGTGGGATCCACTAAATTTTAGGCTGAAAGTTTGCCCAAAATAAGCCTAAAAAAACCAGAATTCCAACAATCCCCCACATGAATGGAATTTGACAGAGAGAAAATGTAACAATATGATCTAATTACAGAGAGTACAAAAATTGGGAACATTCTGCAAAGGATAAATAGTTTTTGGCTTTGAACATTTCCTTGTGAGCCACTATCGGATTTACTAGCTAACAAGTGAATATGATGTCTTAAACTGTTCAGCCATTTGTGTAAACCATGACAATAGAACTCACACAGTATATCACCAGACATAGTTTAGTTCTCATAATTGTGTTCATTTTGGCCCTGAACAACCTAGTCTTTCATGAGTGCTCTAGAGAATTGTAGCCCTTCACAAATCTCATAGAACCAGCCCAGTTCACACTCATATAGGTGATTCTTATGAAGAGTATCCTGCCATACTCCACTAGGTATTCCTAGATATAAGAATCATTAAAAGTTTTACTTAACCTAAAACGCTGCAGACATCACTATTTCATCATAGAAATGGGCAGGAGTTTGACTCCCCAGTGATTCTTCTGAGTCATACACAACTCGGTTGTCCATTTGAACCTAGATCTTGGGATCTCCAGTCAACTAGGTTGGGTTGCCGTTGTGGTAACTCTTATTTAATAGGCTTAAGTCCCATTTCCCTCGATGAATTCTCAACTAACTCTCTTACTAACCCTTTGGTTAGTGGATCCACTATGTTGTCTTTAGACTTCACATATTCAATAGAAATAATTCCATTAGAGAGTAGTTGTCTGACGATGTTATGTCGACAACGAATGCATCGTGACTTACCGTTATACATATGACTTTATGCTCTATCAATTGCTAATTGAATATAGCAATGTATGCACATAGCAGGTACCGGTTTTGGCCACATTGGAATATCTTCAAGGAAGTGGCGAAGCCATTCTACTTCTTCTCCAACTTTATCTAAAGCTATAAATTCTGATTCCATAGTAGACCTAGCAATGCAAGTCTGTTTGGAAGATTTTCAATATATAGCCTCCCCACCAAGAGTAAAGACATACCCACTGGTGGATTTTGAGTTTCTAGTATCCGATATCCAATTTGCATCACAATGTCTTTCAAGTACTGCTGGATATCTAGTATAATTAAGCCCAATGTTATGAGTAAATCGGAGATATCTTAGAATCCTTATAATTGTTTTCCAGTGTTCTACTCCTGAATTACTTGTATATCTACTTAATTTACTTACTGCATAAGCTATATCTGGGTAAGTGCAATTCATCAAGTACATTAAGTTTCCAATAATTTAGGCATACTCTAATTGAGAAATACTTTCATGTACATTCTTAGAAAGAAACAAATTAACATCTACAGGTGTTCTAGCAAGATGATCATCATCTTTGCTAAATTTGTCAAGTATTTTCTCAATGTAATGAGATTGTGACAAAACATAACGTTCTGATGTTTTGAAAATTTTCATACCAAGTATTACATCAGCAATCCCCATGTCCTTTATGTCAAAATGTTTATTCAACATTTTCTTGATAGTTTTAATCATGTCATTATTACTATCTATGATGAGCATATCATCCACATAAAGACATACTATAACATAACCCTTACTTGTGTTTTTAATATAAACACATTTGTTACATTCATTAATTTTAAAATCATTTGACATCATTGCCTTGTCAAATTTCTCATGCCATTGTTTTAGCGCTTGTTTTAAACTATATAATGATTTAACCAATTTACACACTTTCTTTTCTTTTCCTGGAGTAGAAAATCCTTCTAGTTGTTCTATGTAAATTTCTTCATCTAACTCACAATTTAAGAAAGCGATTTTCACATCCATTTGATGAATTTCTAGATTGTACAATGATGCAATAGCAATTAGCATTCTAATGGATGTTATTCTAGTAACCGGTGAGTATGTATCAAAGTAATCAAGACCTTTTTTTTGTCCAAAATCTTTGACCACAAGTCTTGGCTTGTATTTGTCAATTGATTCATCCGCTTTCATTTTCCTTTTGAAAATCCACTTGTACCCAAGAGGTTTACAACTTGGTGGTAAGTCCACTAATTCCCAAGTGTGATTGTGCAAGATGAATTCAATTTCGCTGTTTACAGTTTCTTTTCATAAAGGAGCTTCAGTGCTGGACATAGCTTCTTCGAAAGTTAAAGGCTCATTTTCTAACAAAAATGTTAGAAAATTTGGACCAAAATATTTTGAGGTTCCAGCACGTTTACTACGCATAGGCTCCTCTTCCTCATTTTGATCTATCTCTTACTCTTATTCTTGATCTTGTTCTTGATCATAACTAGTAATAGTATCAAAAGATCTTTTGTTAGTATTAGTCTCTTGTCCAGTCTTGTTTGGAAATATATGTTCAAATAACGATGCATTCCGAGATTCAATAATAGTATTTATATGCAATTCGGAATGTTCTGACTTATGAATCAAAAACCGATATGCACTATTATTCTTGGCATAACCAATGAAAATGCAATTAACAGTTTTAGGACCTATTTTAGTCTTTTTAGGACTAGGAATAGCCACTTTAGCCAAACACCCCCACACTTTTAAGTATTTGTAGGATGGTACTCTCTCATGCCACAATTCATAAGGTGTTTGATTCACTTTCTTTCGGGGTACTTTATTAAGTATATAATTAGCAGAAAGTATTACTTCTCCCCCCACAAGTTCTGAGGTAATCTAGAACTGATTAACATGACATTCATCATTTCTTTTAAAGTCCTATTTTTTCTTTCAGCAATTCTATTTTGTTGAGGTGAGTAACGAACGGTGGTTTGATGAATTATTCCATGTTCTTTACAAAACTCACCAAAAGGTGATTCATATTCACCACCTCTATCACTTCTGAGTTTTTTAATTTTCTTACCAAGTTGATTTTCAACTTCATTCTTGTATTGATTGAAAGTTTCCAAAGTTTCATCATTGGTTCTAATTAAATAAACATAACTATATCTAGTATAGTCTTCTATGAAAGTGATAAAATATTTTTTCCTACCTCTAGTTTGAATTGATTTAAAATCATAAATGTTGCTATAAATTAATTCAAGTGGTTCCGTACTTCTTTTAATTGAATGAAAAGGAGTTTTGGATAATTTTGCTTCGACACAAATTTCACATTTATGATTTAAATCAATGTCAAATTTAGGTAAACATTCCATATTAATTAATTTACGCAAAGATCAATAATTAACATGTCTAAGTCTACTATGCCATAAATTTGAAGACTCAAGCAAGTAAGAAGAAGATGTATTTTTATTAATAACAGAGAGTACAATAGTTATTATATTCATTTTGAAAATGCCATCAGACATGTAACATTTTTCCTACATACATCCCGTTTTTGGTAAGTACAAACTTGTCACTTTAAAAAACTATGTCACTTTCAAAAACTAACCTAAACCCATTTTTACTCAACAAAGATCCGGAAATAAGGTTCTTGCGAATGTCCGGTTCATGCAGTACATTGTTGAGAGTAAGTTCCTTTCCAAATGTCATCTTCAGAATGATCTTTCCTTGTCATTTAACTTTAGAAGTCGAGGAATTGTCCATAAAAGTAGTTTACAATTGTCCATTATAGAGTAAGACGTGAACATCTTTTTGTCGGCACAGATATTACGAGTAACACCAGTGTCCACCTACCATTTTTGAGGATTTTCGACAAGGTTTTCCTCGGAAACAACAGCAGAAAGATTTATGTCATTTACACTATTGGAAATTTTGTCCACTTTGGTCATATTGGCTTGAGCACGCTTCTTGCTTGTTCTTCTTTTGCTTTTGCCTTTGCTACGGCTATCTTTGGCTCGATGTCCCTCTTTGTCACAGATGTAACATTTGCCATTAAACTTGTACTTCTTGAGGAACTTTCTTCAGAAAACTTCCGTTTCTTTGCTTTTGGAGCATGTTCCACCACATTTGCCTTAGACTCCATTGGATGCTTACCAGCCCGCTTCTTTGATTTGCGGTTGTCCTCCTCAATCCTCAAACGCACAATCAATTCCTCTAAAGATATTTCTTTGCGCTTGTGTTTGAGGTAGTTCTTGAATTCTTTTCAGCCTTGTGGTAATTTTTCAATTAAGGCAGCAACTTGAAAGGATTCACTGAGAGACATGCCTTCTGTATGAATGTCATGCAGAATGAGTTGAAGATCTTGAACTTGGATGATCACAGTCTTAGAATCAACCATCACAAAGTCCAGGAATTTGCCAACCACAAATTTCTTTAAGCCAGCATATTCTATTTTGTACTTTTTCTCCAAAAACTCCCAAAGTTCCTTTGTCTTTTTGATAGGACTGTAGACGTTGTATAATGTGTTGTCAAATCTGTTGAAGATGTAGTTCCGGCAAAGGAAATCAGCATGTTTTCAGGCATCGATCGCGACAACCACTTGCTGGTCAGTTTCATCCCCATTCAGAGTAGGAGCATTCTCACGGAGGAAACGCGTCAGGTTTAGAGTAGTAAGATAGAAGGGGTGAGCAGCGGATATACCGATCCGCCAAAACCGACCGAACCAAACCGATCCGCCGCATTTTGAACGGATGCGTGATGACGAGCGGACGGTTGCGGATTGATTTTCTCCAATCCGCCAATTTGGCGGACGGATGGCAGATTTGAGGTTCTTTTGGCCGCAACCGAATCGCCAAACCGCGAGCACCCTTAGTAATTTATAAGACTTTGTGTTTTCAATTTGTTTAAATATTTTGTTTGTATTTCCAATTGAAAAAGAGTTCAAATATTCTGTTGAAAAAAAGTTTTCAACTTGAATATATTTTTTGAATTGAAAAAAATAAACGTATTATTTATCTATATTTTTTGATTTTTAAATCTAACTCTAAAAGTAATAAATAAAAATATGATATATGCAGGTTGGTTTTTGTTTTTAAAAACATATATAAATGTAACAATGCAGAGATATACAATCTCTACTATTGCTCTGTTAATAGTTTTGGTGGTTTGAATTGTTTTTATATTTTAAGAATCACAGATTGTAATATTTTATGTGGATGATGCATGTTGTGATTGTAATATGTGGATGAGGCATGTAGTGATTGTGATATTTTAAAGTTTCAAACTTTCTTTCTTTGGATGAGGCATGCAGTAATTGTAATACTTTTTTAAGTCATTGACTGTAATCCTCTTTTTTTTTTTTCTTTTTTTTTTTTTTTTTTTTTAAGGAAGTGCACAAGTTGAACTTTGTTGAAAATTTATAAAATTTCAAACCGCCAAACCGATTCGCATCTATCCGCCAAACCGCCAATCCGCTCAATCCACATCCGCTGAATTGACGGACGGATGCGGATTGATTTTCTCCAATCCGCCAATCTGGCGGACGGATGGCGGATTGGAGGTTTCATGGCCGCAACCGACCCGCGCCCACCCCTAGATAGAACAATATTTTCTGCTTCCATATTTTAAAATTAGTTCCTGAGAACTTCTCTGACTTCTCACTGTAATTGACAGACAGTCACAATAGATGGAAGGGTTGGCGTAATTACAGCCACCATACTAGTACTTGTTTGAGTATTAGTTTGACCAGTTTCAGTAGTCATGAATTCTAAATTATAAAACAAAATTATAATTAGAATTTTATACTACAAAGAAAATTTAAACCAAAACCACATAATTAAATTCTGTAAAAATAAAAGAAACAAGAATTGTAACTTTTATTTCCAACTAATTTGAAAATAAAAATAAAATTTTATTTAAACAAATTAATTCCACACAGAAAATTAAATTTCTGTAACACTTCAAAAATTAAAATACTGAAACAGAATTTTAATTAATGAAAATTCAGAAATTATTTCTAAAAATCAAAATTTAATTTCTGACTAACTTCAAAAATAAATATTCTAAATTGTTAATGATGTCAGTATATTACTATTAGTTATCAAAGAAAATAAATAGTATATTACTACTATTTGTTTTTTCAACCAGAATATTATTTTGTAAAACCACAGGAAAAAAAAATTTGTAAGAAGAAGAAAAGAAGAAAGGATACAAATGAAAAATTCCGTATAAATAGAATAATTCTAATATGTCTTAAGATTGTTGGAACAATTTTTGTGTACAATAAATAAATTGAAATAAATCAAACAAATAAAAATAAATTACTTATAGAATTTATTTTACCGAAATGTAAAAGTACAAAAAGATCAAGTCGAGTGTGTGACACTTTGTCTTTAAGACAAATTCTCCCCGCTACGGTGGTTACAGATAAAATCTCCCAGGATACAATAATCTTCACAAATTGTAGTAGCACTCCAAACAATTTGAACGGTGAACCAAACCTGTGTTTTATACTCTTAATTTTTTTTCTAAAATAATATGATGAATAAATTATGCAAAAGAGCAAAAATTGGAAGGAAACTTGATGAATTTTGAATCCCAAAGACTGCTGGAAATGGCTGGTATTTATAGGCAAATAGAGGCTGTCTGAACAGGTTCAATTTCAAATGAACAGATCTGTTTTCAAACAGAACAGGTGCAAACAGATAACTGCTAGGCAGTTTCTATCTATTGGAAACTGCTGGTAAATTTGAATCTGTCTAGGCAGTTTAAATTTGTTTTGTGCAGAAACTGTATCTGTCCGGGTGCAACATATTTGAAAAACTATTTGGACAGTTTAATCTTTTTGAAAAAATTGGACTGGAAGAGGTAACATTTGGATAAGAAATTAAATTCAAGTATGAATTAATTTCGGTTTAGAAAAATACATTTTCCCACACGAATTATTGAAAAAATTCAAATAAATTTTGTCCAAAAAATTAATATTAGAACCGACCCGACCTACAGTCCACACCCGGGCTAGGCTCAGCCAGTCGGACGGTGGTGCTCGCGCGTGTGTGGTGATTTGAGCCAAGGTTCACTTTGTCCATAACTCTTTCTTTCTACAAACTTGGGGTGTCCCTTGAGGCCCAACCTAAGTGTTGCCACTTAGAACTTATATACACACATAAGTTCTCTTAAGTTTCCAATGTGGGATAACCATTTTAAGGAAACCCATATGTTATTTCTTCAATTTCCTATTCAACAAATCCGAAAACGACGTCAACTTTCCATTCACTCATAAATGGTTTTGACAAACCATCTTCACCGTGTAACTTGCCATGAGGCAAGGAACATGTCACCTCTTTGGATCCACCCCAAAAGACATGTGAGATTCACTCAATTTTAGGCTCAAAGTTTGCCCAAAATAAGTCTAAAAAACCATAATTCTAACGCATAGGTCTTTCCTCACAACACAGTGGGGGTATTTGGAAAGATGGTTGGGTTAAAATAATTTATTAAAAGACAAAATAAATAAAAATAGTCAATAAGATAAATACTTCGTTTGGCTATGTGGGTTGGGACTAAAAAAACATAAAAGACAAAATAGGCTAAATAAATTAATAAGACAAAATATTATATCCAAATCATAATTATTTTACTTTTTTTTCTCACAAAAGTTAAAAAAGCTAAAAAAAAATTGAACAAACAAATTTTTTAATCCCAACCTAAAAAAGTCTCACCCCAAAAAGTTAGACTAAAAAAGTTTTTGTCAAATGAAGACAATGTTAGGAACACTAATAAACATTTTAATAAATATATTAAATAGACATAATATTAAAGACTTTAGGTAGAGGTGTTTGTAGATTGGGTTAGTTAATGTGTTATCGTATTTACCATTTGTTCAAATTTAGGCGAATTGAGAAAAATCAATTCGCATCTGTTCACTTAATTATTAGATGCGAATTGAGTGGGTTATGCGATTTGGCGAGTGAATGCAGATTGATTTAGCGGTTTGAGCTTTATTGTTTTGCGTTTTTTTCGAAACTGTTTTCAATAGGGCTGAGCAAGGAATTCGTAAAATCCGTAATCCGATCCAGTCCAGTCCAATCCGATAGGTTTGGATTGGTTTTTTGAATCCGTGGTTCGGTTTTGGATTGAATAATTAAAAATCCGTAGTTCACGGATTGGCTCCGGATTGAATCCCACGGTTCTGGATTGGAACCGATCCGGACAGTATACAAATAGTCTATATTTTTATTATACATCCTCTCCCATAATATCTTCTCTTATTCCATATACAACCTAAACTCAAACCTAAACCTGCATAATATCTTCTTTTATTACTTTTGTTTGTTAGTTTTTAGTTTTAATTTGTAATGGTCTAAATACTTATGGTGAAACCAGTTTTCTTATAGTTGTTTAAATTCTAGAACAGTATGTCGCTATTATAAAAAGACATGTTGCTATTGTAGAACTAATATAACGCTATGTTTATGTTATTATGAAATTAAAGTGTTATGTATATATATTTTTTCAGTTATGCTACGTAGCTCGAATCCTCCCTTCCCCGTATCCTCCGAATTCAAAACGACGTCGTTTCGTCGTTTTGAATTTTTTTTTTTTTTTTTTCCAATAACGCAGAAGAAGAAAAATCAAAAAAGAAGAAGAAGAAGAAGAAGAAGAAGAAGAAGCAGAAGGAGGAAGAGGAGACTAGCAGAGAGAGAGAGAGAGAGAGTAGCAAAAAAAAAATCATCATCAACAACAACATCATCATCATCATCATCATCATCATCTTCAGATCTTTATCAACATCATCATCAACAACCATTCATCTTCATATCCAGAAAAAAAAAAATAATAATAATCAACCATTCATCTTCAGATTTAGAACATCTTCATCAATATCACCATCATCAACACATTTTCAGAAAAAAAAAAAAAAAACCGGGCTTGCGATCGATCTGAAAAAAAAAACGAGTTGAAAAAAAAAATCGGAGGCAGAGGCGATCGACCCTCTCTCTCTCTCTCCATTCCCTCTTCCCCTCTCTTCTCTTTCTCTCCCTCTTCCTCTTCTTCTCTCTTCTCTCCCTTTTTCTCTTTCTCTCCCTCTGTTTCAGACATAAGGAGAAAAAAAAAAAAAAAAAAGAAAGCCCAAAACGACGTTGTTTTGGGCAGTCGGGGGATTCGAGCTACGAAGGATTATTGATATTTTTTTGTTATTTAATTATGTGAATCCGTGGTCCTAAACCGATCCAATCCGTGTTTAAATGGATTGATTTGGATTGGTTCAATGATTTAAACGGATTGGATTGGTTCTAATTTTTCAGGAATCGTAGATAATGGATTGGTCCTGATTTTACCCCAATCCGGACCATGCTCACCCCTAATTTTCAATAATTATTTACTATTTTGTATCCAAATTTTTTTATTATTCATTTCTTATAATAAAAATAAAGACTCAATTTTCATTTCATAAATCACGAATATAATTACTAAATAAAAAATTATTTCTTTAACATACAAAGTATAAAAGTATAATATCATATTATTAGGAGTATGGATAAATCAAGATGATTTGGATCACTTCTCATCTGTCATTCGTCCAAACTTTAACAAATGAAAAAAAAAATACATCCTCATATGTTTACTAAGACCATAAAACTATCTATTAAATAATAAATTAATTCAGGCCATTCTTTTAACGGATCAGATCAATGATTGCATGACTGCTTAACCTACTTCTTCGCAAGTGGTGGAACTCATAAAGTCTTCATAAAGTCTTGTCTCTTAGATTACTTGTCAGTATTTCAACATTACTGGTTAAATTACACATGGAGGACTTGTCTTATATTCTAACAACTCTTTATTAATAAATTTAAACATATTGATAACCATAATGCCATTAAGCTATGTCTCTCTCTGACACACAAATGTAATGGATATCAATTCTTAAGTGAGTTTGTCAATTACATATCAAATCTTAAGTGAGTTTGTCAGTGTCATCGATTGGCATTGCAAAGTGGGTTTAGCAGATTTTCATGTCCCCAAACATAGCAAAATTATATGATTCTGATCACCTAATGTAGGGATTTTACTCCCAAAATGGATGCCCACTTATAAAACAAGTGGATAATATGTATCGTTCGGAGGATCCAATAATTCTATTCGTGGGCTGGAAACAAGATTTTATTGGAGGGACCTTTTGGTTGTACTATCTGAATTCATACCCATGTGCACCTTTGTCTACCACTTCCACACTTTTTCTCTATTTCAATATATTGATTTGAGACTATTCACCTAATATGCTTTAATCGATCTGTTTGGAACAATTTTTAATCGAAAAGTATGGGAAGGTACTGGCTTCTCTCTAGTCCTATCACACAAATCTCATTTTGATAATATGAGCTGTTTAATATGTAGAATTTATTGAGTACTACATGTCTGTAAAAAATCACATTGATCAGATATTGATAGCTATCTCATCGGATCAGTTTTCTGTCAACCGTTTATTTTTTCACCATTTATTTTTTTTATACAAAATTGATTTGATCATATAGTTATCGATATCCGATCAATGAAATTTTTCATAGGAATATAATATTTGATGAGTTCTACACATTGAACGGTTCAAATTATCAAAACGTGACCTGTGATAAACCCTCACGGGTCTAATAATACCCTCCAATCTGATTTGGGACTGGAGGGAAGTAAGACCCAAATGCAAAATATCTCACCCACTGCTCTTTGGAAGTAAAAATTAAAAATATCTCTACCATGGCTGTTTAACAATTAATTTAAGTTATTTTTATTCTATAATCTATAAGTAAAAGATGCACAAAATATTCTAACACAATTTTTTTTTTTTATAAATATATATAAACTGCTCCATAAATTGCACCAAATAATCCAATATAGGCTCTAACAGGTGTAAGTTGCTTGATTAGGTCGAGATTGGAAAAAAATTAGCATTGAATTAAACCTTTTAATTTTGTTGTTTAAGAAATTGAAACCAGCTGCATGATTCAATTTTATCAGAGGAGGAATTAACACGAGATTTTTAAAAAGATTGTGCACTCATTTGAGAAGTGATTACGTTAAAAAGTCAATAAGATAAAATATTATATTTAAATTATAATTATTTTATTTTTTCTCTCACAAAAGTTAAAAAATTTATTCCAAACGAGACTTTTTAGTTTCAGGTTAAAATAGTCAAAAAATCAAAAAGTCAAAAACTAACCGACATCCTAAGTGAATCCTGTAAGTTATTTAAAGGGGGACTTATGTGTAGGTTCTAATAGGTGGGCTTATTGTCCAATAGGTCCTATAATAATTATTTTTTATAAAATACAATTAAAAAATATTATTAACTGTTAATTTTCAGTGACAATTTAAAAATTTTGTCACAAATTTTTTTCACTAATTATAAGTTTTAAAGACAGTTTAAAAAAATCGTCATAAAAAAGTCACTAATTTTTTACTTTCAGCGACAGTTTGAAAAATTTATCACAGAAAAATGTCACTAACTGTAAGTTTTAGCAACAATTTATAAAAATTGTTGACAAAAAAAAAATCACTAATTGTTAATTTTTAGCGATATATGCAAAAAATCGTCGAAAAAAAATATTTTTAGCAACGATTTTACTAGAACTTATTTTCAATAGGATTTAATGAGAATTAAATCTAACTATTAAGATTTATTGATATAATTCTTCTATAGGAATATGATATAATTTTAAATTGTATGGGTCCATCTATTGTTTTATTTTTAAATGATTCATATTTCTGTAAAAATGTGAAATTTTTATGGAAAAAAAATATTATAATGAGATTTCTACTTGGGAAACAAACTATGAATCATATTTGTGTTCTTAATTTTGACTTGAAATGAGATTTTTATTCCGCCCTTCTTTCTGTCATTCAAACATGACAAAGGAGATACCACACCGATCCTAAAAATATTCAATAATTTTTTAATAATGTTAAGATATTAAAAAAATAAAATGGGTAGATGATATTTATTTTAGAATGGCCCACATACAATTCACTTTAAAAGATAAATTTCATGGTTACTTTTTGGAGATACATCTTTTTCTAATTTTTTTATTATTATATCTTTGTGATGGGAGGCACCATTTGTTTACCTAATAAAAAATTGTTGATGGGAGACAAATTGTTGCAACTTGGGCCATGCATGCAAGCCCAGAATCTTTTTTGATTTCCTCTAAATTGGTAACCACTCATTCAGTGAGTCCATCGTGCCCACCAAAAATGGACGGTGCAGATTAATAAGGTGGTGGGGCCAAGTCCAGTTAGGTCATCAACACAACACCCACCACCACAGATCTTTTTATGATGGGCCTGACCACCTGACCCAATACCTGGATCTGATAAGAATTGGGCCCCCACAGTCCTATTCTCCCCATCTCTTTTAAAAAAAGAAAAAAATATCTAAACCATGGATGCAATGAGATTCATATGGGAGAGATTGGAATCAGAAGATCATAAGAGAGAATTATGCCAACAGAAAATTCATATGAAATTTTGGTACAAATATGTAAAAATTATGTTTTGAAAACAAATGAAATAGGTGGCCGGAGATGGTTGATCATTGGTTGGAGGTGGTGGGAAAATTTACCTACAGTGATGACCAGAGTTGGAGAGTGGTCAAATTGGTGGACCAGAGAATAATAAAAATATGTTCACATATAAAGGAGAAATACCTTCATTTTTTGTAAATTTTTAAAAATTGTTTCTATTTTCTAAAAATGAAAGTAGAAACTAACAAGATTTGTTTCTCAGTTATTAATTTTTTTTATAAATATAAACGCTACAAAATGGATCCGAAACATGTTTTATTCATTTCAAACAAAATAATTTTTTATTCAAAAATGTTGTTATGACATTATTTTTTATTTTTGTATAACTTTTTTCTTTTTCTTTTTGTAACATTCAATCGATTAAGCTGCATCATAATCAAAGCATTGGCTAATGTTTCTTTTTCCCACTTTTTCTTGTTCCAAACACCTTCATTATCATAGAATTTCTCTTTGACTGATCGACCATGTGGCCGAGGAGCGTTTAGGACAGCGGTTATGATTCCCAATGCACTCCTTTATACTCTACGATACATCGTACAATAACACTTCGCTATCTTACTCTATCACAGAATGAGGCGCAAAAAAATATACACAACTATACTTTGAATCAAATTCTTTCTAAATATAGTCTTGATCACATTTAAAATAAATCCCAATTAGATAAAGTACATGTTTTATAAATTCTAGTAGTTTTATTTTATGAAACATAACTTGTGCTATTTCACCCATGCACCCGACAGAGTCAGTCCATGATATAAAACCAGATTGCAACTTATTATAGAATTTCTTCATAACATGCATTAACAAAGCATGAAAATTACAAATAGCTTTACGGGGAAAAAAAATTGCACAAACAATGTTGATGAAATAGTATATTGAAAAAACCAAATGAGTTTTTTAGCCAACAAATAAAAATAAAAACATTAACCCATGTTAAGATATTCTCTTCTCAAACCCTAAAAAACCCATATTATCACACACACAAATACAAAAACAAAATAAAATAGACTCTAATTCTTTGAGCACATCAAACCTCATGTAAACAAACATGGCTAAAATTTATGAGTGGTGACTAGTTGTATTGTGTCGGTCATCATTTTCATGATGTGAGTGAGACTCACTTACTTGTGATTCTGAAATATCATATGATCGATATGAATATGGATATGGATATGGATTTAATCCAGCAAGCATACCCAAATATCCGTCGGTCATATGACCACCATTACCATCACTATTACCACTACCATCATCAACGCCACCGCCGCCACGAAGTTGGTGGGTAGGCAAGAGGGCCATTGGAGTAGGGAAATTCATAAAATGTAACCCACTAGACATTGTACCTCCTCTATACAAACCACTATTATTCACTGAAGGAAATGTCCATATAGGATCACCACCCCCACCACCACTCATCACTTGGTTATTACTAGAATTATTTGCCACCATCCAAAAATTCGCTGGAATCGAACTCTGACTAACCGGCGGCGCAACTCCGGCAGCGGCCGCAGTGGTCGACTGCAACAAATACCCACCACCCATTTGTTCGTGGTGGCGCTCAGCCGCCCGTTTCCGCTCCATACTCTCCGCCTCCGCCTCCGCCTCCTGATGGGTTGTTTGGAAACTGAGAAGAGTCGTCGACGGCGAACTTTCCGGGAAAAAACTCCTGCGATATGGTATCGAGAAATTGGAGCTGTTGAAGCGAGACGGTGCGGAAAGGGTGGATCCGGAGTTCCGGAGCGAGATGTTGAGGGAGGTGAAATTGGCCGGAATTGTACCGGTACCGGTGGCGGCTATGACGGAGGGCTCGGCCTGTTGGAGGAGCCACTCGATGGTTTCTCCGTCGGACTTGTGACCCAGTTCTCGAGTCAACTGGAAGACCCTGGCGGCGCACACCGCCGGCATGCGGATGCGCCGCCCGCGCCCGTCGACTTTGGTGTGGCGGTCCTTGGTGGTTGTTCTCTTAGGAGGAGTCGGCTTTTTTGAGGTCTCTCCTGCGGCGGAGACAGTGGCGATGGGCGGAGATGGGTAGGCGGAAGTTGAACATGGTGATTCTTCTTCTTCTTCCTTCTTTTCAAGCAATTGGAAAGGAAAATCCATGATCACATGTGATAAGCTCTCTCTCTCTGTAAATTTTTTTTTTTTTTGTGAGCGAGAGTGGTGGGAGCTTAGTTCAATCTGTTGTGGTGGGTCTTTTCTTCTCTCTATGATCACCAAAATACAGAGAGAGAGAGAGAGAGAGAGAGAGAGTTTCTTGAAATGGAGTTTTTTTTTAATGCAGTGAGAGAGACAGAGGGAGTGAGGGA
This sequence comes from Camellia japonica, assembly GCA_030407325.1. NCBI lineage: Eukaryota > Viridiplantae > Streptophyta > Magnoliopsida > Ericales > Theaceae > Camellia > Camellia japonica. Next base: position 97,844,365 of record JAPPVO010000059.1, read on the forward strand.
GGGAGGATAAGGGAGGAGGGGGGTGGCTTTAAGGAACAAAGATAATGAGTGAGAATTATATGGGTGTAGCTTTAAAAAGCATAAATTTTCCAAGAAAAGAAAAGAAATGGTTATATAGTGCTCTTTTTGCGCAAGTAATGATATGGACTTACGATTCGTGTTATGTAATTCATATTATTTTATAATTGTGTTTTTTTATTTTAATTATCGGATATTCGAATTAATTTAGGTACATCTCAATTAATTTTAAAATTTACGTAAAATATCACCTACATGAATTAAGTAAATTCCAAATAAAACTTACCGGCGTCATTCCAAAAAATTAATTACACTTCATAAAAGTTAAACTTAAAATTTAGAGAACACATTCCAAATCTCAAACTACATCCAACAGGCCAAGCCTCGGAGTTTTTTATACTTGTGTTGTGCATGAGTTTAGGGTCAAGTTTTGCTGATACCGTTTTGGTATAATTTGGACGTCATCTTCCTAACAAGTACACCTTAAAATGTGTGTTTTCAAATATGTAATTCACAAATTCACTTGCAATAATATAAAAGATAATTGAATTCTTAATGGTTAGATGTGTAACAAATTAAAAGTTGATAGTTATCCTGACGTACCATTGTAGTATAGTAGTGTTTTGGAAAATTAGTAAAAAGTTGACTTTTTGACTTTTTTGGCAAAAAATTAGGTTGTTTTAGGTAAAAAAATTGACTTTTTAAGCTAAAAAAGCAAAAAAATTGACTTTTTTGGTGTGTTCCCAAAAGACTCCTATGCTTGTGAAAGTTTTTTTGTGGATCTCAAACATTTTTCAATTTCAAATAGAAAAATATTTGAGATCCTCAAAAAGTACCCATAATGATGTTGTAAGATATGTGTTAACTTTCGATTTATTACACATTCAATGATAGTAAATCTAACTCCCATACCATATCATTATAGATAAATTTATATGTGAATTTTTAATATTACTCTTTCAAAATATATGTTAACAAACTTTAAAAGATTGAACATTCTACATAAAATATGTGCGGTAAAGATTGTAAATCTTTTAAACCTTCATAATATGTGCCCCAAATTCACATATTGATAAAACTCTCTATCCTTTTATATATATATTTTTTTACCATATGATATGATATATTTCAATATTAATGAAATTTTTGTGAAGCTCACTACTTCAATGATTGTTGATGTACTCATACTTGGCATACAAAATGTGATATAAAACAAACGAATCTTTTAAAATTTTGTGAATTTATATAATATATATATTTGGTGTTGGTTGGGAGAGAATTAAAAAAATATATTGAGTGTAACAATCAGTGCGTTTGGTTTCAGTTTTTGAAAATTAAGTTTTTATTTTTTATTTTTGGTGTTTTTTATTTTTATTTTTAGTGAATATTTTTAAAATTTCAAACAATTTTTTTACTTTGTTAGATGCACCTTACTTAGATGTATCTAAATAGTAAAATATTTTTGAAAAAATATTTTAAAAAAATTAATAAATACACAAAAATACGAAAAATGTATTGAATTTTAGTTTTTTTTTTTGATATTTAGTGAATTTTTTAAAGATTTTTTTCACTAATATTATACTTTTTAGCTTATTTATGTTAGGTGTGTTTACAAATTAAAAAAAAAATGAATAAAATATTAAAAAAATTCAGTGAAAATAAAAAAATACGAAAAACAAAAAAATAGAATTTTCGAAAAAGTGAATTATGAAAATTGAAACTAAACAGAGTGAATGATATTATTTTATGCAGTGTGATTAATTAATAAAAAAATTATAAACGAATTAAGTAACTAGTTATTGTCTTTCACTAGTTTAAAATTATTATGATCTTTTAACATAGATAAAAATTATTCATTAAATAGTGATAATATCATTTAACATTACTGTTATCTTTAAGGACATTATTATTCAAATTAAAAAATTAGACTCATTTTTCAAACATAATGATATGATAATAAATTAAAATATCTAAGATAACACTATTTCTCATATCTTCTATAATCATCAATTAATCATTTTATTTATATATCATTAAGTCTTGAAAGTGGATCTAAAAGTGGGCTTATATAATTATTTATTTTTTTAATATTTAATCGTTACTCAAAAGATAATGCTAAATGTCATAATTAATCTTATGAAAGTCATAACTCAAAAAAAATAAAAAAATAAAAAATATTGTAACCAAATATCATATAAGTTATAACCAAAGAATTGATCATAACTAAAATAATGTCAACTAATATTAAAATAAAATAAATTAAAATAAATACCACAAAAATCGTAAAGGGGTATAAGGCACACATAATAGCAATCCTCATGGATTGGCCTAGTAAAGTGCAATTTGAAAGCTGCTGGAGTGTATTAAATTTTAAATTCAACTCCCACGAAATACTATTCAGTGTTTTTGGTTTGGGTTTTTTGAATTAAATTTTTTAAAAATTAAATTTTTTGATTTTCGTGTTTTTTTGTTTTGTTTTTAGTGAATATTTTTAACATTTTAAACATTTTTTAAACTTTTTTATATGCATCTTACTTAGATATATCTAAAAAATAAAAAAATTGTGAAAAAATATTTTTACAAATTAATAAATACATAAAAATATACTAAATTTTCGTATTTTTTTTTTTATATTTTTGATATTTAGTAAATTTTTAAAAAGTTTTTTTACAAATTTTTATTTTTTAAATATATTTATGTTAGGTATGTCTAAAAATTAAAAAAAAATTACTTAAAATATTAAAAAAATTCAGTAAAAACAAAAAAATACAAAAAATAATACAGTAAAATTTTCTAAAAAATATTTTAAAAAAATTCTAACCAAGCAAAATAATTTTTTCAAATCACGTCCACAAATTTTATCCGATATTTATTCTGTAAATCTCAAAATTAGTCGCAACACACATAAACTGGCTGCAACACCCTGGCTATCAAAAACTAAACTGTAGTGATTGATATCATTAATTTGGTACCACTAAATCACCACTAATAAAGTGAAAAATTTAAAAAAAAAAAACACACAACACTGACAATAAATAAAACTCACTATTACATTATTAATACCACCACTAATGGTCTCAAACATTTTTAAAAACCAAAAAAGGTAATAGAATTTCCAACTCGAAATGAAAGGTCATTTTTAATGGTGGGTTAGGACAGGCCCCTTGGATCAGAGATCCACGTGAGGTGGTCTTGTTTTATCATTCAATTCATAAAGACATTGGTGGGCCAATGTGGGACCCAATTCCCAAGTCAAAATAAATTTTGAAAGACTTATTATTACAAAGGCAAAGATGATAAGGAAGAAGTTGGGTCCCATTTTATTCGGGCATCTATTTACACACATTATTCTCTTTCTATACATATTCTTCATACATAATTTTTTAACACTCTCTTATTAAGTGTGTGTGAAGAAGAGATATGGTGTGTGCATATAGAAGCTCCCATTTCTTTCATGTAATCATTTTCCACTTCCCCTTGCTCTCCACCTTTGTTAGGCTGGCTGGTTAGGATTTTGGACCAATTCCAAATTACATCGATTTATTGATTTCTCTAATTTTGAATTTATAATCAGTATAGTAATTTTATAATAAAAATTATTTATATAAAAAATTAATTTTATCAGATATCGATAAATAAATTATATTTTATTTTATAAAATAAATAATTTAATACTATTGTCGTTTATTTTAAAAAACTAAAATATAATTTGCTCATGTATTTACTAATATCAGATAAAATTGATTATTTGCATAACTTATTTTTATTGTTGGATTTACGATATGAATGGTTTGAATTATTATTATGAATTTGGGATAGTATCTGTGAAATAGGTATAGAAGATAGTGATATAGAGATGTGTCATTTTCGATAAATATAGACTATTTAATTGATGTTTTATAAGTTCATGTATACAATAAATTTGTACCATATTAATGTTTCAAATAAAATTTTGAATATTTAATATTATTTTACAATTGAAGCTCAAAGATCTATGATTTATAGCTCATGCTTAACTAGGCAAGTAGATGAACCAGCATTCTCTTACAGATTTTTATTTGTCTAATATTTCACATTTGTAATGAGAAAGAAGATTTACCCATTGTTTCTTATTCGCCACAAAAAAATCTTGCCTAATTTACTAATTTGTGAGAAAAGATTAATATTTGATATTTGAGAGGGAGGTTTTATGAGCTGGAAATGGGCCATGGAAAGGGCCGGGCAAGTTGAAGGCCTAGCGCGTTTGGGCCAGGATAGCTCTGGGCTTGCCCGGATATGGGGCTGTTCGGCTAAAGCCCAAGACCAAGCTACTTGAACTCGCACAGGTGGGAACCGTGCTACTTGCGTTGTTCGGCAGGAAGGCTCGCGCCTTTAGCTCGGCAGGAAAGTTCACGTCTTTAGCTCAGCAGGAAGGCCTTTGTTTCACCCGCGTGACCTATTTCGAGCTCGGCTCTGCCGGAGTGCAATTGAGTTCGGTCGGTATGGAGCTCGGTTAGTGAGCATTCAGGCATGTGGCGCAGTACGGTCGTGTGAGGCCGGGGTGATTCCGCCGGTCTGCCGGGCTCCGCCAAGATATCCTGACAGTTTGGTTAGGTGGTGATTGCTGGATTTGTGCTGACAGATGGGATAGCAGCACCACGTGTCGAGAGACTAATGGGAGTAGATTTGGGGCGCAGAAGGTATATAAGCGTGTCTGCGCCTCCTATGCTGGGACAGATGATCATTTGGTGAGATACACTTAGACATTCAACTCTCTCATCTCTCTCTCTATCCCTGAGTGTGTGCTAACTTGATCGTCGGAGGGGTTTTCCGGCCACACATCGCCGGGTAGCTCACCGCCGTTGTGTTCGTAGGTTGATCGGACAGACAGGGAGCTGGGAAGAAAGGAGTACGGGCTCGCCGGAATATTTGCTCCCCGTACAATTGGCGCCGTCTGTGGGAACTTGATAGACAAAACCTTGTCTTCCCAGCTCATCTAATCGCCGTCCATGGTGAACAACGACGAGATTCCGTTGTCCGCCATCGACGGAGTTACCCCAGAGTCAGCCAGATGGAGAGAAGGACACCCCGCCATTTCTCCGATGGGGAACCTGGAGACTTCTCAAGGAAGACATTCAAGAGACGCGCGGGATAAGCGCGGAAGAAGCTTTGGTCATTCTCGGAGTCCAGATGGTCACCGGCGGCGGAGAGAATCGCACGCCAGACGTCTGGAACACAAGTTAAGGGACCAAGACGCCATCATTTGGAGAATGGCGGCGGAGATGGAGGATCTTAAGCGGCATGTTAAAGGGAAGGGTGTAGCTGGAGTGGGAACCACAGTGAGCGCACCCAACCCCGCCGTTCAGGCAGTCAGAGCTAGCGGCACACTCCGTCCCTCTCAATCACCAGAAGTAACAAGGTTGGAGATTCCCACGCGCCCGTAGAGAAGTCTAGCGCGCAAGATAGCACTTACCAACCCTCACGTCCGGCGACGACGTCAAGGTACTCCTACTCCGCTCGTTTAGAGGATTTGCGGGTAGTCTTGAAGGAGCGGGCTCGCCGGCGGGGAGACTCAGAGGGTGCCGGCGTTCCAGCGGTTATCCTATGGGGGTCGCGCCAGTGAAGAGGTCATAATGCCTCCACCCCGCCTTGCTGTGCCTCCTCCTCCGGACACGGATTTGGCGAGGCTGAGCGCCACTCCTTTCTCCCTAGAGATAGAAATAACACCGCTTCCCGCGGGCTACCACCAGCCAAAGTTCACGCTCTACGACGGAAAAGACCGATCCATACATGCATGTAAGCCACTTTCGACAAGTCATGGCCGGACATAGGCGGAATGACGCTCTTATGTGCCTTATCTTCCCGTCAAGTTTGGGCGAGCTGGGCTTGAAATGGTTTGAGAGGCTGCCGGAGGGGAGTGTCGAAAGGTGGCAGCAGTTGGCGGAAGCCTTTGTGACGCGTTTCAAAACCAACACCAGAACGCCAAAAGAAGTTGACCACCTTCTTAGAGTGAAGATGAAGCCGAGCGACACACTCAAGGCATACAACTCCAGATACTGGGAAACCTTCAATGAGATCTTGGATTGCCCGGTCAACTTGGCAATCACACAATATAAGCGTGGTCTCCCGGTCGGACATAGACTGCGAGACTCGCTTACCATGCACCAGCCGACATCCATGGGCCAACTCATGCAGCGCATCAACGAGCACATCCGAGTAGAAGATGATGCGGCAGCATCTACCACAAAGGCAACTCCGGTAGCAACAGACAAGAGGTCGGCTGGCAAGGTGCATGCGGTCGGACAGGAGACCAACCGTTTAAATGATCGCGCCGAGGAATCTGACCGAGGTTCAAATCGTCGAAACCGAGGTAGGGGTCGGCGGAATGACCGAGATGCATACCCCCCCGACGACGTAGCTGATGCAAACAGAAGGTTGAAAGCTTGGACGGGCATCACTACGGTCTTTAAGATTCCAATCTATCGCATACTTAGTGAAATCCGTGACGAGGATTACATCCGGTTTCCTGCTAAGTTAGGCGATGCGCAAAAAGGCTTCAATCCGTGGTACCGCTGCACATACCACCGGGAGCGCGGACACCGGACAGAGGACTGTTTGCCTCTAAAGCAACACTTTGAGGAGCTAGTCGCAGCCGGACACTTGGACCTTTACATTGATGAGGGTGTGAAGGCCGCACATCAAGCCCTGGTTGACCCACGTGGACCGGATGACCTGGAGGCGCCCCTACAAGGAGTTATTAATGTCATCTACCGCATAGTGGAGCTGGCGTGTGTGTGCGAGCTCCGAAGTATGATCAAGAAGGCAGAACACATGAGGGAAGTTTTGTCAGTCCAGCTCGCGATCAAGAGGGGGAAGACCGAAGAGAAAGACGTGATCAATTTCTCTACAAGGAACTTAGAGCGCATTCAGACGCCGCATAATGATGACTTAGTGGTCACACTTCGCGTCAAGGAATTCGATGTCAAGCGCATCTTGATCGACCAGGGAAGCTCGGTCGAGATCATGTATTACGACGCGTTCAAACAACTTAAACTCCGAGATACAGACTTGGCTCCGGCAACTTCGCCACTGGTTGGATTCAACTCGCAACCGGAGTGGCCTTTGGGAAAAATTATTTTGCCGGTCAAAGCGGGATCCGTGATCAAGCAAGTGGAGTTTTGGGTATTGCAAGTGCCGTCTACATATAACCTGATCCTTGGAAGGGGATGGCTTCACGCTATGCAAGCCGTAGCGTCGACCTACTATCAGGTGATGAGATTCTCTCGGCTATGGGGGCAATTGAGGAAGTTTGGGGCGATCAGGTCATGTCGAAGCAATGCTTCGTGGCAGTGAACGGGAGCCGAATTGCCAAAGGCTTCGTCCAAATGATTGAAGGACCGGAAGACCGAGGAGTCCTTGACGACGTGGGCACCAAGGCTTAGGACAAAGCCGTTGAAGAGTTGGTGGAAGTGCGGATTGACACGGAGAGCTCGAACAAGTTCTTCTTGCTCGGATCAAGCCTTACCGTCCAGGAACGGACCGAGATGGTGGAATTTTTTATGGCAAATATCGAAGTCTTCGCATGATCGCCTTACGACATGCCCGACATCGATCCGAGTTTTATTTGCCATCACCTCAATGTTTTCTCTGGGGCAAAGCCGGTCATTCAGAGAACGAGGAGATCGGCGCTACACCATGCTGAGGTAGTTACAGAAGAGGTGAAGAACCTGCTTGAGGCACGAGCTATTCAGGAAGTGCACTACCCTCGGTGGATTTCAAACACGGTCATTGTACCTAAGAAGAATCGAAAGTGGTGAGTTTGCGTCGACTACAAGACCGTCAACCGAGCTTGCCCTAAAGACAGCTTTCCTCTGCCCAGAATAGACCAGCTTGTCGATCTAACGGCCGGACATAACAGGCTCAGCTTTTTGGATGCCTACCGTGGCTATCATCAGATTGCCATGAATGGCCCCGACCGTGAGATCACCTCTTTCACTACTCCAAGGGGACTCTTCTGCTACCGAGTCATGCTTTTTGGTTTGAAGAACGCCGGAGCAACTTTCCAAATGATGGTGACCAAGATGTTTGCTCCTCTGCTAGGCCGGACAATGGAGGCTTATATTGATGATATGATGGTCAAAAGCCGGCATCAAGCAGACCACTTGTCCGACTTGGCCGAGATGTTCGCCATTCTCAAACGACACAAGCTACGCCTGAATGCGTCTAAGTGTGCCTTTGGCGTGGGATCCGAAAAATTCTTAGGTTTTCTAGTCACAAACCGAGGCATCGAGGCAGACCCCACACAAATCAGAGCCGTACAAGAATTAAAGCAGCCAAGCTCGGCTAAGGACGTGCAGCATCTGGCCGGAATGGCCGTTGCGCTTAACCGATTCATAAGCCGGTCATCAGATCGCTGCTGCCCTTTCTTTCAAGCTTTGAAATCAAAGTTCTCATAGGATGAAGAATGTGACCGGGCTTTGGCCGAACTCAAGGAGTATCTGTCTTCAACACCACTGTCAGCGAAGAACTTTACCTTTATCTGGCCGTTTCTCAACATGCAGTTGGTGCGGTGCTTATCCGGTCGGAAGGAATCAAACACTTCACTATCTTCTACGTAAGCAAAACCTTGCTACCGGCAGAGTCGAGATACTTGCCGTTGGAAAAACTTGCGTTGGCATTGATAATGGCCTCTAGGAAGTTGGCGCACTATTTCTATGCTCATACAATCATTGTTTTGACCGAGTTCCCCCTCAAAGCTTTGTTCGAGCGGGCGGACTTCTCCTGTCGAATTCTCAAGTAGGCAGTCGAATTAGGACAGTTTGACGTCAAGTTCCAGCCACGCACTGCCATAAAGGCCCAGACATTGGCCAATTTTGTTGCCGAATTCTCACCCGGGATTCATCCCGTCTGCCTAGTGGATCTTGCGGTGGCAGCCGAGGAGGTGAGTGCAGATTTAACCGAAGTAACATAGCAAGGCGATGTTGGTGACGCGGAACTTGCGCGCCCCGCCGAAGAACCTTTAGCTAGTACGACACTATAGCCCAGCAATGCGACGACGGAGTTGGGTATTACCGACCAACCTGCTTTGTCCGGTGCCGCATCACCAGGAGAGGAGGAAGTGGAACCGATCAGCATTGAACTTGACGCCGCACAGCCGAGCGACCATGCCCCCATCCACCTGCAAGCCTCCCAGGACCCCTCAGAATGTTGGAAGCTCTTTGTGGGCGAAATGTGGAAACTTTTCGTAGATGGGGCTTCTAACCGCCATGGTGCCAGGCTGGGCGTAGTTCTGATTTCGCCAGACGGACTGACCATCGAACACTCTATCACCCTTGGATTCCCTGCATCAAACAATGAGGCTGAGTACAAGGCGCTTTTGACTGGGCTCAAGAGCGCGCTTCAGATGCACGCATCCGAGCTAATGGTTTATAGTGATTCCCAACTTGTGGTTAACCAAGTTTCTGGGTTTTACGAAGCTAAAGACGACAGAATGGCAAAATACCAAGCTCTGGTAAGAGACCACATCAAGCGATTCCAGGCAATAAGGGTCCAACAAATTGGTCGTGAAGAAAACGGCCGAGCAGACGACTTAGCCAGCCTTGCTTCCATGGTCAATAGCACATCTCCCAGCCCTCTCCTGATTGAATTCCTTCCGAGGCCCAGCATTGGGGAAGCCGAGCAGATAGAAGTACTCTGCACCGAGCTAGGACCTTCTTGGATGGACCCAATTATCCTTTTCCTCAAAGATCGGTCCATTCCCACCAACAAAAAAGAAGCACATAAAGTCCGGGTGAAGTCAGAGCGGTTTTGACTCTCTCCATCTGGCACTTTATACAAGAAGTCTTTCACCGGTCCTTATCTCAAGTGTGTACACCCAAGCAGCGTGGAAGCTGTCCTGTACGAAATTCACGAAGGCATATGCGGCAGTCACATAGGGGGCAGATCTCTAGCCTACCGGGCTATCTCGCAAGGATATTGGTGGCCGTGCATGCAAGCAGACGCACAGAAGTATGTTCGCAAATGTGAGAAGTGCCAGAAGTTTGCCCACCAAATCCACCAGCCGACCAGGGAACTTCTTCCCCTCACCAGCCCTTGGCCCTTTGTGATGTGGGGGCTAGATATAGTGGGGCCACTTCCAACGGCACCAGGCAACCGAAAGTTCTTCATCGCGGCTACAGACTACTTCACCAAATGGGTTGAAGCCGAGCCTTTGGCGACAATCAAAGAGAAAGACGTCAAACGGTTTGTCTGGCAGAACGTGGTAATGCGGTTTGGCGTCCCCAAAATTCTGATCTCTGATAACGGCACCCAATTTGACGGCCGCCTATTCAGAGGATTTTGTGAAGACTTGAAGATTGAATTCTACAACTCTACCCCGGCTTACCCGTAGTCTAACGGTCAAGTCGAAGCATCAAACAAGACCATTCTTGACGGGTTGAAGAAAAGGCTTGAGAAAGCCAAGGGAAAATGGGCCGAGGAACTCTCAAGCATTCTTTGGGCATACCGAACGACCCCGCGGCGATCCACCGGGGAAACTCCTTTTGCCTTGGCATATGGCATGGAAGCGGTCATCCCTTTGGAAGTCGGTATGCCCACCCTCCGCAGTGAAAGTTTTGAGCTCGAGCTGAACGCCGAAGCCATTGCCCTGGAATTGGACCTAGTGGAAGAACGCCGGGAAAAGGCTCTCATCCATGTGGCCGCCTACCAACAAGAGCTTTCAAGAAAATACAACAAAATAGTGCACCCCAGACCGTTCAAAGTAGGCGATTGGGTTTTGAGGAAGGTCATGGGCAACACCCTGGTGCCAGGTGAAGGCAAACTAGGGGCAAACTGGGAAGGACCCTACAAGATAACCGGTCTTGCGGGCAAGGGGGCATACCACCTGGAGGACTTGGAGGGAAGAGAAATACCCCGGCCATGGAATGCGGCCAACCTCAAACTGTACTATTTTTAGCTTTTGTGTTCTTTTTGTGCAAAGGAATTTTTTGCCTCACACTTCAGAATGTAATATTCTTTTTGTCAATATAATAGAAGTGTCTCATCTTTGCTTTAGCATTCAGATTGTTGTTTTTTACTTTGAGATGTCAACCGAGATGTTTTATTCCGGTTGACTAAGTTGATGATTTGTTCAACATTGAGGTTTTCAACCGAGATGTTTTATTCCAGTTGACTAAGTTGATGATTTAGTCAACTTCTTTGAACTTCAACCGAGATGTTTTATTCCGGTTGACTAAGTTGATGATTTATTCAACTTTTGTGAAACTTCAACCGAGATGCTTTATTCCGGTTAATTGAGTTGATGATTTACTCAACTTTGAGATGTCAACCGAGATGTTTTATTCCGGTTGACTAAGTTGATGATTTGTTCAACTTTGAGGTTTTCAACCGAGATGTTTTATTCCGGTTGACTAAGTTGATGATTTAGTCAACTTCTTTGAACTTCAACCGAGATGTTTTATTTCGGTTGACTAAGTTGATGATTTATTCAACTCTTGTGAAACTTCAACCGAGATGCTTTACTCCGGTTAACTGAGTTGATGATTTACTTAACTTTATGATTCAAACCGAGATGTCTTTTCTGGTTAAATAAGTTAAACAAGATGGTTTGTTTTACCAAAGTATTTTGTCCGGCTGAAGTTATTTAGCTTGAAGACCGTGCAAACACTTGATGAAAATTAAAATTTTTCATTGATGTGCAAAATAATTACAAGAGGAGGGGCAGATAGCCCGGTTACATTTTCAAACAAAAAAGAAGACAGTAAAGGAAAACTAAACTAAGGGGGAAAGGTCTGTGAATTCATCCCCAGTCGCGGTCGCCTCCAGATCGACCGTGGTTGTGGTCTCCTGGACACCGGTCTGCTCCTGGCCGGCCTGCTTTGGGCGGTTGTCACCCTCGGTATCTTCCTCGGCGTCGTCCGCTTCTTCTTCCTCGGCCTCAGCCTGCAACGCGCTGAAGACGTCGTTGGCATATAGCACCAGGTACGTCGGCAGAAAGGCAGCTGGGGGAGAGGCAAACACGTCGGTCCCAGATCCTTGGCCGAGCTGTTCACAAGTAGCCTTCCAGCCCGCCTTGAAGAAGATGTCTTGGGTGGCATGGACTTGCTTCGTGTAGCTCTCCTCGGCCTCCTTGAAACTGGTGTTGTTGGCGTTCTCCAGCTCCTTCTTCCTTGACTGGTTCAGCGCCTCCAGCTCGGCTTGGAGTGTGTCCCTCTCTTGCTTGGCAGCTCCAAGCTGGCCGAGCAACCTGGAGTTGTCGGAATTTGCTATCTCCAGCGAAGCCTTGGATCGTCCAAGCTCGGCTTGAAGGTGTTCAACCTGGCTTGTAGCATCAGTTGCCTTCTGCCAGAGTCGGTGGATCCTTTCCATCACCAAGTGTTGTTTCTGGATGGCCTGCATGAAGAAAACTCTATCAGATGAGGGAAACTGAGCAAACACTTGGAAAAATTTGAACAAAGTATGCAAAGTTCTTACCCGGTCATGGACTTGACCGAGGACTTCACCAGCCGGGTATCCGGTACGTGGTCGCTGCCGACCACATCGCTCGGTAGCAACAAGGCCTTGGTTAGGTCAAAGGCCAGCAGGTGCTCCTTGTCATCTTTGACCGAGGCGATTGCCGGGATCTCCTTACCTCGGTGTTTGAGCTGCGGCCTCCATGGCGGAGTTGGGTCAGCTATCATGGCAGGTTGCTCGGTGTTAAGCTCGGCAACTAGCTCGGTGGAAGGGTCTGCACGTGGACTTTTGCCAGCCCGGCGGTTGTCTTTGTTGGTTTGCCCGGCGGCAGGAGACGCCAGTGCAACCACGGTCCCGCTGGATTGCCCGGCAGTAGGAGAGCGGGTTTGGATGCTCAGTATGTCGGTGGAGGTGGCGGTGATGAGGTTCTTGATACGGCTTCTCTTGGCCATCTCTTCTGCCTCGGTCAATCGGATGAATGGCACGTCCGGTAATGTGGGATCGGGAGGTGGAGATGGAGCGCAAAGAAAGTCTGTGACTTTACTCTGGCGTGGAGCTGAATATCTGTATGTCGGTGTGTAACCGAGGAGCTCGTGGCAATCCCGGTTACGGTAGCGGAGCGCGGTTCTGATGGCTGCTTTGTTAGGATAATGATAGTGGGCTTGCAAGGCTTCGATTGTTGCAAAGGAAAGTAGAAAAAATGTCAAGTACAGAATAGTAAAGAAAGATAAATTGACCGAGCAGGTAGCACGGCTTACATGTTGAACTAAAGTTCTTGCTAATGAACCAGCCCGGTACGTCGGCTGTTTCATAGTTGCCGGACACCTAGAAAAAGTCATCATCGTGCAAGTCCTTGTCCGGGGTGCCGGTCACTATCTTCTCTTTGCCCGGTCTAATTTTTAAATAGTAGGCGAGGCCGTTGCCTGTGTGCCCTAGGGTGTATTGGCAAAGTATCTCAGCTATCCCTAAATTGGTCCCTAACCGGTTGTTCAGCTCGTGGATCCCGTTGATTATTCTGTAAGTGTTGGTTGAGACTTGGGTAGGTGCTAGCCTGGTGCGTCGCAAGAATTCGGTCATGAGTGGGTTAACCAGGAAGCGGAGACCTCCTTCTATGACGGATAGCACGGTGAAGGGGCATTGGTCTAATCTGCCCCATGGATTTGTGTCAACGGCACCGAGCTCTAGGTGAACGTCGGCCGGGATACCGTACTCTTCCCGGAACGCGGCCAGGGCAACCGGAGTGTCGACAAGGAAGCGGTAGCGCCCCATGTGTAGCCGGCTGGTTTAGCTCGGCTGAGGTGGTTTGGCACAGAATGGTGTTTGATGGCTGCTCGGTCTTTGAGAGCCTCGGTATTGGTCTGTGGTCCCCTTGGACTCTGCAAGAAAATGAGGGTAATTATAAGTGGAAGCGCGGTCGCGTAAAATGAGCTTGACTTTAGCTCGGTCAGGAAGAGTGCCAGACCACCTCGGTCGCGAAGGCAAACCAAGGAGCTCGGTCACTCAAGCGGACAAGATGTTAGCCCGGTTGAGCGACCAAGTCCCCTGCCTACCTCGGTTTCTACTAAGGTTTTGGCAAACTTGTAATTTGCTCGATCTTAACGTTTTTTGGGATTAAAAGAAGACCTGGAGCCCGGTCCGCTCCAGATCTTCAGGTGTTCATCAGTGAAGCTGAAGAACAGCAAGGAGAACAAGGGGCAGGGGAGGGTTTTGGGGAGCTATACCCTAAAATATATGGTTTTAGTGCCCTAAAACAAGAAATATCAAATGAAACGGTCATAAAAAGATTCGAAGAGCTTACCAGTAGAGGCGAATGCAGATCTTTCAGGCACGAATGCGGAAGGAGGGCAAGAGTGAGAGCTGCTGAGGGCACTGGAGCTCTGGATCAACAAGAATGAAGGAGAGTCAGTAAGAACGAAAAGTGAAGGAGAAGTGACGTATAAATAAAAGTGAGAGACCGCCAAAAATTTTGAATGTAAATGGACGTGATGGTTGGCTGCTCGAGGCCAATAAACGAGCGACGCGTGTCCCAATTAATGGCGGCGTCAGAGTTGAAGAGACATGAAGGCGAGATGAGGCGTCGGCCGAGCAAATCGAGGAACCGAGCACTGGAATTAGTGCGGTTGATGTCTTGCAAACAACAGACCGAGGAAGGGTCTACCCCGGTCGGATCATGTAATCCCGGCACGCTTTTGCGGACGGAATTAAGGGGCAATTGAGAGGGAGGTTTTATGAGCTGGAAATGGGCCATGGAAAGGGCCGGGCAAGTTGAAGGCCTAGCGCGTTTGGGCCAGGATAGCTCTAGGCTTGCCCGGATATGGGGCTGTTCGGCTAAAGCCCAAGACCGAGCTACTTGAACTTGCACAGATGGGAACCGTGCTACTTGCGTTGCTCGGCAGGAAGGCTCGCGCCTTTAGCTCGGCAGGAAGGCCTTTGTTTCTCCCGCGTGACCTATTTCGAGCTCGGCTCTGCCAGAGTGCAACTGAGCTCGGTCTGTATGGAGCTCGGCTAGTGAGCATTCGGGCATGCGGCGTAGTACGGTCGTGTGAGGCCGAGGTGATTCCGCTGGTCTGCCGGGCTCTGCCAAGATATCTTGACAGTTTGGTTAGGTGGTGATTGCTGGATTTGTGCTGACAGATGGGATAGCAGTACCATGTGTCAAGAGACTAATGAGAGTAGATTTGGGGCGCAGAAGGTATATAAGCGTGTCTGCGTCCCCCATGCTGGGACAGATGATCATTTGGTGAGATACACTTAGACATTCAACTCTCTCCTTTCTCTCTATTCCTGAGTGTGTGCTAACTTGACCGTCAGAGGGGTTTTCCGGCCACACACCGCCGGGTAGCTCACCGCCGTTGTGTTCGTAGGTCGATCGGACAGACAGGGAGCTGGGAAGAAAGGAGTACGGGCTCGCCGGAATATTTGCTCCCCGTACAATATTAGATTAGAAATGTAAAATAATAGCCAAGCAGACCATTAACCTGCATTTTCTTCACATTTCATAAATTCTAATAGAGAGTCACTACTTTACTAGTTAAATGTGAAAGAAGATTGACCCATTGTTTCTTATTCACCACAAAAAATCTTGCCTAATTTAAGCCAAGTTTGGGAACTTGTAAAAAAGTCAAAAAGTTACTCAAAAAGTTAAAAAGTTAACACTATTCACCAAAAGTCAACAATTACGGCTGCACAACTCCTAAATCAATTTTTTCCCTACAAATCAATTTTTACAATTTTTTATTACACATTTTTCCATAAAAAGTCAAAAAATTAACTCAAACATCCATATTTTCAACTTTAATTTTTTAATCCAAAAAGATAAAAAGTACACTTATTTAGGACACCCCAAACAACTCCTTACTAATTTGCGAAAAAAGACTAATATTATTACAAATGTAAAATGAATGGCCAAGCGGATAAATAACCTGCATTTTCTTCACATTGTATAAATTCTCATAGAGAGTCACTAACTTATTAGTTAACGGTGACACCAAGACTTAAGAGTCTTAGAACTTGTTTGGAAAGTTAGCTATTTTAGTTAATTTTTTAATTTTTTAATTTTTTTAGACTGATTAAAAAAGTTGTGTTTGAGAAGTTAGGTTTCGTTTGTGATTTGGGTTTATTTTTTGACTATTTTAGCCTGAGGCTAAAATGTCTCGTTTGGTATAGATTTTGACTTTTTAAATTTTTTGAGAGAAAAAAATAAAATGATTCTGGTTTGGATGTGATATTTTTTAGCTTGGAGCTAAAAAGCCTATTTTATCTTTTTGTGACTATTTTAGCCCAACCCACCCCAACCCATTATGCCAAATCAGTGCTTAGTTCTTGTTTTTTGTAGTTGATTTGATAGTTGTGAGAGAAAAAATGAAATAATTATGGTTTGAATGTGATATTTTATCTTATTAATTATTTTAACCTATTTTGTCTTTATTGACTATTTTAGCTCAAAATCATCTTCCCAAATAGGGTTGGATGTATTTTAAATCAAAATTTTATAGAAATATTGAAGAGTTAACTATTATAGGTGGATAGAGAAACTAGAAAAAATGTATTTTAATAGCATCTTTATAACTAAAAAGAGAATTCTTATCATGATTTCAAGTAATTACTTTTGTATAGGTATTTCAAATCTATCATGATGAAATTCTTTTATACAATCTTAAAATATTTGGATAAACTATTTAAATTTAAATTATTCTTCTTATGCTTTTTTCTAAAATGATTAATGTCATATCCATACCTTTTAAATCGATAAATACAAAGGCAACGTTATTTTTACTGGAATTCAATACTTGTGCAAGAGCCAACAATGATCAGCCCAATGAACATGTAGGCCTGAAATTGAATCAACTCGTATCAGACCTTATGATGCCCAACTCTAAACGATGTAAAACGGGCCGGCCCTGCCCTAAATATGTTGGGCTAAGGCTGACAGGCTCTCGCGAAATTTTTGAGTCTGATCAAGCCCTTTTTCAAAACCCAGGGCACAGTCCCATTCTTTAGTCTTGGGGCCTAGGATTTTGGCCCAATTTTCTCGGTTCTTTTTCTCGCAAAAAAATTGGCCCAATCTCTCTAACCAAGGCTATATTGAAGGTGTTTGTTTGGGCTTTTATAACTTCTGGCTTTTGAAAAGCTATTTTTTATTGTTTAGTTAAATTTCTTTCAAATAACTTTTGATTCTAACAACTTATTTTAAGTCAAAAAAGCTGATTCTGAGAAGCTGCTCACCCCTTACTTCTGATTATCAACTTCTGCTATGAACATGTTAATTTACGATTATACTCTTAGATTTTTTTATTTTTTATTTTTTTAAAAATAGAAAAAGACCCAAATAGACTATAGAATATTATTATTATTTTTTATGAGAGATTTAGATGAGTAGTGAATAATAAAAAATAAAAGTTAATTGAAAAAGCTACTCCACAACTTATTTAACAAACACTACTTAGCAACTTAAATCTATAATCCAACAGCTACACCAAACAGATTTACAGTTTCTGATTAAAGTCATAATCTATAATCTGTTCAGTTATAATGTATAATCTGTTTTAACAGCTATACCAAACGGGGCCATTATTAAGTTGGGTAGAGAGATTTGACTATCATTTCTTTCATATATTTTTTCTTAGTTAAATTGCACTGACCTTCCCTTAGATTTAGAAAAAGATAATAAAATCAATATTTTAGACATAATTAATTATACTGACATTTTTTTTGGTAAAGTTAAATAGACCGAAATTAATGCAAATGTTGTGAAAACACAAAAATAAACAATGAAAAAGTATATATTTTCATATAAAAAAGATGACAATATCATTTTTCATTCATATAACTGTCAAATTCTTGATAAAAAAAGGCCAAGTGTTACATAAATTAAAATTATAAGATGTAATTATCTTAAAACTACAGAGTTGACTGTATTTTATTTTCTTTGTTGGTGACGTGTGTTTTGTCTTTGTCTAGACGTTTTTCTTTATGTCTATCTTCTCTTCACACACACTCTCTCTCCATTCCTTTCTCATTGTTCTTTCTCCTCTTGTCTTGTGTCACTCCTTTCTTATTCTTCTCTTTTTTTGTTGTCTTTTATCACAATCCTGCTCATTCACATGAGAATAAAACATGCCATGAAGTAGAATATATAGAACTAGATACGACATACAAACATGAATCTTCACTTTTTATACCAACATAGCAGATACAAAAACATAAATTTGAGACACCATATTGTATTCACACCATCTATTTTAGTGTAGGTCCTGCGCACATTTATATGCGACTCACGTCAATAAATGTTGTGAATGTTATGTATGACAATAACAAACACGACATTAAACAACTAATCAGATACAAAAGGCGAGAAAATTACAAATCGTCATACAGGTCTAATGAACCATGCAAATGTTTGAGCTTTTCACTGGTCAACTATACACACAAAATTTTCACAGAATGCAACAATTGCAAGACCCATATAAATGGAATCCACAAACTCACTTTTTATCTCACATCAGTGTTTCATTATGTGAAAACTCTTCTGTGCAGTTAGAGACTCTCTTTCCATTAGCTAGGGATTGCATAGTGGGTAATGTGGATGACATCTTCAGGGTTGGATGGTGGGTGAGACTTGTTTTTCATCCTCAATTGCAAGTACTCATTGTATATAAATCCTCTGTATTTTGGTGGCTCTCCAATTTCTTTGGTGAAGTGTGGCAATGGTTCAACCCACTTGTCTCCCTCCAAGTTATAGAAAAAGGCATATGAGTAACGGCCTATTCCTTTTCTTCTCACCACTCTATGAGTAGCACTCTTGAACTTCTTGTTGCTTAGCACCTTCAACATTTCCAAAAGGTCCAAAAGATATGAAACAATAAACCATTTGAATAAATTTGCTCAGTTGTGTTTGCGTTTTCTGTTCTTGTCCAAATTGTCTTTTAGCAAATTTTCTAAAAACAACCCAATTTTAGGGGTTCAACTTGTGTCCAATTGGAGATTTGGATTAGAAGGTCCAATCCAAGTATGTGGGCCTAATACATGTATCGCTTTGATTTTATAACAAAATTATATCGATTCACTAATTGTATCTACATGATTTCATTATACCAGTATGATAAAATACATGATTATAATTATCCAATCAATTTAATTTTTTCATAAATAATCTAGATACATACATATAATAATTGGACAAAAGAAATTATTGAATTAGGATCTATAATGGACCATAGGTCGATATTAGACCGTCTAGTCCAATTCGTCAATTGTAGGCAAGTTAGAATCATTTTTAAAGAATCTTAAAAGCTATTAGGGTGGATTTTTCAAACTTTTCATCGTTTTATTTTTGAAACCCAAAAAAATAAAAAATAAAAATGAAAACACAACGAAACAGAGCCAATTACATGGAAATGCAATCGATACTACAAACAAACTGTTTCAGAAAGAGTTTTGGAAGTTACCTGAATAACATCACTCACATTGACAACCATTGTGCCTTGAGTAGGAGGGATCGGAATCCATTCCCCATCCTTTCGAACTTCCAGGCCTCCAACCTCATCCTGGATCACAAACGTGATGCAATTCCCATCTTCATGTTCAGATATTCCATTATTTTCAGTCTCAGTCGCTGGAAAGTAGTGCATGGCCGCCATGAAGTCCCAGCTTCGGTCATGATTGTATTCTTGAAGGAAGTTGGGAGGGAGACCTAAGCACTCATTCAATATGCTCTCCACAATCTTGCCTGTCTTGGTGAAGTAGGAGAACATCTCTTCCAGTACTTCCCTGACAACATATATATCAAAAGCATAGTGGGTTATATATGTCTTTTGTGTATTCAATTCTCACAAAACCGGACACAGAATATACATTAACAGACAAGATTTTATAGAGTTTGTTGTGGGCTCTATTTTTTAAAAATCTTATCCGTGCATATACATTTATGCTGTATTTGATTGGGAGATTTAGGAAAAGATTTAAAAAGGGAAATGAAAAAAGAAGGTGAAATGTGAATAAAATATACCTACATTTCACCTAGTTTCACACACCTTTTTCCTTTTCTTTTCCAAATTCCTTCCCAAATCTCTCAACTAAACACAACATTAATGTCTAATTTTGTGACTGATTTCTATATTTGTAAACTTATTCTTTTATGTTTTGTATTGCAACATTTATTAAGCTGAACATATAGAAAAATAGGTTTCCACATTCAGTGGTGCAGCTAGAAAATTTACGCTCCGAGTTTTGGTTTGAGTTTTCTTCTTAAAAAAAAAATAATAATAATAAAAAAAGAAGAAGTAGTGTTTTGGTTTAAGTTGGAACCAGAGTAATAACAGTATGAGTTTTTAAAAAAAAAAATTGTTGGGTAATAATACCCGAGTTATTCATAAATTACAACATTATATTACAAAATTAACAAGTTTTAGTTCGATCCTCAATCCTACATTGGTTTTTTTGTTTATATAAGAAATAGCCTCAAGTTTTGGTTCATGTTTTGTTCAAAAAAAAGAAAAATGTTCCGGTTTGAATTGGAACTGCGAGTTACAACACAGTTTTTTTTTTTTTTGCCAAAAACAAATTTTTTTTGGCTTGCATCTCAATTCATTTTTACACCCACAACAAACAAACAGAAAAAAACAAACAAAAAAAACAAACAAAAAAAAAAACAAAAACAATCAACAACATACAACGTGAATGTTGGGGGAATAATTGGCATCTTACAATAAGATAGTCTGGACAGCCTGTTTTTGCGTCTATGCTTGTTTTGGAATTTCATCGAACACCAGGCATGTTACATGAGGGGGAAAAAATGGCAAAATTCATCTTACCCTTGTGTTTGAAGACAAATCATTTTATTCTTTTATGTTCAAATATAATTAAAATTATAATTGAAATTGAGTTTGTATAGAATTTTATATATAAATAGAAAAAACATGTTGATGTGGCTTTTTTTTAAAAAAGTAAGGAAAAATGTTTGGTAGCTCAAAATTTTGTGGCTCAAATGGCTCAAATCTGTTAAAACGACGTTGTTTTACACTCATTTACACTCAAAACGATGTTGTTTTGAGTGATTTGAGCCATTTGAGCCACAAAATTTTGAGCTACCTAGCATTGTTGAACAGTAAGTCTTTAGAATGTGCCACCAAAGTAATTGAGAGGGAGATTTATGATCCGGAACTGGGCCGAGGCAACGGCCGAGAAGATTGGCAGCCGAGTGGATCATGGCACCGAAATGATCCCCGGTCCAAATAGAATGGGGCTACCGGGCCCTGGGCTGGGCGAGTGTTGGGCTGGGTATGCGCCGCCCAGTCCGTATGTATGTTGCTCGGCTAAGGCGACGCTCGGTTGGACCGAGCTACGTGGATGGCATAGGCGAAGCCGGTCAGGTTGGACGGCGTCCCGAAAGGTGTCATCGACCGAGGTACTTGACTGCTCGGCAGAAGGCCAACCACAGTCAAGCGGACTGACCAGCGCCCGGAAAGGCGCGGTCAGCCGAGATACCCAATTGCTCGGCAGGGAGGCCAGCAGCAGGCGTTCGTAAGACATCTCTGGCTCGGCGGTGCCGAGGTGCTGCCTAGCCCGGTTCTCTTGATAAAAGCCAGTAGAGTGCTAGGGCGTAAAGCATAGCCCGGCCGTGGATAGAGCAGCTCGGCTGCCGGGCTTCAGCAGAGAAGGCTGGCATTTGGGATTAGGTAATGTCCAGCATGGTGTGACCTGACAGAGGCATGGTTTATGTGCTGACAGATGGGATAGCAGAGCCACGTGTAGAGAGATCATTGGGAGTAGATATGAAGCGCAGAGAGGTATATAAACAAGTCGGCGCCACCCCTTACGGGGATGGACAATTTTTGTAAGTAAGACTTACATTCAAACTCTCTCCCTTCTCTCTAGTCATTTTTCCAGGTGTGTGGTTCTAACTTGAGCGTCGGAGGTGTTTTCCGGCCACACACCGCCGGGTAGCTCACCGCTTTTGCACTTTCAGGTGATCGGACAGCTGAGGGACTTGGAAGAAAGGAAGTGCGGGTAGCCGGAATATTTTCCCCCCGTACAGTAATGAAAAATACTACTTTTAATAGAAAATTGCCCCGTAGCTCGAAATGCTTAGGCTCAAGTGGCCCGAAAAGTATTATTTTTCTCTCTCCTCTCGCTCCTCTCCTCTCTATCTCTATTCTCGAAACAAAAAGGCACATTCAAATGCTCTCCTCACTCTCACCTTTGTTCCCTCATCCCTCTCATCCCCTAGATCCGTCTCATGCCAGATCTCTCTCATCCCTCTCATCTCTGTTAAACCTCCCTCTGATCACTCTCTGATCACAAAGGAGAACGAACGATGACGAATGACGGCCTGCGACGGCGAACGACGAAATATAGTACACAACAACTCCTCACCTACTGGCGCCGGAAAGTCCTCATTTCTATGTTGGGTCTGCTTGTACTTCGTCTCCATCGCCAAGTTCTCTGCCTCTACTTGCTTTCTTCACTGAGAAAAGTGTTTTGGGTACCAACAATAGTGATGCTACGATTGATCTATGGCGACTGCTGGGGCTTGACTTGCTGTGAATTTGATCAAATCACACTGATGATGATGATGGGTTTGTGATGTTTCTGATGAGTTTGTTTTGTTTGGCTGCTCCAATTGGTCATCTTTCCCTTATTTTTTCAGTGGGAAATCTCAAATTGGAAAAACCAAGCTTTTAACTTTTCTCCTCAATTAGGTGCTTTGTGCCAAGTTGTGAACTTTTCTCTTCAATGTGTGATGTGATCTGTTTGGGTTGTTTAATTTATCTGTGTATAGTATAGGTAAAGGCTATTGGATAAATGGTTAGAGCTTGTTAGGTTTTATTCTTGGCAATCCCGGTTGACAAGGATTTCTATAAGAAGTTGGTTTTCTTTCAAAATTAGGATTACTTTTGTTTTTTTTAAGAAGTTGGTTTTCTTTCAAAAATAGAATTACTTTTGTTTTTTATAAGTAGTTGGTTTTCTCCCAAAACTAAGGCCTCGTTTGGGAACCCTCTTTTTTAGCCAAAAAGTCAAAAAGTTACTAAATTAGTCAAAAAGTTAACAACTCACACCAAAAAGTCAAAGATTCTATTTTCTCTCTACTTTTTGCACATCTTTTCGTAAAAAGCCAAAAAGTCATCCCAAATATACTAGTTTTTTTTAGCTCATAATTTAGCCAAATAGCCAAAAAGTTACTAAATTAGCCTGTTCCCAAACGAGGCCTAAATTAATTCCTCCAGATCTTCTTGTTGGATATTAAGGTTTATATCTGGGGATATTTTGTTAGTTTTCTTTGATGTTTTATTGAGTATTCAACTCATGGTTTAAAGAGAGTACATCAAAGGTTTTGTTTGTTATACACAAGAGAGAGAGAGAGTTGTTCTTCGGTGGATTCTGAAGAATTCGAACCTGAAGCTTCGGTGGATTCTGGAGTGGCTCATCGTAAAGACAATTCCGAGGTGAAGACGGGGTTGGAAGAGGCACATAGAGGTTGGTTCAATTAGGCGTGGATTCGCTAGGTAATTGAGAGTATACCTGTGTAATTCCTTTAAATCTTCTTAGTGGATTGTTTTGTAACTGTTGCCCGTGGTTTTTTAATCACAGTTGGAGGTGTCCAATTGTGGTTTTTCCACGTTAAAATCGTTGTGTTGATTTGTCTTGATTATTTGATTGGGATTGTTATATACTGCTTAAAATTGTTACATAATTATAAATTAATATCTAGGGGATTTCTAGATTTTTCAATTGGTATCAGAGCAGGTCGTTCTATTTTTTTTAAAAAAAATTATTATTTTTTAGAACGAGATCTTGTTTGATTTGTAATAATGGATTCAATTCGTGAGGGAAATTCTATGGTTCGACCACCCCTACTTGACGGATCCAATTATTCTTTTTGAAAAGCTCGGATGAGATCGTTTTAAAAATCTATTGATAAAAAAGTTTGGCAATCTGTCATGTATGGGTGGACTGAACCAACAATTATCGTTGATGGAGTAACTTTCCCCAAACCAATTGATAAGTGGGACACAATTGATTACCAAAATAGTAGCTGGAATAGTAAAGCTATCAATTTTCTTTTTTGTGCTGTCACACCTGAAGAGTTTAGTCGTATCTGTAATTGTGAAGTCGCAAAAGAGGCTTGGGATATCTTACAAACTATTCATGAGGGCACTCCTTTTGTTAAACGCTCAAAACTTCAAAGGCTCACGTCTAGTTTCGAAAACCTTTCAATGAAAGATAGTGAGACCTTTGATGAATTTTATGCGAAGTTGAGTGACATTGTTAATTCCAACTTCAATTTAGGTGAAAAAATACCAGAATCCAAAGTTGTGGGAAAAATTTTGAGATCCTTGCCCGATCGGTTCTAACCAAAAGTTACGGCTATTGAGGAGGCTCAAGATGTTGACAACCTCAAGTTGGATCAGTTGGTTGGAAATCTCCAAACTTATGAGGCACATAGGAATTTCAAAAAGAAACAAAAAGATATTGTTTTTAGTAGTGCTTATAAAGTTAGAGAGGGTTCTGATGAGGATTGTGAGATAGATTCCAAGATTATGGATGCTTTTGTAAAACAATTCAAAAAATCTTTTTTGAAAAAGAATCCTAATCTTTTGGAATCTACTCATACTCATAAATCCAAAGGCAAAGATAAACTCAAAATTAATCCTATAGCCAAGAAAGAAAAAGGAAAGATACAAGGGAACTCTGAAAGTGTCCAATGCTATGAATGCTAAGGATTTGGCCACTTTGCTTCAGAATGCCCCACTCGTTTGAGGAAGAAAAAAGCCCTCGCTATCACTTGGGATGATGAATCAGAATCTGATAAAGATGAAAGTGACGATGAAGATCAAGGCGAAGAGGGGCATAAGTAATTTCTTGCTTTCATGGCGGCTTCTGAAACTGAAGGACAAACAGAGTCTCCGAAGATGTCAGTTGAGAATACCACTGATGATGAATCCTCAGAGAGTGATCATGAAGAGCTTGAGCAAGCTTATGAAAAGTTGTATAAGGAGTCTCTTAACTTATTCAAGTTGAATGACAAACTCACAAAGAAACTCAAAGCATGTGAAAGTGAGAATGTCAAACTTAAGGAGGAGATTTCCGAGGCTAGGATCAATGCCATCAAGATAGCTGATGATCGACAAGTTCTTTGTGCAAAACTGTTGACTTGTGAGACAGAGAGGATTGAGCTACAAGAAACCCATGCCATGTATAAAGAAAAGATTGAATCTCTCGAGATGTCACAAGTTGCTTTAGAAGAACTAATGATCAAGAAAGAGGAAGAGCTAAAGTGTGCTATGGTTACCATTGGTCTTTAGAACAAAGGATCAAAGACTTTGGAGGATATCATTGGGTCTCAACAAATCTGTTCTGACAAGAGTGGCATTGGCTTTGGAGGTAAGAAAGAGCAACAACAGAGTGCATCCACATCTCATGATACAAGAACTCAAGGAAAAGGAGGACAAAAGATTCAACATGAGAATAGACTTCTCAAACTTTCTAGAGTTGGTAAGGTAAAAGAAAAGAAGGTACACCCTGTTTTTATTTGTCATTATTGTGGTATGCATGGTCATATTCGCCCTTATTGTTATAAGTTGCATGGGAGAGTGTATTTGCCTAGACCTATAAATAGGAAGTTGGAAACCATGTCAAGACGAGTTCTCATTGAAAGGGAAGGGAACCATAACGTCAAGACACCATCCAAAAACCGCAATGCTCACAACTTTGTTTATACTAAAGCGGTTTGGGTGAGAAAACTTGACTTGTGTTAATTTGTTTAGTCGTTTTAGTTTTTGGGTTTCTGTTTGTTTTTTTTAGTCTTTTAGTGTGTGCAAGTTCGTTTTATGTCTTGCTTTGTTTAGAAAAAAAAAAAAAAAAATCCCAAAAAGATTTTCTTAGTATGATTTTGCAAGCTTGAAATTTTTGAGATGTCCTAGTGCATATTGGAATTGATAAGAATATCCATTACATGTTAATATGTGTGTGCTTTTTGTGGTCATTACTCATTTTGGAGTGTGTATTTTTTGATTAGTATGTCTCATTCTGTATACACTCTTGGATTAGCAAATATCGGAGTCTTCCGCCTAATGATTATTTTTTCTCTATGGACTTCTGGCATTGTATCTTTTGCTTTTTTAGAGGAATTGACCTATACTAGCATATCATGGGTGATGTTGAGTCTCTTAACCACCTTCCATCTTTTTGCATCTCCATGGCTTTCCCCTCTATTCTTTGTAGTCCAGGCATGAGGAAAAGGCTACCTCAGAGTCACCAACCAGGCCATCCTTATTATATCCATGCTTCTCTGGTTCGGTTTCCATACTCTTGAACGTGTCAACCACCAATGAGTGTGCAAAAGAAAGAAAAAAAAAATGTGAAAAAGAAAAAAAAAATGTGCAAAAGAAAGAAAAGAAAAAGATGTGAAAAAAAATAAAGGATTCATTGATTGAGGGGGAGCCTTCGCTTTTACTCACCAAATACCCCTTGATTCCTAGTGGTTTGACTTTCCGTAGTTATGCTTAGATTCTCTTGTTGGAGGTCCAGCTTTTATATCACTACTAGGATTTGAATCTAGTGTTTGTCGAATCGCAAGAGTCACACACACACTTTTATCATGGGATCTATGCTTTTCACATAATGCATCACTTTCTTTTATGAGGAATTTTCTAGAGGCTGTGCACATTGTGTTTTCAAGTAATTGTGTTTCTTGGATAGTCTTGTGTGTATTAAGGTACTAATCTGAAATTCCTTGTCTGCTCCACCATATTATTTTTTGTTTTTTTCTTCTTGTTCACTGTTTTCAGTGTGTGTGGTTGTTTTTAGTGAGGGGGAGTTTGGTTTATTGTTACAAAAGTTTGTTCGCATGATCACTTTGATTTGTTTGGTAAGGAAGATTGGCTTTAGTTGTTTTGCATGTTGCTTTGCATTCTTGCATGCTCCTGATATTTACATCATCATATCATTGCTTGTGTGGTTTATGATCATGCTTTAGTTGATTGAGCTTCCTTTGTCAATTCGTGACAAAAAGGTGTTGTTCATGTTTTCATGCTACATGTTCTTAATATCTCCAAGTCGCATCTATTCATGTTTTTCATCTCATGCTTTAAGATAATCTTGTCATATGTTTATTATTTTTTTCATATACTCTTGTGGCACTAATAGTTGTTTTAGAGATTGTGGCACTAATAACTGTTTTGCAGATCATGACCTTGAGATAGAAGTTGGCTTTTGTTGGCTGTTATGGGTTGGGGTGATTAGGATTGTATTTGTTAGGTGTGTTTTGTCACGGCATTGCCAAAGGGGGAGATTGTTAGGTTTTATTCTTGGCAATCCCGGTTGACAAGGATTTCTATAAGAAGTTGGTTTTTTTTCAAAACTAGGATTACTTTTGTTTTCTTTAAGAAGTTGGTTTTCTTTCAAAACTAGGATTACTTTTGTTTTTTATAAGTAGTTGGTTTTCTCCCAAAACTAAATTAATTCCTCCAGATCTTCTTGTTAGATATTAAGGTTTATATCTGGGGATATTTTGTTAGTTTTCTTTGATGTTTTATTGAGTATTCAACTCATGGTTTAAAGAGAATACATCAAAGGTTTTGTTTGTTATACACAAGAGAGAGAGAGAGTTGTTCTTCGGTGGATTCTGAAGAATTCGAGCCTGAAACTTCGGTGGATTCTGGAGTGGCTCATCGTAAAGACAATTCCGAGGTGAAGATGGGGTTGGAAGAGGCACATAGAGGTTGGTTCAATTAGGCGTGGATTCGCTAGGTAATTGAGAGTATACCTGTGTAATTCCTTTAAATCTTCTTAGTGGATTGTTTTGTGGCTGTTGCCCGTGGTTTTTTAATCACAGTTGGAGGTGTCCAATTGTGGTTTTTTCACGTTAAAATCGTTGTGTTGATTTGTCTTGATTGTTTGATTGGGATTGTTATATACTGCTTAAAATTGTTACATAATTACAAATCAATATCTAGGGGATTTCTAGATTTTTCAGAGCTTAGTGCTAATTTTTATTTTTTTTGTTTGTTGAAGGCTTGATATTTAGGTTAAACTAGATTGGTAGGTAATGATTGTCTGATATGTAATTGATCTGTTTGAATCCTTATATGTAACCACTCCTAATTTATATATACAAATAATATAAGTTTTTTTTTGGGCATTTCTGGTGAATGGTGATGGTGATTCATTTGATTGGATAATTGGGTTTTGTGGGTTGTGGATTATGGTGTTTGTGAACTTATGTGTGTTCAATGCTTTTGAAACTCCATCTCTCAAGTAGTTTCACAGATTGAAAGCACACATATAGAAGGAAGGGGATGTTTCTTGTAAGTTTAATTGTGTTTTCCTCTACGCAAGAAGTTTTCATTGATCAGAATCCTAGCAGAAGTCAGTGAAGACTCCAATCAAACAGTAGCAGTGGCACACAAAGCTCCTCTCTCTCTACTCTCTATTCTCTTTTTTCTTTTTTTTTTTTGAAATGAAATGTGTGGGTTCACAACAATTGAGCAGAGTAGAAGAGTTGAGTTGAAAAGTCACTTCGAGCCAATCTAGCCTCAAGAATTTCGAGCTACCTAGCGGGTTGCTTTTAATAAGAAAAATAGGTGGTAGCTCGAAATTTGTGGGTCGAATTTGGCTCGAATTCGAAGAGGGAGAGAAGAGAGGGAGAGAAGAGAGGAGAAGGAGAAGAGAGGGAGAGAGAGAAGAGAGCAGCACCGTGAGGAGCTCGTTGCCTCCGCTACCACGCCCGCCGCCCTCGTCGCAGCTCTGATCGTCGCAACCCCGCGCGGCCGATCGTCGGCCGATCACAGCTCGTCGCAGCAGCTCAGCCTCTGCCGCGCCTCCGCCCCTGGTTGATGCCCCCTCCTGTCCAGTTCTCCCTTCCCTTCTTCTTCTTCTCCTTTCCCTTCTCTTCTTCTTCTTCTTCTCTTCTTCTCCCCTCTTCTTCTTCGTTTCTGATTAAACACAGGAAAAAGAAAAAAAAAAAAAAAAAATTCGACCTACGAGCCAAATTCGACCTACGAATTTCGAGCTACCAACCGGGGTTGTTTTAATAATACAAGTATTACTTGGTGACCCGAAAATTGATGAGCTCGAATGTGTCAAAACAATGTTGTTTTAACAGTCATTCGGATTACACAAATTCGGGCCATAAACATTTTTCTTAATAATATATATATATATATATATATATAATTGGGGTTAAAATGCTCCGACTTCAAATCACAATCAGGTAAAATGACAAAAAAAAGAAAAAAGAAAAAAAGGAGAGTCAGTTTCTACACATATACCTGAACTGAGGTGGACTGTTGGGGAAGACATTGAAGCTAGACCCAGGTGGAAACATCAACAGATACTCGTTCTTGTCAGCCGACTGGTCCGGCTGCTTGCTGTAGCCGGCTGGAAGTGGCGCGCCAGGCCCAGGACTCGACTTCAGTTTCTCTTCGCTCGGCAGCTCGAAGAAAGTCCTAGACAGTTTCATGACTCGGCTCATCAGATCAAGAGGAACACCATGGTTCTCTATTTGGAAGAAACCATATTCAGAGCAAGCTTTGCCAATCACTTGTTTGGCCTTGGTCTTGGCTTCTTCGTCACCATCGATGAAGAATGGAGAGAGATCTATGGTGGGTATAGCTGAATTCGCCATTTCTACTCTGCTCAATGGAGTCTTTTTCTCTAGAGTCAATAATACTTCCTTATTGAGAAATGCCATCAATCTCAAACACTTTAACAAATGTTCTATATCAAACTTCTCGCATGGGACACATCAAAATTTAATAAAATATTTAAAGTGTCCATCTGTATTCATAGGCTACTTTTTATTTATTTATTACTTTTATATTTTAGTAATTATTTTAGATTAATTCCTGGAAGGACGTTGGAGCATACACATCACACACACCTCACTTCACCTCATCAACATCAATCATCTTCCAATTTTATATATTACAAATTGATCACAAAAGTTTAAAAAGTTTCAAAAAAACATATAAATATTAAGAAAAATTATAATGGTATAGAATCTAATATGTAATAATTAGAGGCTAGCTTCCCTCCAGTGGTTGGAGGGTACTATTAGGTCCGTAAGGGCTTACTATGGGTCTTATTTTGATAATCTGAATCGTTCAATGTATAAACATCGTTGAATACTATATGTTTATAAAAATCACGTTGATTGGATATCGATAACTATGTGATTCAATCAGTTTTGTATAAAAAAATAAACGATTGATAGAAATCTGATTCGATGAGATAGATATCGATATCCGATTAACGTGATTTTTTACAAGCATATAGTACTTGACAAGTTTTACATATTCAACGGCTCAGATTATCAAAACGAGACTCGTGGTGGGCCCTTACGGACCCAACGGTACCATCTAATCCGATCACGGACTGGAGGGAAACCCAACCCTAATAATTATATGCGTTTAATTATATCACTAACAGCTAAAATAAAATATAGTTTAGATTATATTTTCGAATTAGAAAGTGAGTTAAATAGATTAAATTCTCTTTTAGCTATTGTTTTGGGACAATCTATAATAAACTATAACTAAAGAATTGCTAATATTAAAAATGAAATATTATTAAAAAAGATAAGTGTAGATTATCAACGAAAATTTTTACAAGAATTAATATTAAATGAGATATGCAATTCCGCAATTGAAATTGATATCAAAACCCAATTTCTCAGCCTTACCAATAACATTTGCATAAGTATTAAATATAGTGAACAAGTAGAATCTAATAACAATAATACTTCTTTATAAATATTCATAGAACAAAATAATACCTTAATTAGGTAATTAAAAAAAATTAACAAAAAATTTAGAACTAATCAATTAGAAATAATGTCGAGATTAAAAGAGAAAAAGTTAGAATGATAATAAAATAGTATAAAAAATTAAATGATATTACCAAAAGAGATGGTTATTTTATTTCAAATAAGCAAGTCATTTTTAACAGAATACATGGTGTCTCATGATTCTCCAAAATGTACTGTAAAAGTGCATACTGGCAAATCAAAATGGATAAAGAAAACATACCACTAATAGCCTTTAGTGCGCCACAAAGACCGTATGAATGGCTAGTAATGCCATTTAGTTAAAAAAAATGCACCTCAAATATTTCAAAGAAAAATTAATAACATTTTTAAAGAACTAAATTATATTTGTCTTGCATATATAGATGATATTTTAATTTTCTCTAGATCCATAAAATAATATAGAATATATATCAAAATAATAACAGAAAAATGAGAAGAACATAGAATAGAATTAGATAAAAAGAAACATGTGTACGCACAAAAGGAAATAGAATTTTTTAGATTTGAAATTAAGGAAAGATTAATAAAATGCAAAGTCATATTCTCGAAAAAAAATTAATAAATTTCCTGATAAAATCTCGGGCAAAAACCAATTAGAAAGATTTTTAGGATGTTTAATCTATGCCTTAAATTTTATAAAAGACTTAGTTAAATAAGAAACTTTTTACAAAAGAAACTAAAAAAGGATGAGAGTTGGACTTGGAACTCAGGGGTGTTTTGAGAAAAATGATTAAAAACTGATTTTTTGATTTTTTTTTTGACTTCTTGACCCTTTTTATGTGAGAGGGGAAGTGGATTAAAAGTTGGGAAGTGACTTTTAACCCACTTCCCAAAATGAGCCTCAGTCAACTCTTCTTAGTAAAATTCTTAAAAGAAAAATGTAAAGATTTGCCTACACTAACTCTTCCTAATTCAAATGATGAGCTAGTGCTACAAACAGATGCAAGTAATAATCATTGGAGCGCGGTATTAAAAATAAAGGAAAATAATTAGCTGTGTAGGTATTGTAGTGAAAGTTTTAATCAAGCTGAATGTAATTATTCCACAAATGAAAAGAGAATTATTAGTCACAATAAAAGGAATAGAAAAGTTTTTAATATTTTTAGTTCCAAAATCATTTTTAATAAGAACTGAATGCAAAGACTATTAGGTTTTGTAAATAAGAATTTGTCTAGGTGCAAGGAAGACTTGTACGATAGCAACTCTAATTAAAATAATTTATCTTTGATATAGAACATATTAATGGTAATAAAAATAGTTTAGCAGATGTTTTAACTCGAGAACTTGCAGATGACATTCACATCCACAAGACTCACACCACCAGTAAAGGAAACACTTTTGGCAAAGACTAAAGATCTGGTATTAGATCGTAATAAATTACTAGCTCTAATCACAACTGTCAACAACATTGTACTTTTTTACAAAATTTACTAAATACTGATGCTGCTATAAATATAGAATTTATTAGAAAAAGAGTTGATAAAATATCACGATAAAATGTATGCTATCAACAACCATTAGATTTAGTATCCTAAAAATAAATGAATAAAAAATTTTCACATCACCGAAGCCCCGTCATTTGGGCAAGGTTGGGCCAAAAAAAAACTTGAGCTACTATTATTTTTAATGATTTTTGTATAAAACAACACCCTTTAAGATTTTACTCTTCTAAGGGGTAGTTTGGAATTTAATTATTTTAGTTGATTTTTTTGTTTTTTATTAAAAAAATAGAAAAAAATAATATAATAATTTGTAGTGATTTTTTAACTTGTAAATTAAAATAGACTATTCAAAAACAAGGCCTAAGTTCTACTCAACCAAACATATTGGGAAAAAAAATTACAAAAAAAAAAAAAGAAAAAAGAAAAGAAAAGAAAAGAAAAATTAGGAGGCAGACCCCTTCAATTCACAAAATTTGGACTGGAGGGCACTGTTCGGGTCCATAGGGCTCACCACGGGCCATGTTTTGATAATCTAAATCGTTCATTTTGTCAGAAACTTAATGTTTTTCATCCAAATAAAAATTAGATCGATCCGATACCTGTAACTTGTTCAATTTATTGCGTTTATCAAAAAAAATGTGTGATTTATTTTTAAAAATACAATTGCCGTCTATTTTTTTAGTAAAAAACGCAGTAAATTGAATAGGTTACGATTATCTGATCGACTTAATTTTTTGTATAAACGAAACACACGAAGTGTCCGACAAAATAAGTAGTTCAGATTATTGAAACGGAACTCATAGCGAGCCTCACGGGCCCAAACAATGCCCTCTGCTTCCAAAAATTATGACTTTTTAATGTTGATCTCAAAATGTGATTGAGTGATGGAATAATTTGCATAGTATTAACATACAATATGATTATTTGTATACTTGTATGATGATATTAATTAATTATGATTAAATCATAAAATTACCTAAAAGACATTCAAATAAATAAAAAAAACAATTTTTCACTTTCAATCTCATGGGATAGTCTAACCAAGTAATCTCACCCCTTGCGAGATTAATTTTCTTTAGAATGGCCCTTTTTAATAATTATTTTTAGATTAATTCGTGGAAGCTCGAATTCGGCAAGGATGTTGGAGCATGCACATCAAACACCTCACTCCACCTCATCAAGACCAATCATCTTCTAATTTTATATATTACAAATTGATCTCAAAAGTTTAAAAAGTTTCAAAAAATATATAAATATTATTTTAAAAAAATAACCCGTGTAGAATAATATTTTATTTTAAAATTTAATATGTATTATCCTTATTAATAAATTCATATTAAAATATAATATAAATTTAAAATTTGAATTTCCCGTATTGAAATAAATTTTTGGTTCAAATAGAATGGCCCCATATCCATTTGTGCCAGCCCAAATTAACCCGTGTAGTTTAAGGTTGTATGACCCTTTCATTCGCTCATAGCCGGTGACAGTATAGGAAATTTAAGTACAATCAACTGAAAAAAATAATATTTTAATTATTAAACTCAATAAAAAATTATATTTTAGATATTTTATACATCTACATTATGTTTAATAACTAAATTTTTTTTTCTGTCGATTTTACTTAATGAAAATAGACTAATTATTTATATTAAAAATAAATCAAAATATTATTATTTAAATTGACAAAACTAAAAATTTATGATTTATTTTGTTAAGAAGTTTATTTTATTTTATTTTTTTTTTAAAAATTTTTCCAAATTAATAATAGATATATAAGTTGCAATGTGCACCAACCTTGGTCTCCTATTATACTGAGACAACGGGATTGTTTGATGCAGTTGTTAAAATAGATTATAAATTATAACTTTAATAAGAAATTAATTTGTTTGGTGCACCTCTTGAATTATAGATTTAAATTGTTAAATAGTATTTGATAAATAAGTTGTGCAATAACTTTTTAAATTAACTTTTATTTTTTGTTATTCACTACTAATTCACATTTTTCATATTTTTTTTTTAATCCATAGTTTATTTGGGTCTTTTCTATCTTAAAATAATAATAATAATAATAATAATTTAAAAATAAATTTAACAAAACAGTTTAAAATAATTTTTTTAAAATTAGAATTTATAAATTAACAAAAATAAAATACACCAAACACCCTCAATAACATATGCGTCCAAAAACTTTTCTTTTTTCTTTTTCTTTGACTTTGGCTTTACATTGCCTTTGTCCCACAATAATAAATTATCTAATTGTCATTTTTGTAGTTTCATCATGTCCAAATGTTACCGGCGGACTGTAACACTATTTGATTGAGAGATTTAAGGAGAAATTTAAAAAGAAAAAGAGAAAAGATAAGCGAAATGTGAAAAAATATATTTATATTTCACTTAATTTTATATATATATTTTTTTTCTTCAAATCTCTCATCAAATCTCCTAATCAAACACAATCTAAAAGTCACACACCACGTGCAAACTCGTCCTAGTGTCATGGGCCGACTTTAAGGCTTTGGATAGAAGATTTAATGAAAGAAATAATAAGGGAAAAGGAAATGCAATCTCATTTTTTATTTGATTATAATGGAAAACACAAGAAAAAAGAAAGTGGGAAGAAAATGCAATTTCATTTTTTGTCTTTTAGGTTCATTTACACTATTTTCTGTTAGAATTTATGGTTTTTATAGACTTATTTCGGGCCAACTTTGAGCCCAAATTTAAGTGGGTTCCAAATGTCTTTTGGAGTAGGTCCAAAGAGGTGACGTGTTCTTTACCGCATGGCAAGTCACGTGGTGAAGACGGTTCGTTAAAAACATTTATGAGTGAATGGAAAGTTAACATCGTTTGGAATGGAAAATTAAAGAAGTAAATGTGGGTTTCTTGAAATGGGTTATCCCACATTGAAAACTTAAGAGAACTTATGTGTGTATATAAGTTATATGTGGCAACACTTGGGTTGGGCCCCAAGAGGCATCCCAAGTTTGTAAAAGGGAGGAGTTATGGACAATGTGAACCTTGGCTCAAACCACCACACAAGTGCGCACGTTACCGTCGTCCGGTTGGCCGAGCCGAGCCGTGCTGGTCGTGGGTCGGTTCAAACATAAATTTACTTGAATTATTTTCAAATTCTTGCAGGAAAATTATTTGAATTTCTTAACGAAATTAATTTACATTTTGCATCAATTTTTTCTGTCCAAACAAAGCCCTTCTCCGGTCCAATTTCCAGTAGGTTCAACCAATCCAAACAGTTTTTCAACCTGTTTGCTCTGGAGAGATTCAGCTATTCCCAAACATATTTAAATCTGCCCAGGCAGATTTGAACAGATTCAAACTGGGTTCAAACAGATCTTGCATCTGTTCCAGTTTGAAATCATACATGTTCGGCCCTATAAATATAAACCATCTTCCAGCATTTTTCTTCATTTTCGAAAATCATCTTCTTACCTTCCTTTTGCTTTCTTGCATCAATTTATTCTTCATATTATTTTAGGGAAAATTTAGAGAGTATATAACACAGGTTTTTGTTCGTTGTACAAATTGTTTGGAGTGCTACTACAGTTTGTATAGATCATTGTATCTTGAGAGATAGACGCCATTTATCCATAAGCACCGAAGCGGGGTCAATATGTCTTAAGGACAAAGTGTCACGCACTCGACTTGATTTTTTAAATATTTATTTGATTCGGTAAAATAAATTCTGTAAGTAATTTATTTTTATTTGTTTGATTTGTTTCAAGTTATTTATTTTACACAAAAGATTGTTCCAACAATCTTCAGATAGATTCGAATTATTCTGTTTATATAGAATTTTTTGTTTGTTTCCTTTTCTCTTTCTTCTTCTTCTTACAGAAAATTTTTTCTGTGATTTTACAAAATAATGTTCTGGTTGGAAAAACAAATAGTAGTAATATATTGTTTATTTTCTTTGACAACTAGTAGTAATTTATTGGTAGTCATTAACAATTCATAATATTTATTTGTGAAGTTGGTCAGAAATTAATTTTGGTTTTTAGAAATAATTTATGAGTGTTCATTAATTAAAATTCTGTTTTCAGTATTTGTGTGAAATTAATTTGTTTAAATAAAATTTTATTTTATTTTCAAATTAATTGGAAATAAAAGTTACAATTATTGTTTCTTTTATTTTTACAGAATTTAATTATGTGGTTTTGATTTAAATTTTTTGTATAGTATAAAATTCTAATTGTAATTTTGTTTTATAATTTAGAATCCATGGCTACTGAAACTAAAGCTTAAACAAGTATTGGTGTGGTGGCTGCAATTGCTCTAACCCCTCTTCCTGTTGTGACTGCCAATCAATCACGGTGAGAAGCCAGAGAAGTTCTCAAGAACTGATTTTAAAAGATGGCAGCAGAAAATGTTGTTCTATCTTACGACTCTCAACTTGGCACGTTTTCTCCGTGAGGATGCTCCTATTCTGAAAGAGGATGAAACCGACCGGCAAGTGGTTGCTGTAGTCGATGCTTGAAAACATGTTGATTTTCTTTGCCGGAACTACATCTTGAACAGACTTGACAACACATTATATAACGTCTACAGTCCTATCAAAACGGCAAAGGAACTTTGGAAGTCTCTAGAGAAAAAGTACAAAACAGAAGATGTTGGCTCAAAGAAATTTATGGTTGGTAAATTCTTGGATTTTGTGATGGTTGATTCAAAGACTGTGATCAGCCAAGTTCAAGATCTCTAACTCATTCTGCATGACATTCATGCAGAAGGCATGTCTCTCAGTGAATCCTTTTAAGTTGCTGCCTTAATTGAAAAATTACCACAAGGCTGGAAGGAATTCAAGAACTATCTCAAACACAAACGCAAAGAAATGACTTTAGAGGAATTGATTGTGCGTTTGAGAATTAAGGAGGACAACCGCAATTCTGAGAGAGCGGGTTGGTAAGCATCCCATGGAATCTAAGGCAAATGTGGTGGAACATGCTCCAAAAGCAAAGAAATGAAAGTTTTCTGGAGAAAGTTCCGCATAAGGCTCTAAAGGAAGGGAAACTAAAAAGTACAAGTTCAATGGCAGATGTTACATTTGTGACAAAGAGGGACATCGGACCAGAGATTGCCGTAGCAAGCGCAAAGGTAAAAGAAGATCAAGCAAGAAGCTTACTCAAGCCAATATGACCGAAGTGGATAAAATTTCCAATGGTGTAGATGACATAAATCTTTCTGTAGTTGTTTCCGAGGTAAACCTTGTCGGAAATCTTAAAGAATGGTGGGTAGACACTGGTGCTACTCGCCATATCTGTGCTGATAAAAAGATGTTCACATCTTATTATGTGGTGGACAACGGTGAACAACTTTTCATGGGTAACTTCTCGACTTCTAAAATTGAAGGACAAGGAAAGATTATTTTGAAGATGACATCTGGAAATGAACTCACTCTCAACAATGTGCTTCATGTACCGGACATTCACAAGAATCTAATCTCCGGATCTCTGTTGAGTAAAAATGGGTTTAGGCTAGTTTTTGAAAGTGACAAATTTGTACTTACCAAAAACGGGATGTATGTAGGGAAATGTTACATGTCTGATGGCCTTTTCAAGATGAATGCAACGATTACTGTATCCTCTGTTATTAATAAAAATACTTCTTCTTCTTACTTGCTTGAGTTTTCCAATTTATGGCATGGTAGACTTGGACATGTTAATTATGAATTTTTGCGTAGAATAATTAATATTGAATGTTTTCTTAAATTTGACATTAATTTAAATCATAAATGTGAAATTTGTGTTGAGGCAAAATTATCCAAAACTCTTTTTCATTCAATTGACAGAAATACAGAACCACTTAAATTAATTCATAGTGACATTTGTGATTTTAAATCAATTCAAACTAGAGGTGGGAAAAAATATTTTATCACTTTTATAGATGACTATACTAGATATAGTTATGTTTATTTAATTCGAACCAAGGATGAAACTTTGGAGACTTTCATTCAATACAAGAATGAAGTTGAAAATCAACTTGGTAAGAAAATTAAAAAACTTAGAAGTGATAGAGATGGTGAATATGAATCATCTTTTGGTGAGTTTTGTAAAGAACATGGAATAATTCAGCAAATCACCGTTCCTTACTCACCTCAGCAAAATGGAATTGTTGAAAGGAAAAATAAGACTTTAAAAGAAATGATGAATGCCATGTTAATAAGTTCTGGATTACCTTAGAACTTATGGAGGAGGGGGAGCAATACTTTTTGCTAATTATATACTTAATAAAGTACCCCGAAAGAAACTGAATCAAACACCTTATGAAATGTGGCATGGAAGAGTACCATCCTACAAATATTTAAAAGTGTGGGGGTGTTTGGCTAAAGTGGCTATTCCTAGTCTTAAAAAGACTAAGAGAGATCCTAAAACAGTTGACTGCATGTTCATTGGTTATGCCAAGAATAGTAGTGCATATCGGTTTTTGATTCATAAGTCAAAACATTCCGAAATGTATGTAAATACTATTATTGAATCTTGGAATGCATTGTTCTTTGAACAAGTATTTTCGAATAAAACTGGACAAGAGACTAGAACTAATAAAAGATTAAGAATAAGATCAATAACAAGAGCAAGAAATAGATCAAATTGATGAAGAGGAACCTAGGCGTAGTAAACGTGCTAGAACCTCAAAATCTTTTGGTTTAGATTTTCTAAAATTTTTGTTAGAAAATGAGCCTTTAACTTTTAAAGAAGCTATGTCCAGTCCTGAAGCTCCTTTATGGAAAGAGGCTGTAAACAATGAAATTGAATCTATCTTGCAAAATCACACTTGGGAATTGGTAGATTTACCACCAGCGTGTAAACCTCTTGGATATTAGTGGATTTTTAAAAGAAAAATGAAAGCGGATGAATTAATTAACAAATGTAAGGCAAGACTTGTGGTCAAAGGTTTTAGATAAAAAGAAGGTCTTGATTACTTTAACACATATTCACCGGTTACTAGAATAACATCCATTAGAATGCTAATTGCTACTGCATCGTTGTACAATCTAGAAATTCATCAAATGGATGTGAAAACCGCTTTCTTAAATGGTGAGTTAGATGAAGAAATTTACATGGAACAACCAGAAGGATTTTCTGTTCTAGGAAAAGAAAAGAAAGTGTATAAATTGGTTAAATCGGTTAAATCATTATATGGTTTAAAACAAGAGCCAAAGCAATGACATGAGAAATTTGACAAAGCAGTGATATTAAATGGATTCAAAATTAATGTATGTGACAAATGTGTTTATATTAAAAACACAAACAAAGACTATGTTATGGTATGTTTTTATGTGGATGATATGCTTATCATAGGTAGTAATAATGACATGATTAAAACTACCAAGAAAATATTGAATAAACATTTTGACATGAAAGACATGGGGATTGTTGATTAAATTCTTGGTATGAAAATTACCAAAACATCAGAAGGTTATGCTTTGTCACAATCACATTACATTGAGAAAATAACTGACAAATTTAGCAAAGATGATGATCATCTTGCTAGAACACCTGCGGATGTTAGTTTGTTTCTTTCTAAGAATGTACAGGAAAGTATTTCTCAATTAGAGTAGGCCCAAATTATTGGAAGCTTAATGTACTTGATGAACTGCACTCACCCAAATATAGCTTATGCAGTAAGTAAATTAAGTAGATATACGAGTAATCCATGAGTAGAATACTAGAAAGCTATTATAAGAGTTCTAAGATATCTCTAATTTACTCGTAACATTGGGTTAAATTATACTAGATATCCAGCAGTACTTGAAGGATACTGTGATGCAAACTAGATATCGGATACTAGAGACTCGAAATCCACTAGTGAGTATGTTTTTACTCTTGGTGGTCTGTATCTTAGAAATCTTCCAAATAGACTTGCATTGTTAGGTCTACTATGGAATCAGAATTCATAGCTTTAGATAAAGCTGGAGAAGAGGGAAAATGGCTTCGCCACTTCCTTGAAGATATTCCAATGTGGCCAAAATCGGTACCTACCATATGCATACATTGTGATAGTCAATCACCAATTGGTAGAGCATAGAGTCATATGTATAACGGTAAGTCAAGACACATTCGTCATCGATATAACACCGTGAGACAACTATTCTCTAATGGAATTATTTCCATTGAATATGTGAAATCTAAAGACAACATAGCGGATTCACTAACTAAAGGGTTAGCAAGAGAGTTAGTTGAAAATTCATCGAGGGGAATGGGACTTAAGCCTATTAAATAAGGGTTACCATAATGGCAACCCAACCTAGTTGACTGGAGATCCCAAGATCTAGGTTCAAAGAGACAACCAAGTTGTGTATGACTCCGAAGGATCATTGAGGAGTCAAACTCCTACCCATTTCTATGATGAAATAGTGATGTTTGCAGCGTTTTAGGTTAAGTAATACTTTTAATGATTCTTATATCTAGGTATACATAGTGGAGTATGGCAGGATACTCTTCATAAGAATCACCTCTATGAATATGAACTGGGCCGGTTCTATGAGATTTGTGAAAGGCTACAATTCTCTAGAGCACTCATGAAAGATCGGGTTATTTAGGGCCAAAATGAACACAATAGTGAGAACTAAACAATGTCTGGTAATAAACTGTGTGAGTTCTATTGTCTTAGTTTATACAAATGGCTGAATAGTTTAAGACATCATGTTCACTGGTTAGCTAGTAAATTCAATAGTGTCTCACAAGAGAAGGTTTAAAGTCAAAAGCTACTTATCCTTTGCAGAACATTTCCAATTTCTGTACTCTCTGTAATTAGATCACGTTATTGCATTTTCTCTCAGTCAAATTCCATTAATGTAGGGGATTATTGGAATTTATGATTTTTATAGGCTTATTTTGGGCCAACTTTGAGTGGGTCCCAAACGTTTTTTGGAGTGGGTCCAAAGAGGTGACGTGTTTCTTACTGCATGGCAAGTCACATGGTGAAGACGGTTCGTCAAAACTATTTATGAGTGAATGAGAAGTTGACGTCGTTTTTGTGTTCGTGGAATGGACAATTAAAGAAGTAAATGTGGGTTTCTTGAAATGGGTTGTCCCACATTGAAAACTTAAGAGAACTTATGTGTGTATATAAGTTCTAGGTGGCAGCATTTGGATTGGGCCCCAAAGGGCACCCCAAGTTTGTAGAAGAGAGGAGTTATGGACAATGTGAACCTTGGCTCAAATCACCACACGCGCGCGAGCCGCTGTCTGTCCGTCTGACTAGCCGGTCGAGCTGGGCGCATGTGTGGGTTGTGGTTCGGGTCGGTTCTAACATTAATTTTTTGGACAAAATTTACTTGAATTATTTTCAAATTCTTGCGGGAAAATTATTTGAATTTCTTAACGAAATTAATTTAAATTTTGCGCCAATTTTTTCTATCCAAACAAAGCCCTTTTCCGGTCCAATTTCCAACAGGTTCAACCAGTCCAAACAGTTTTTCAACCTGTTTGCACTGGACAGATTCAGTTATTCCCAAACAGATTTAAATCTGCCTAGGCAAATTTGAACAGATTCAAACTGGGTTCAAACAGGTCTTGCACCTTTTCCAGTTTGAAATCATACCCATTCGGCCCTATAAATACAAACCATCTTCTAACTTTTTCTTCATTTCCGAAAATCATCTTCTTGCCTTCCTTTTGCTCTCATGCATCAATTTATTCTTCATAT
The DNA here is from genome assembly GCA_030407325.1 of Camellia japonica. Taxonomy (NCBI): domain Eukaryota; kingdom Viridiplantae; phylum Streptophyta; class Magnoliopsida; order Ericales; family Theaceae; genus Camellia; species Camellia japonica. The sequence continues at coordinate 97,886,224 of JAPPVO010000059.1, forward strand.
TATTTTAGGAAAAATTTGGAGAGTGTAGAACAAAGGTTTTTGTTCGTCGTACAAATTGTTTGGAGTGCTACTACAGTTTGTGTAGATCATTGTATCCTGAGAGATAGACGCCATTTATCTGTAAGCACCGAAGCGGGACGAATCTATCTTAAGGACAGAATGTCACACACTCGACTTGATCTTTTAAATATTTATTCGGTTTGGTAAAATAAATTCTGTAAGTAATTTATTTTTATTTGTTTCAAGTTAATTTATTTTATACAAAAAATTGTTCCAACATTTTCTTTCTCCATTTCTCAATTTAACCAAACATAGTTTGAAATTTGAATCCCATTAATTCTTTTTTCTTTTCTTTCTATTTCTCTTCCCTTTTCCATTTCCCTCATCAAATTCTTCAAACAAACACTACAAAACCGTGACATCTACAAAAAAATTAATGGCACAATTTTTTTTGAAATTAGAGTGCCCCATGGAAGTAGTTTGGGTGTAATTGTTTAGTAGTTTTTTTAGCAAATTTAGGTGGTACTCTCAATTGATAGTTATTAATTTAAACAATAAGATTAGGGATGGTCACGGGACGGTTTTGTCATCCCCCGCTTCCGCTCTTGCTTTCAAACCCCACCCTCGCCCCCCGCTCCCACCCACCCCCGCTATGGGTGGAATTTTTCAACCCTATCCCTGCTTTCGCGGATATCCAATATTCTCGGATACCTAACCACATTTCAAATTGCTAAAAAAATTAAGAACCATTTAAATCTTTAACACACTAAATAATTTCTCTTGTTTCTATATATATAAACAGTGAGACTTTTAGGATTACTATTTATTTATATTTAATTAGAACTACAAACTTTTAGTATTTCTTTCTTATATCTAATTATAATATATATACATATATATTATTAATTATATTAGGTCGGGTTTAGATCGGGATAGGCGATATCCGCCCCTGCCCCATCCCTGTTGCGGGTGACCAAAATATAATCTATCCCCATCCCACATAAGTGTTGAATCGGGTAAAATTCACCCCATTCGGGTGGGTATAGGTGAGCCCCTGTGGACCGGACTAAAATGGCCATCCCTAAATAAGATTTAATCAGAATTCTTTTTGGGTTAGTCTATCAAAATATGTCAATTTCTATTATCATATATGTAGACACCCCATTTTTGACCGCCTTTAAGACTTGGTCACCGACACTCCGGATTACCCATGATGGAGTTTAGGCCTTGTTGTGTTTATATGTGCATTCATTTTACATCGAGTCGTGCAATTCGACTCCTCAGCCATCATGCATTGAAATGCGTGATTGGTGGCACAAGGATTCGAGGACTACACGCCCTAGAGTTTATGCAATGACGGGGAGAGTGGTCGTGCACACATATGTTGAAAATACTTTGCCATGCCCCTCTCTTGCTCTCTGTTGCAGCAAATCGGAAGTTAGTAGCAAAAACTGGTCGGTAGTATCTCTACAGCATGGTGGAGTTTCAGCCTTCTGGAGTTTCGTACAATGTTTTGGAACCAGTTGCAAACAGAGGCAAATAGGGGCATCGCGATGGATTTTTCGGCAAGGCGACTCGAGCATGCATGCATTCCTTATCATTCAAGACCGAGCTGAGGCAGTCCATTTCATATGTTTTGCGTGCTGGCTTATTTATTCTAGTTAATTTATTAATTAATTAGGGTTGTGTAATAATTAGCTATAATTCGTTATTCATTCGGTTGTGTATTATTTATTCGGACCCTCCGAGAGAGGGCACAACTGTTGTAATAAGTGTGCGTAAAGAAGTGCCAAACATGGACTGCTTTGCCAGATACAGAGTCGCCACCTAAATATTTTATTTTAGGAGAATTTAGGAAACCCTGACTCATGCCTAAGGCCACGTGTCCGTCATCACCAAAGTTGCCTCGGCTCAGGAACTTGGGTACGATTGGGGAAGGTCATTTCATGAGCACCCCCGCTCGCCCGATCAAAGACTGGCCACTACTAAGCATGATATCTTGTTTTGAAAACATATGTGCTCTTATTCCGGTTTATTAGCCTAGAATTACTATGTGATGCGCACAGCATACAAGTATAGACTGGATCGCCTGAATTGGAACAAAACATCTCATGTTTGTTTTTAAAAACGGTTTGCTACTCGCAAGTAGGCTAAAATGCGGATTTTGCCACCCTCAAGTGGGCTTAAGAAACAGGGTGATTTGCCACTCTCAAGTGGGCTTAAAACTCGTAATCAATGAATTGTTTCAATTCAAGTAATCCAACCTTCACCCACAGGCATTCAGGCAATTATATCACATAAGCACATAGCCTCATGGTAAGCATGCTATCATGGCAGTCACTCACACACATGCAAGGATGCTAAAGCATAAACACTTACCGAGTACTCCAAGCCAAAGAAAGAAGCTAATTAGAAATCATGCATGAATCCTAACTATACTGAGATGCCTAATACAACAGAGGACAAATAGAGCATATACAGGATATTTTCAAGGGTTTGTTTGCACAACTCACCTCTCTTTTTCATGAGCAAATCCAAGGAGTGGTGTATTTAAGCCACAAACTACCAACTCAAGCAATTTCATTACATGATGGCTTGTGACTCAAGATGTGCAAGCTCAATAAATGCAAAACAAGACACAAGCCTCCTCCCTTTCATGAAAGATCAAGGGAAGAAGTTGACCTTGGAAACTTGGATCATTTCATCACTAGCAAGTATGAAATGGTCCAAGTTTCTTTGTGTTCAATTAACGTCCGATTGAACACAACCAAATTATTATCTTGCTCACTTTTAGTCCCAAGTTTTAGTTACTCATTTTAACTTACCAACCATTCTTAATCCAATTAAGTCCATAGGGTGAATTAAAGTCATCTAATGGAAAGAGGGCTCAAAACACAAGTTGTTTTGGGTTTGAAAGAAGCATCATATCGTTGGTAATGAACCCCCTAAGGGATTAAACCATTAAGTATGAAACCTCAATTTCATACTTAGGCAAACAAGTGAATTGAAATCACTTTCAAAGCAAAATTAAAAGCCAAGAAAGGAGGGAGGTTGCAGAGATTATTAGTGCTGAAATTTAAGTGCGAAAAGCACTAAAACAATGCAATCAACTCAAACAAGTGGTGTCTAAAGGCCTAAAACACCAAGCTTATGAGGACTATTACACTAGAAGCATGTAAAACAAGACTCAAATGACTCAACAGAGTTAAAACAGTCCAAATCAGAGGCTCAAACATGATGGAATTAAGCCAAAATGAACTAGAAAAATAAGCTAACACATGGCACCAACTAGGCTAGCAAACAAGACACAAGGAAGGGAGGCTAACACCTCCAAATTTGGACTTCAAAACATGATTTTCACCACTAAAAAAGCTCTGAAAATCAGTGTTTAAAAGCTTTGAAAAAGATGGTTTGAAAGTGGAAAACACAAGTGGAAAGGCCTTACAAACAAGGTACAAAGAAGGGTAAACCACCCCTACCTTAAATGGCCTAAAACGACAAATTTCAGCCCACAAAGGCAGAGTTTTTTTAGCCCAAAAATAGCCCAAAATGATGGAAAAAAGATAGAAAAACAAGTATGCAAAGCAAGCTAATAAAGCAAATAGTATACCTCTTGAAGAGAAGAGCAATTCTAAGCTACAAAACCAAGCAAGTACACCGTCTAGAGCTCAAACCAAGCTCAAGAACATCTCAGCTCAAAGATGAGAAGATTTGGTTAAGGGAGTATAGGCAAAGGTTAAGGAATTGGAGGTTAAAGTGTAGAGAAATGCTAGAGAGAGAGAGAAATGTAGAGAGAGGAAAAATTTTGAGTTCAAAATTTTCTAACCTTGCTACAAGATAGAGAGGGTCTCTATATATAGAAAATATGAAATTCCCTCAAGGAGATCCAGCCTTACACGTGGGGATAAATAGGTGTATCTGTGCAAACAGCTGGCACAACTGGCATAAAAAATTTGCAAAATACACTGGTGGCCGGCAAACCAAAAGTGATGGCCGACAGCCTTTAAGGATGGCTGGCAGGCCACCAGAGGTTGCAAGTTGGAAAGACAAAGGCCTAGTCCAAAAATGAGACAAAAAGAGTGCAGGGTTTGAAAGGCTCAAAGTTGTGGCACTCTGTTGAGGGCTTCGAGCACTTGGCGAGCAAATATGTTCATCATTGGGTGTGCATGCGAGGACGTCCAAGTTGTAAGGGCTGTCAAAAATGGGGTGTCTACAATGAATTGCAGAATTGCCACACACAGTAGCAATCCCACCTTGAAAGGGGTACTTTACTAACTGATGGACTGTTAATAACACAGCCCTCATCTGATATAGCCAAGGCCTTCCCAGTAGTAGATTAAAAGTGGCCGGAGCATCCATGACATGGAATTCCACCTCATGTTCGGACGGGCCGATTAGGATATGGCTTATGAACGTTTCCATAACATTCCGACTTGTATTGTCATAAGCCCAGACAGCTTGGGTCGTGGGTGTAAAGTCAATCGGCCTCAAACAGATGGCATAGGTAGTTCTCACTGGACATACATTGATCGCCGATTCGGTATCTACTAATACCACCGGAATCCATTTTTTTTTACTTTCTAGGGTTACATATAAAAGACGGTTGTGGTTAGCACCCTCAGATGATTACTCTTTATTTGTAAAAGATATCACCGGCGCAACGTCCCCAGATGTAACTGACGATACCAATTGGTCCGTAGTGGTATCAATAGGCAGTGTAGTCCGGTTCATTGCCTCTAGCAGTGCTTGCCTATGCTCCCAAGACGCCATTATCAGTCCCCAGATTGATATATCAACCTGAATCTTCTTGAGTTGTTTCAAGACCAGGTTTTCTTTAACATCCTTCTCTTTTAATCTCGTAGCCTCCTTTCCAGAGGTCTCTGGCTGGTCTAATACTGCGGTTTGAAGTACCGACCACTCCAGGTCAAATGATTGATCTCGTCAGTATACTAGGTGTCATCTGGGGTATCAGCTTTCCAACCTTTGTCAGTGTATGGATGACTTAGGTCGTTATCTTTCCACCACTCTCTAGTAATCATAGCCGGGGCTAGCATCAAGTTCCATCTGGAGCAAGTTAACATCACGCGCCCCATCATCATACCATTCTTCTTCCACCACAATCTTGGTTTTTGAATCCGATATTTTCTAAGCTTCCTCAACATCCTTTTCCAGTCGCTGGCTCCCATTCGACCTTTTTAGCAGTTTGGGCATCACTTTCTGTTATCTTGGGTTCTTCTTTCTCTTTTCCTTTTCCTTTTCCCTACTCCAGAGCTATCTTCGCCTGGATCTCCTCTATCATTTCCCTTTGAAATTGTTCCAGTGCCTGTTCTTTCTCAGTCAGGGGTTCAGCTTCAGCTTTGCCAATAGCAGTGATTTCCTTTTCTGTCCTAGTCTCTCCTAATTGTTCTTCCATATCGGACTCTTCCTCACTCAACCATCCATTGCTTGTTTCTGGCTGGCTCGGGTCCCACCATCCCACCTGAACACTGCTTGTATCCTCCTTTTCGAAGAAGTACAAATCCTCCAAATCCTCCTCTAGATCAGCGAAATCTTCTTCTAAGTTAGCCAAGTCATCTAGGCCTTGTTCGGGCCGATCATTTTGAAGTTGCTCTAACTAGCATTCCCCGATGGCATTAATGTTGAGAAAGTCCAGCAATATGACTACTGGCTTCGGCCGATCGATGGCCACAATATATAAATTGGGATCGTACTCCTTTGCAAGCGAGACCCCCTTCTCTATGACACGGGTATCAGACGACCTTGTCTTCAGTGCATTCTTCTCTCTCTTTCTCTCTATTTCTACTGCCACGAGCTTGGATTGGATTTGTGGTGTTAAATCCATCATGCATATGTCTGTGCCTTCTGGAATAACTACCTCTGATTTTGGTAGGTGGGATGAGGTAATGTATGTGCTAGGGTTGATGGTGGGCAATAGTGTATGGATATGGTTAATTTTTCTGGGCGGGAGGGCTTAGTTGTGTGCAGGAAGTGGGTTGGTTGTTACGTTGGGTTCGGAAGGTGGGGCGATGATTTTGTTGTCAATGAGATCCTGGATCTCATGACGTAGACGGTAGCACATGTCCGTGGGATGGCCATGTTGTTGGTGAAAGATACAATACTGGGTAGGTTCATGTTTGGATGGCAATGGATCTAGAAGTGGACGAGGATCAAGAGGCTTGAGATGCCTCTTTTGCATTAATAGCTTGAGAGGTTGGGCTCATATGGAGAGGAGTAAAAACTCTTCGATTCCGGGGTGGACCGGTACTTTGTAAAGGTTGTGAGGTTGTGGCAGTAGTAAAGGGATCGGCCATTGTAGACGTCCCGAACGCCCCGGGAGGGTTAAGTCCCGTTCTGTTCATATTGGGTTCACTACAGTTCGGACTCAAATTGTCACGGTTCTTAATCTGAACCAAAGAGTCCAACTCTGGCAAATCGTTTTGAAGAAAAACAGATTTTTGAAAAGTAGTGCCAAACATGGACTGCTTTGCCAGATTACAGAGTCGCCACCTAAATATTTTTTTAAAATGGGAAATTTAGGAAACCCTGACTCGGTGCCGAAGGCCACGTGTCCGTCATCACCAAATGCCTTGGCTCGGGAGCTTGGGTACGATCGGGGAAGGTCAGCCATGAGCACCCCCTTTCGCCCGGTCCGAAGGCCGGCCTCTACTAACCGTGATATCCGTTTTTGAAAACATTACATGCTCTTATTCCGGTTATTAGCCTAGAATTACTATGTTATGCGCACAGCAAACAAGTATAGACTAGATCGCCTAATTTGGAAATAAGCATTGCATATTTGTTTTGTCTCGAAAAACGTGTTAATTTTTGCTACTCGCAAGTAGGCTAAAATACAGATTTCAACGAGTTGTTCCAATTTAGGCAATCCAACCTTCACCCACAGGCATTCAAACAGTTAATCATATAAGCATTTAGCCGCATGGCAAGCATACTGTCATGTTAACATTCACACGCATGCGACATGTTAAAGCATAAAACTTACATCGTACTCCGCGCCAAAACAAGAAACCAGTTAGCAAAACATGCATGACCTAGTTTATGTCAAGTGACTAATGCATCGCATACGGAATGTAATCTAGACAGGCCCGGCTATCCTAAGCATGGTACATGAAATGTAACAACTATCACGTATTCAATTTGGAATTGAAAGTACGATGCAGTTTGTATGATGTACCGAGCCCGATGTATGTAAACAAATGCATGAATGCACGCATGCATTGCATAAGGTATGCTAAAATAGACGTGCCCTAATCTACCATCGTAAGCAGGTAAATAAAAGGGATAGAAAGAAATGGGGATTGGAAGACAGACATGCCCACGCACCCACACTTATTACAAATTCGCCCTCACTCGGAGGGACCAAAATAATAATACAGTCCAACGAATAAATGAATTAATTATTACAAATTCTAATTACTAAAATTAAAGCAAAATAAACGCAATGGGGCCTCAGCCCTGCCTTGGAATGCGCGAATGATGCATGCTCGGCGCGACTTGCCCGGAAAACCTGTACCGTGCCACTGCTGGCCTCTGTTTTTACTGCCCTGTCTCTCCAAAAATTCCCAAAGTCCTAGAACACCTCCCTTGCATACTGCTGAACATCACCGGCTGGGGGAAAAGCTCACCGAATGCTCCAGTTTACCACCGGCTGCTTGTGGTGTTTATCGGCACAAATAAGTGTCGATCGGCACATTATAATGCCGGTCGGCAGAAAGTTCCTGCAGAGGACAGTTTGACAGCAGCAGCGAAAACAGCAGTGCAAGGCATGGTTTTTGGGCATATGTAAGCATGATCATGGCCTCCTATCATGCTTAGGGACTCAAGGAGGCATGACTCTTGGTTCTAGGGCCATCAATGATGCATTTGATGCATGATAGCCTAAGGAACCAAGGTTGCATTTTTAATTGAAATGCATGCAACACAAAAGATGAAATCCAAAACCTTATCATGTGTTAGTCAAAGGTCTTGGTGACTTGAGGATGGAGACAAGTTTCACCACTCAAAGTGTGAACTCCTCTCGATCCTCATGCTTGGCTTGACAATCCCCAAGCCAAACCATGAAATGCAAGTATACAAAATGGCTCAAATGCAATGCAACCTATCATGTTAAGCATGCAAAGAGCTAAAGTATGCAAGGTTCAAATGTCATGCAACATGGACCAATTAAGCATGGAACTAGCATATACTCAAGGCCTCATTAATCAAACATACAACAACCGAGATATAAGCATGCAATAATGGACTTAAGCCATAGGGGGCAGTCCTCAAACTCTCCTAAATCAGTGGCAAAACATGCCTCAAAACAAGAGCAAGATGCTACACAAGCATGCAAGCCATAAGGCCTAAGGCCAAGGCACAAAGTGGGGCATTGAACCACCACTTAACAAGACCAAACATGGCACATGTTAGGCAACCAAAACAGGTTTTTATCATGCAAAATGGCACCCAAATCCCCTCATGGCACCCCCCCAAAATGTATTAAACATGGAAGCATGCACAATGCTCTCTTGAGGACATAAAAGACCAACAAGTCAAAACATGGATAGGATGATAAAATGGAGGTATTTGAACATGGAATGGGGACTGAAATACCACCTACAATGATGCCAAATCATGGGGATGATGCAAGCTAAACATGTTAGAGCTCCATACAAGCAAAGTTTACAAGCCAATAGGCAAAACAACCACACTAAGCATGCCAAACATGGCCAAAACAGTGGCTCGCAACCCTTTCACATGGCAAAGAGATGCTAAAACCTCCATGAAACCAAGCTAAAACATGCAAGAGTCATAGCTTAAAGGCATGGCATATCTCTAAGCATAAAAGGGAACTTCAAAGCAAGCATGAGATACATTCCAAGGGCCATCAATCCGACCAAAAACAGAGGTTAGGTGTGACCTAAAACACCCTAAAAAGTTCTGAAATGAAGGCAAATACAAACAAGCATGCATGCTATGCTATGAGCCCAAAACAAAGGCAAGTAAAGGACCAAGGGGAGAGGGGGGGTCCCTCCCCTATATGAGACTCAAAAATCATCTTCCTCACCACTGAAAACCCACTGGTTTTCAGTGGTGGGAAGGCCAAGAACACCAAGTAAAGAGGGTCTTAAGCAAAGGCACCAAAAGTGGCCATACAAGGCCTAATAGGATGGACCTTTGCTCAAACCAAAAAAGGACCTTAATGAAGGTTCAAGAACAAGTAAAAACAAGACTTTTTTTATCTTAAACACAAACTCAAAAACACAAAGTAAAGAGGGTAGAAAGAGGTTGCAAAAATGGGGAATATAAAGCAAGATTCTTACCCTTGATGATCCCTTGAAAACAGAGGTTGCAACCACTCTCTAATGCTCAAAACCAGTCCAAAACCAACACAAACAACCTCCTAAGTCTCTCAAACTCGAGCTAAGGTGTAATGGTGTGTGTAAAGGAGCAAAAATGAGGTAAAACTACACTTTTTGGCCTAAAAACACCCACACAAGAGGAGAGAGAGGGGATATATATATATATGGATGTATATCAGAGATATATGTATCTAAGCTCTGGTTTTGCTCTCAAAAGGCTAACCTTGAGCCAAGAGGAAGAGTTCTCCTCTTATAGGCAAGGAATGCTTAGCAACTAAGCAAGCCAAGAGCTCATCCCTCCATACACGTGTATGGAGGGGAGCAAAACACTTTACAGCTGTGAGAAAATATCTCAAAAAGCAAGTGTAAAGTGCTCGGCCGGCAAAGAGTACCAAATGGAAAAATTTAGTGCCGGTCGGCACAAAATAGTGCCGGTCAGCACAATAAAGTGCCGATGGACAAACCAGCCAGTCGGTGGCCTCCAGCCCCAGCCGGTGGTGTGTAGGGATGCCTCACAAGGCATTCCCTGTCCTTCCAAGGCAAAACACAAGTGTTTGGTGCAAAACCAGACACAAAACGATCGAGTTCGGAGGTCCTGAGGCAAGGCGCGCGCAGCCGAGAACTCCGGGAACTCCAAACGAACACAAACATGGATAATCACCGAGTGTTCCACGGTGACGTCCAAGTCTTGAGGACGGTCAAAAATGGGGTGTCTACAGCCATCTTGGCCGTTGAAACAACAGTACTAATATCCGCATGCCGTGGAATAGTGCTACTATTAGCATTAGTACTTTGGGAGAACGGCCTTCTTGTGCATTCGCTTGTTCTATGGATAATACCCTTTTTGAATGCACTCTCAATCTGGACCTCCAGCTCATGTAAGAAAGAAAATGTGGACAACGGAGCCATTATCATTCTCTGCAATATGTCTGACTCAAGATTCTGGACCACTAGTCGAACTTGTTCTCTTTCGGCAGGCCTATTTGTCATTCGGGTTGCCTTGGCTCTCCACTGGGTGACAAAATCAATGAATGATTCTTTGGGGTTCTGGGTAGTAGCCTTCAACTCACTAATATTTACTTCTATCTGGGTGTTATATAAATACTGATTGACAAACACTTCAGATAGCTCCTCCCAATTCTGCTTTGTAGAGTCCTCCAACTTAGCGTACCAAATGACCGCCACATCAGATAGGGTTCTTCCAAACAAGGAAAGCTTCTGTGCCCTAGACAAACCCATGGGCCTCGATACATCTGAAAACAATCGGACATGCACAATTGAATCCCCACTCTCATCGAATCTGTCGATGTGGGGCATCTTAAATTTCTCTGGTAATCTGATTGAAGCCTCAGTGTACCAGTCTTCAATATCTGGAATGGGGTTGAAGCCCCGGATTTCTTCAATGCTTTCTCCAATCTAGTAATCTTGACTGGGGTCGGATCAATTTCATTGATATCGAAAGGAAAGATTCCTGCAGGAGGTTGAACTGGAGGCCGATAAGCTGGGGCCGAGGGAAATATGTCCTGAGGATCTGGGACTGGCAGATTTTCTACTGGTGGAGGTAGATCCGGGTTTGGCTGAGCAGCCGGGATCGGATGCATGGTTGATGCTGATGCCCCAGATGTACGTCCCAGATCGGCAATAATTTCATCTTGTGTAGCCATCCTCTGGTTTACAGTGTCCATGGTTCTTTGGAAAGCTACCATCATGGCAGCAAATTCCTCCGCATTCTATGCTGTATTCTGTGCCATTGCCGGTCTGGGTGAACTAGATGCTAGTGAACTGACTGAGTGAGAGCGGATAGACGTTTACAGAGTGCTTTGTACTGATGCTACTGACTGTCTGTTCCTTCTTCGTCGGGTGATTGGCGGAAGTGAGACTAACACTGGCTGGCCACCAACAAGGTCTTAAGCTTTGCAAAGCCTGCCAAAGCAAGTCCACACAATTTGGGGACTATCGGGTTTTTCTAAAGCTATGATGGTAAACTACCTAGTAAAAAGAAAGAAAGAAAAACATGATCAAAATTCGGACAGCACTTCGGCCCCAATTCACAACAGTCAAAACACATAGCTAAACTGTAATCCCCACTGAACTCTGTTCTCAAACTCATACTGATATGAACCACTATGTACAGTTTCATTGTAAAAGCACATACTAAGTAAAAGAACCAAAACACCCCTATAAAGGGGTAGGGTTACCCTTTCCTAGATTTTTGGCATGATCTAGGCTGCACTATTTCAAACAATGAGTTTCACAACATCCTACAAATGGGTGGCATCATGTCCTAAGTTGGGATAGTCACTATAGCTTCACTATATGCATCTAGGTCAAATGGTCGAAAGGGTACCTCAGCAAGATTACCTAATATACCTCTCACACCTAACATCGAGAAGTGAAAAGTGGATCAAACGGTACAACGGTGATCCAGATCCAAGGGTTTTGCCCCAACATGGCAGAGCCCATAATCAGTCGAAAGGGTACCTCATAAAGTTCAAGTCAAGTTCTCTAAACTCCCCAACATAGTCGCCAAACTGTAGCTCGACTTTTCACCCTCCTTCTAGAAGACAAGAAGTCCTACAATTCGAACTCTACCTATGGTTCTGAATCTAATTTCACAAGTGCAATGTGAAATAGTGAAAACACAAAAAGAGTCTAATTCTGGCAATTCTTTTTAGAAAATTGATGTTTTGAATAAAATGTCAAAAATTGACTGCTTTGCCAGATTTCAGAGTCGCCACCTAAATATTTTTGAAAAATTTAGAAAACCCAAGACTCGTGCCAAAGGCTATTAGTCCGTCATCACCAAAGTTATCTCGGCTCGAAAACTTAAGTACGAGAGGGGAAGGTCGTGAATTGAGCACCCCTCTCGCCCGATCAAAGATCGGCCTTTACTAATCATGATGTGATTCTTATCTACATTATATGCTTTTGTTCCGATTTATTAGCTATATTACTATGTGACTCACACAAGTATAGACTAAGTTTGCAAGAATTGGAACATTTGATTTCATGTTTTATTTTGAAAAGAGTTTGTGAATGTGCCACTCGTAAAAATAGACTAAAATGGACATTAATCAAATTATCTCAATTCAAGCAACTAGCCTTCATCCACAGGTATTCAAACAGTTATATCATTTAAGCAACTAGCCTCATGGTGAACATGCTGAATATGGCAACAATCATACTCATGCGATACGCTAAAGTGAGTAAAAGTTCACCTAGTACTCCAAGGCAAGCCAAAAGAAACAAAAAAGTTAGAAAACATGCATGTCCCTAACTAATACAACATGACTAATACAACACATGCAATAATGCAATTAATAGGCTCGGCTACTAATTATGTCATGTGGGTCAATTTGATAGCTTGCGGTTTAAACACGTATTTAACAAAGTATTTAAACGACAATGCATTGTTAGAATGATGAACAGAGTCTCAATGCATGCAAAACAAGTGGATTCAAATCATGGAGAGATGCTAAACAAAACATGATGCCCTAAGCTAAACATCATAAGCAAATAAATAAAAGGAGATATACGCAGGGTTGGAAAACATACACATTATTACAATTATGCGCCCTCACGCAGGAGTGTCTGAATAAATTAACTAGTTAGGCTAATTACTACAAATTAACTAACTATTACAAAACGAATGAAATAATTAACTAAACTAGCTAATTAATTATTACAACAAATTAAAACTAAATAATGTATTACAAATTAACTAATTAAACATGAATACAAAGTGAGAGAAGTATTAAGCTAATTACTCTAACTACTCCGCCTCATGAAACTAGGACTACTCATGCATGCGTGGATTTCCACCCGAAAAAAGGCCATTGTTCTGCTGCCAGATGCCTCTATTGCACAGTAGAACACTAGTACTGTTTTTCACCTCAAAACCAACTCTGTTTTGCTAGAAAAGTACACTGTTGGGTTTTGCAAAGGTGGCCGGCAGGCTAGAAGTGGTGGTCGGCCACTGATGCCTGGTTTTTCCTACTACAACAGAGAGCAAACAGAGCAAGCACAGGGTATTCTCAAGGGTTGTTTGCACAACTTACCCGTCCTTATCATTGAACAGCTCAAAGGAGTAGTAAACTTGATTCACAAACCATCAATCGATACAATTTCATTGCGTGATGGCCTATGAACCAAAGAGTGCAAGTTCAATAAATGCAACAAATAAGACTCTCAAACCCCCTCCTTATCATGGATTGATCAAGGGAAGTGATTGACAATGACTCGTGAACCGTTTTCATCACTAATGAGTATGAAACGACTCAAGATTCAATGGTTCAATTAACGTCCGATTGAACCCAAACTAAGTTATTATCTTGCATCACTTTAGTCCAAGTTTTATTATTCCATTTTAATTACCTTTCCATTCTTTAATTCATTAAGTCCTAAGTCCTCTAATGGAAAAAAGTATCAAACCAAGAGTTGTTTTAAGCATGAGAGAAGTGTCATGCCATTAATAATGAATCCCCAAAGGGATCAAACCATTAAGCATAAGACCTCAATCTCATGCTTTAAACAAGCAACTAATTTGAACCAACTTTCAAAGCAAAACAAAAACTAAGAAATGAGGGAGGTTGCAGAAGTGATTAGAGGTGAAAACAAGTATGGAAAGCCATAAACAAATGCTATCAACTCAAATAGGATAGTGGCTAAGGCCTAAACCACCAAACCTATGAGAACAATTAAACTACAAGCATGCAAAACAAAGCATAAATGCAATGAACACCTAAAACAGTCCCAAACAGTCTTAAAACATGCAAAAGAAGTGTTGGAATTAAGACAAAAATAGCTAAAATAGTAAGCTACAACATGGAGCTATGTAAGTTAGTGAACAAGACACAAGGAGGTGAAGCTAACCCCTCCAATTTTGGAATTTAAAATATATTTTTAGCCACTGAAATAACTCTGAAATTCAGTATTTAGAAACTCAAAAAAAATTATTGTATAGGTGGGAAACACAAGGGTAAAGGCTAGAGAAGCAAGGTGGAAAGAAATGTGAACCACCCCTCCACCCTTTAAAGCCTTACACCACAAGTTTCAGCCTAAAAATACAGAGTTTATACACAACTCAAAAACAGTAGAAAAAACAGTAGGAAAAGAAACAACCAAAGCAATGAAACAAGCTAAGTCTTATACCTCTTGAAAAGAAGAACACTTTTAAGCAATAATTCAACACATGCACACCCTTTAAGAGCTCAAAGTAAGCTCAAAGGTACCTCAGCTCAAAGATGGTAAGGTTTGGTTAAGAATGTATAGGCAAAAGCTCAAGAAATTTCAAGAGAGAGAGAGAATTGTAGACAAAGAATTAATTTTTGCTTTAATTTTTCTAATCCTAAAAATGGAAGGGAATGTCCTCTATTTATAGAAAAACATCACACTCCTTTAGAAACATCCATCCATACACGTGTAGATAGATGCAAACATCTGTACAATCAGCTGGCACAACTGGCAAAAAATATCTACAAAACACACTTGTGGCCTGCAGGCCACCAATTCTGGCTAACAGGCCACACACTTGGCTGGCAAGGCACACGGGTGGCCGGCAGCCAAAAAGGATGGCCCGCTGGTCCTAGGTTTTTCAAGTTTGAAAGGCTGGGATTTTGGTGCAAAAACAAGGTTTACAGGGTTTTGAGGCTCAAAGCTGTGGCATTTCTTTGAGGACTTTCGAGCACTTGATAAGCATATACATTCATCATTGGAAGTGCAAGTGATAGTGTCCAAGTCGTAAGAGCGGTCAAAAATGAAGTGTTTACACTCACACATACATGGAGGGCCGGGATTACTTTGGGAGTGTGGGGGTCTCAAACATTTGGAAGTATGGAGGTCATCCCCGTCTCAGACATTTCCCTTTAAATAAACTGAAATATATATATATATATATATTATTGAAAAATTGAAAGAAAGATGATTTAGGTTATATCTTTTTAGTTATTTATTTTGAACAATACACACACTAGATTTGCAAAAGAACTAAGCTACCCACACTCAGGTAAAATCATATTTTGGCTTTAAATTAGAAACCAAACTTTCAAATCTACCAGCATGATTCTGGGTTAATTCAAATTTTGAACCAAGGATTTGTGAAATTAAAATATCATCAAGATTTGCAAAATGAAAAGCTTCACATATAAATAATGACCCCAAAAAAAGGCAAATAAATAAAGACATGCAAAAGAGTCCCATTTGATATCCACAAATCTATAATGAGAACAATAATAAATAAATAAAAAGAATAGCCATTTACTAAAAAGCAAAATCAGATTATACTTAATGCTGAAAAAAAGAAGAGCCCAGAGATTGACACATCAAATCTGCATATATATATATATATATATAATATTAAGTCACCCAAATAGCTTTACATCCGAAACTATAATTTAACTATCATCTCAGTGGAGTTCATGACATTGCTAGCTTAAAATTCTAAATACTCTCTCATTCATCTAGCAATCTGCATACCAAGAGAGGACATCCCACATCGATAACCCAATTAAAACACAAAAACAAAAAATAAAATAACATATGCCTTGATGAAGAAAGAAAAGGTCAGATAACCTGTAATTGACAACAGTAGCAAATGTTTGGCCTACTAGAAGAGTTTTCTACACAGCTACCATGGCAGGAAAATCATGTCGCTTGGTTCTTTAACGACCTTCAAAAACCCCTTTTTACACAAGCCATACTAAAACAGCGAAAGTGAAAATATGGAATGAGCTATGGAAGAAGCTCAATTTCCATCCTCATCATCACCCTCCTCGTCATCATCGTCGTCATCTTCCTCTTCAGAACCATCACTGCCCTTCTCCTGCCAGAGAGCAAGAGATTCAGAATTTAACAAAAACAAACCTTTTATATCCACTGTACCATCCATTCAACTAGTTCCACTAGTAAGAATCTCTCATATGGCCCGAACTGTTAAAACCAAGCAGAAAGGAAAGCATAGTTTCCACACCCCTATGTTGCCTGGATTGTGAATCGTTCCAATACACGGAACAGGAACAGGAACATGAACGGGAACATGGTACACCACATGCTCGAAAATGTGATATAATATGAGTAGACAATAGATTACAATACAAGAATTTAAGGCACTTTAGGCTAGTTTTCCTTTAACAAATAAACAACCAATAAAATGTATTTTTTTGTTCAAATTAATCATGTAATAACACATTTCTTTGAGAGCATAATTACCCATTTTCTACATTTTGTCATGTCAAAACTTCACTCACCTTAAAGTTCATTAGGAAACGTATAGGACATGAAAAAAAAACTTTTCGGATCGCTTTGGATCATTAAATTTACCATTTTGAAACAAAATGTATCATATTTCGAAACGTGCATTCGAAAACGTAATTCACGAGGATATTAGCGTTTTCTGGTAACATTGCCACACACATGCTTATAACCTTCACTCCAGCCAATGTGTGAGGCGCAGTAAAAAGAAGCTCTATATGAATTGGGCTTCCTGACAGGTCAGGACTACAACTGTAAAAAAATATAATCTGGAAGTCCTATCAAATCGAAAAAGAAGCTGCACACCCCCCCCCCCCCAATTTCTATAATATTTAGTTTTTTTCAGAAGCAATGGTCAAAAAAACAGAGTCCATTATTGATGAATGTAAATTAGTTAGACCTTAATCTGACAAAGACAAATAAGCTCAAGATAATTACAGAAGCAATAATATATATTCAGACTAATCTGTCATAATAAAAAGGGTAAATTGCACTTTGTACCCTGCACTTCACAACAAATTCACTTTGGTCTCTCATTTTTCAATTGTAACAATCAACCCTTTGCACACTTCAAACAAGTTGCAATGTGATCCTTCCGTTAATCTGGTGTTAAATTCCCTAATAGAAATTGTCATGTGACCCTCACATGAGACATTTTTTGGGGGCAAAAATATAATTTTCTTTCCTTTTATTCTTCTTCTCCTTTATTTGTCCGCTGCATTTTCGCTCTACTGTATTTTCTAAACCTATCACCACTGACTAGCTCCCCACTACTCGCCCATCCCTTTCCCTCAGTCCCAACCGTTCCCACCACCTATGGCCACTGCCCATTCCTTTCCTGCCACCTCCACCCCCCATCCCTTTCCTATGGCTGGCTCCCAACCTCCCATTACCACTGTCACTCCTTCCCTGCCAGCGGCCCATTTCCCTGAGTAGGGTATTCCTACAACTTTATTCCCACAAATAGGGTGGATTTTTACTTTATTCCCAGCATAGGGTAAAGTGGGTTTTGATTTTGAAAACACATTTAAAAATAAAAAAAAGAGAAAAAGAAAAAAGAAAAGTGTGTTCAAAAAATGTTTTTGTTGATTTCAAGGTTGGTTAAAATAACAATAATAGAAGTATCTCACAAGAAGCGTGTTTTCAAAACACATTTTTTATTAAGCTATGTTAAAAAACTTAATCATAAGCGGATTTTGTAAACATGCTTTTACAAAAATTATAAATCACACCAAAAATATTTTTCATTTTTATTTTTAGCTTAAATATTTTGTGTAAAGCGGATTTTGTAAACAAGCTTTTCATTTTATTTTTATAAAATGTGTTTAAAAAACATGTTTTTACATTTATTCTTTTTTTTTTTAAAGCAACACATTCTCCCACCACAATGTAAACATACGCTTCTTTACAAAACACGTTATATATTGAGGCCAAAAAAAAAAAAGACTAGAGAGAGCAGCATATGAGAGAGAGAGAGAGAGAGAGAGAGAGAGAGAGAGAGAGAGACCACCGGCAGCAGAGAACCTCTAACAAAGAAGAAGAGAGAAGATGAGCCACGGAGGCGGCGGCCAACACGACCAAGAGCAAACAAAGACCACCGCGACCAGCAGCTGCCCCACCCTCTCTTACGGCAGAGCTCTCACACCTCTCAATACAAACGAGTGGGGGGTTAGTCTAGAGGGATTGGTGAGTACCTTATTATTGTAAAGTAATAACTTTCTTAAGTTTGCTTCAATGGTAACGTAACATAACTATATTTCTTTATAGATACATATATCTGCGAGGGCATATCAATTGTAAGAGGTTGCCCATATGAGATGTAATGGTGGAGTGGCACTGGAGGCCATTGTTGAGATACAAGAGTTATTATATGAGGCTTTGCAATAGGTACATCAACTAGATCGACTAAATTTCGGCCATTTTGGTGAGCAGCCTTCCATGATAGTAGATTTCCAGCCACATCAATGCCTCCCACAACTATTTCATCAGTTGAACCATTGACATCAATGCCTCCACCTCAACCTACCATGGGGGTGTCAATTGAAGTTCTATCTACATCAGTGCCTACCACACCTCAAGCATATCGATATGATCATTTGGATTTTGACCACTATAGTAAGAGGCCTTCCATGGGGGTGTCAATTGATGTTCCATCTACATCAGTGCCTACCACACCTCAAACACATCAATATGATCATTTGGATTTTGATCACTTTGGCAAGGGGCCTTCCATGGCCATGAGGGTGTCAATTGATGTTCCATCTACATCACTGCCTCCACCTTAGACTACCCCACCTCAACCTACCCATTACACATCGCAATTCCCCCTCCCTCCCCAAGCTATATCCTATCATGGCCCAACATACTCCCATATACCATGGCCAGATATTAGACCCCTCTTGGTCACCACCCCCATATAGGATTGAGGTTGTTACCCCATCCACTCCCTTACCACCACCATCCATTATAGGTGTGTCTACTACGATTCCCTCTACTTCGACACTAACATCACTTTGTCCTTTGATAGTACATTCCTCTTCCACACCACCTCTGTCCACTTTTATCAGGACTACATCAACATCATCCCCTATTGCACATGCGACCTTGACCTACCATGATGATGCAATCATTACTTGGGACTCGCACACTATGGATGAGATAATGGTCCATACCCTTACCAGAGGGAGAGGTACATGTAGAGGTCGTGGCGGCCGTTGAGGTTGAGGTTGAGGTGTGAGTAGATGCTAAGGTCGAGGTATAAACCATGATAGTGGTGTACCAGATGTAGGGGCTTCATAGCTCACCGTTGTATCCCAGGCTTTGCCGAATGTGGTATCCAAGATTTCTATTGCACACTTTGGCAAGGGGGCATATTCTGTACAGGCAGACTGCGAAGCACGAATACTCCAAAATGAGCCGCGTACAAGTATCGGATACGGATATGCATTTGATACGTTGGGACACATATCTGATACAGCAAAAAAGTATCCCTTTTTTTTTATATATATTTTTTTGAATTTCGGATACGCATGGATACATGAGAGATACGTTCCGGATACTTTTGGGATACGGAGGGGCAGAAAACGTAATTTTCAACACTTTTGTGGGTCAAACTGTAAATAAAGAAGTTAAATTGAAAATAATACAAATCACATAGGGAACACAGAGAAGAAGAAGAACCACAGATCGAAGAAGCATGGAAGCAAAAACCCTAAGCTCAGATTGCGATGCCAAATTCGAACAAGCAAAATGTTGCAAACTGAAATCTGAAGTTAGACAAAGGCTTCGAACACATTCGTTAGTCCGATTGTGAGTTGTGAAGTCAATCAACAAAGGAATCCATGAACAAAACTCAATTCAACGAAGACACAACTGCTACGAGCTCATCAGGGTGGGGCTTGAACCAAGTTGCATCTACCGAAGACCTCTTGCATCTCACCTCTCACCTCTCTCACTCTTGTTTTGCTTTTATTATGGTCTAAATCATAACCTTGCCTTTTTATCTCATTCATAACATATATATCAATTAAAAATAACCTTGGTCATCAACTTTGCAGCTGCTTTATTCATGTATTTAATTTTTCCCCTTATCTAATGGCTGCTAGTTTTATATTTTATATTTGAATTTCATAAATGTTATTTTATTAAATAAAATATAATAAATTTTAAAAAAATATTTTTTATGTTGTATTTAATTAATTAAATATTAATAAAGTAAAAATTTATAACATATATATGTTAATTAAAAATAATTGTTTACATTAATAAAATTATTTTAAAAAAAATTACGAACGTATCCTCACCGTATCCGTATCCGTATCCGTATCCGTATCCTACTTTTTCAAATTTTGGTGTATCTCCGTATTCATGCTTCCTAACAGGCAAGCAAGGAAGTGCTACATGCAAACGACCGATATAATGATAGTATACAGTAAAGGACTTAAGAGAGTATATAGTACGACTGGTTGAAAATATTTTGTATTTTTGTATATTTGAACTATTGATATGATGCTTCACACATGTCAACTAGTAAGTACCTTTACACATTTATTTGTTTATAGTCTTCTATATATTTTCACTGTCAAGTTGACATCATGTCTTTGTTTATTAGGACAAGACTGCATGTTTTTGTGGTTATTGAAGGCACAAAAAGGAGGAGGAAGTCTTTTTACAGGTGCATTGTTAGACAAGATCTCTCTATTTTGAACTTGATTATAGTGAAGAAGGGTGAGAATGATCTACATGGATTAACTGATGTGGAGAAACCCAGGATCAATGTTCTAAAAACCAGACCGGTGGTCGAACCGGAAAAGAGATCGGGTGGACGGGTCACTGGTTCAACCGTTGGGTCGAACCGGAATCGAACCGTGACGTAATAAATATATTAAATTTATATTTAAATAAAAATATAAGTAATAAAATTAAAAATTACAAAAAATAAAATATTAAATTATCTTAAATATTTCTCCTAATATTTTTTTACTAAAAAATATAATAATATATTTTAAAATATTAATAATTTTAATTTTGGAAGAGAAAATCAAATATTCAATATTCCCTCCATATGATTTTAATTCAAATAATTTAATTGAAAGAAAAGCTAAAATTTTGAAGGGATATCAAAATTTCAATTTTTCCTCCAATAAATTTGATTGAATCCCACATGGATTTCTTGAGTTTTTTTGAAAGATTTTTTTTCTTATAAATAGGTAGAGACTCTCACAATAATTTCAAGCTCTTAATGGGATTCCTCACAAGAGGAGACCCTTGAAAAAGAGTTTCCAATTAAAGTTTTCTTTTATATATATAATATATATATAAAATAAGAAAGAAAGAAAAGAAAGAAAGATTTAAAAAAATATATAAAATGTCCAAAAAAAGTACAAAATTTTCAGTCTAAATAACCCGGTGAACCGGTTCCGGGTTGACCGGTTAGGCGGTTCAACCGCCGGTTTTTTACTTCGACCGGTTCACAGGATATATCCGGACCAGAACCCCGACCGATCGACGGTTCAACCGGTCAAACCGGCCGGTCCGGTCCGGTTTTTAAATCCATGCCCAGGATAATAGGTCCAAAGAGGGCATCAAAGATTTATGATTTTGTGGTAGGATTTGTGATTTATGGGAGGTGCAAGAGCTCCAGTGTGAGAGAGAGGTAGGACAATTGCTGGTCTTTGTTCGCTGCTTGTCTTCTCTCTTCTTCTTCGCTAAAGGTTCTTTGTCGTCAGTGGTCTCTCTCTCTCTCTCTCTCTCTCTCTCTCGTTTGCTACTCTCTCTCGTCTTCGTTTTTTTTTTTGGCCTCCACATACAATACTTTTTGTAAAGAAACGTATGTTTACATTGTGGTGGGAAAAAAACATGACTTTTGAAAAAAAGAGTTAAGTGTAAAAATGTGTTTTGTAAACACATTTTACAAAAAACTAAAAAGTGTGTTAACAAAACCCACCTTACAAGATACAAAATATATATTTTAAAATATTTAAGCTAAAAATAAAAAATATATATATTTTTAGTGTGATTTATAATTTTCATAAAAACATGTCTACAAAACCCGCTTTTGATTAATTAAGTTTTTTAACATAGCTTAATCGAAAACGTGTTTTGAAAACACGTTTCTTATGAAATATTTTTATTATCATTTTAATCAACTTTCAAATTTTAAAAACATGTTTTCAAAACCCGCTTTTTTTAAAACGTGTTGTTAAAACCCACTTTACCCTATTGTTAGGAATGAAGTAAAAATCCACCCTATTGTGGGAACAAAGTTGTGGGAGTACCCTATTCAACGAAATGAACCCCTGCAGCCCCCCTCTCCTCTCCCTCTCCCTCTCCCTCTCCCTCTCCTCTCCCTCAGAGCTACCCCAACCCCTTTCCACCCCCATGGACAACCCCACCCCTTCCTCCATTGATTCTAGTTAAAAACACCACCACAAAAACAACCATTTTATCTATGATGCCATCAGCCACAAACACTGTGACCCCCTTCATTGCAAACCCTTCACCACAACCCACTTTGTCTTCTTTTCTTTTTTCCATTAGCCCTCCGCCACCGCATCTCTCTTAGAAGGGGATTGTTGTGGTTTGGGGTAGAGACGAAGGAGGTGGAAGGGGATTGTTTAGGGCGGGGTGGTGATGGGTGGTGAGAAATGGCTGAGGGCAGTCATGAGTGAGAGAATAAAAGAGGTGTGGGAAGGTATGGAGTGGTGGGAAGGGGAAGGCAACAGCCATGGGCGGTGGTAGGGAAGGGGAAGGCAGTGCCCAATTGGTTAAGTATGAAGGCCTTATTGGCCAATCATGTGTCATAATTCCTATTAAGGGGTATAAAGAGAGCAGACATGATAGTAACACTCTGTTTGGATTGGAGGGTGAGAAAGAAAAAGAAATGATTGTGTTCTCTCATCTAGATGAGAAAAGAAATGAAATGATTTTGTTTTGTCACTTTCATGTTTGGATGGGTCAAAAAGCAAAAAGCATATGTGAGAAGGACATGAGTGGGATTTATTTTTCTTGGTATTTTAAGGCGCAATCTTGGTATTATAAATATTTTACAACCAATCAACTTGTTAATCACCAAATCTCATCACTTTTGGTGAGAAATGAAATAGGCTTAGTAAGAGAATTCTCTTTCTCACCATTTCTCACTCAACTTATAAACCAAACATAAGAAAAAACAACACAAGAAAAAACTTCACTTTCTCATCATTTCTCACCAAATCACCCCATCCAAACAAAGTGTAAGTTAAGAAAAAATTTAAGGTACACTTGCCTCCCTCTGGCCTATGGGCAAGTATCCAAGATAGTGTTTGGTTTAAATTAACATTTGGATCAAAAAATCAAAAAACATGTTTGGTTAACAAGTTTTTAAAACTCTTTTCAAAATTGTTTTTTCTCTCCTCTCCTCTTTTTTTATTAATAAATCAATCAATTACTTTTTCCCTCTCCTCTCTCATTCTCTTACATTCTACAAATCAATCAATCAATCGAATTTTCTCTTACCCATCTATTCAACTACAAAAAATAAATATATAAACTACAAATCATCCCAAAATTATTTTCAAAATTCATAACCAAACCAATTTTCAAAACTCTTTTCAACAACTTATCTTTCAAAATACAACTTTAAACTCTTTTAAAAACTAAACCAAATGGAGCCTTCTTTCTCTTGAATACTACCACTTCTAGATTGCTTCTAAATTTCCTTAATTTTTCTCAACATCCAAACGAAACTCAAAATAAAATATATATATATATACAACTCAAATACAATAAACAGTGATCCAGTTTTAAACAAAAACTCTCAGGCACCAGATCAAAGGAAGAATTTGAAGAAAAAAATTGATAATAATGAGTATAATAACTACCACGCGATCATCGCACAGTGTCACTATCGTTGCCACTTGACACCATTGGCGCACACCGATTCTTCATAAATCAAGTCAGAGAGAGATACAACTAAGATTGATTAATCATCCTCATCAATTTTAAACAATCACTTGCTCGCACTTCGTTATAAGGTTTTTGATAGATTTGAAGGGCTTCAGTAGAGCTTAATTGCCACTGTGTGAGAGAAAGAAGAAGAGGATGAGAGAGACAGTGCGTGTGAGTGTGTGCGTGTGTGTGTGTGTGTGTGTGTGAGAGAGAGAGAGAGAGAGAGAGAGAATGGATTTAGAGAGAGGGAAAGGGAGAGGGAGACAAAAGAGTTAGAGAGAATAGAATTAGTCAAAACTAAAGATATTCTAGGGTTTTTCTAAAAAAATGAAAAATAAAATATTCTAGGGATATGAGAGAGAGAGAGAGAGAGAGAGAGAGAGTCATCAATAGAAGCTTTCTCAAAAAAAAATTTATTCTGGGGATATCGACGGACAAAGGAGAGAGAGTGAGGGGGGGGGGGGGAGAGAGAGAGAGAGTTGGTCAAAAGTTGTATTGGTAAGTGAATAAATTTATTATTAATCTTGAGAAGAGGGTATACAGGTCATCATTGTCTTTGCAAAGACAACAGGATTCTTGGAAAGGAAAATAGGCCTGTGTCAATATAGCAGGACATGTTCATATCTATTGTATAATAATCTAACAATAACTTGGGCAGGCCGGGTTGAGTGATTTTTTCTGCAAGCAGCCTGACACTCAACCGAAAATCAAAAAATTTGAAGCATATGGACCCCAGCCGACCGAACAAGCAGTCGAAACTGTCCGTCATGTATACAGGTCGGACAGGTCCTGTTGGGTATTTCAGGTGATTCGGATCCTCGAACACCCATAATGAAAACATTGAAAATATGTAACTAACATGATATAACACACTAACACATTACATGACGAGGTTTGAAGAGGAGAAACAATAGCAAAAAAACAGAAAAACTCCAAGTAAACAGACTGATTATTAAGTACAACCATATAGAAGTTTGAATACTCTACCAAAAAGTATATATGGAATCATATTTACCTCTTCATCACCTTCCCCGTCAAAATCTTCTTCATCAGCATCCTGCACAGAAGCCATTTGTAATCATCAGATACTCGGGAAAGTAAAAACACCTTTTAGCCCATAATAGAAACATGATTATTGTATCAAGGAAGACATGATGGAAAAGGGGAAGGAAAGAAGTTACATTGTTGAAATAATTGAGAGGATTGGGCCACAAATCCTCCTTGATTAGCTCTGCAACCTACAAAATGAAAAACAATATCAATAAAATGTATGGGGGGGAGAGGAGGGGTCACACTGAGTACCTCCAACATTAGTATCAGGTTCTTTATATTATCTGCAAAAGTAAAGAAATTACCTCATCTTGAATCTCATCCATATCAACTTTCTGTTGGGTTTCACTGAACCATGTAAAGAAGCTGCATTCACGAACGGCAAGAGAATAAAGAACTTCACTGACACATGAATGCCATCCACTTAAAAATTACCAAAAATGCAATCTAAAATATGCAAGAGCATTAATTTGTAGATGAATATCATCGTATCTTGTATGAATCTCAAAACAGCCAGTGTACTAATAGTAACACTAACAACTAAAACAAAGAAATGAGGCCATAATATGCATTCTGCTAAACTACTTCCTTTGTATCAGTCCTCATGGATCACATTTAGCAACAGAAATAATCCACCAACGAAACTGTTACAATGACTTCATGAAACGAGGGTTAATTCAATAAATAACATTGATAATGATAATTGAAACAGCTTGCGACAAAATAAGATAATCACCATGTATATGTGTAACTGGAATGGGATTTCAATTGCAAGGGCATAATTTTGACTTAAATAGCTCCTGGCAGAATGATTGCAACTACCTTAATTCACACGAGAAAAACGTTAAATGCAAAAGGTGACGTTGTATTCTTCTTGAAAGTTCTTAGCATGTTTTTCCTGTTCTGAAGAAAATTTTGCAAAAAAAGTGCACACTACACATCTGGCTAAAATTTGCTCATTGAAGAGAGAAATAACAGAGGCATCAATGCTTGGTCATTGAAAAAATGAGACTCTAGTCATCTAGTTTATAGTTTAAAAATGCTTACCGATGTTTTGTCACTACAAAATAAATTAGAAATAGTGATCATCAAACATATCAACTAAATTTCAATAAAAAATTCATTATTAGTTACAACACCACTAATAATAACACTGTCAATTACTAAAACTACTAAAAAACAAAAGTTTTTGAACACCATATATTGACTAAATCCAAAAATAAAGACTGACGAAATCCACCTTTCATCAGTATGAGGCCGCTTGCTCCCTTTCTTCTCATGAGCAACTCCATTAGGAATGCCCTTCACAAGTTAAAAACATTCAGCAAAAAGCAGAGTGAAAAAGAATATGCGAAGTAAACATTTTTTTAAACTACATATGCAAAGAAATGCATAAACAAAGACCTCTTACCATGCCCTCTTTCCACTTAATTGAAGTGGCGGTAATTTTTGTTGTTCCTTCGTCGAGAAAGGTAAAAACCTTCGTGAGCTTTGTGTCTTCAAAGTAAGGATTGGGGCTAAAATTCTGATGAATATATAACAAAAAAAATTTAATAACTTATATAAATCCATAATTAAACCATAGCTCTAACCAACATGCCATTTACAGCGCCTCAATGTAACAATTTTTTTTTTTTTAAATGAATGAAAATTCTTTTCAAGACCAAAGCAGGGGAGAAGAAACAACACTTACAAATGTAATAGTGTAACCCGACTTCACGTCTTTAAAATCCTCTACTTCAAGGGAACTAAGATACTTAAATATCTAGTAACAAAAAATTGTAAAGTCAAGTCAAGTTACAAGACAATTGGGGAAGGAAATAAAAAACAATGACAGCATAATCATCTTAACAGACCTCATTAATTTATTCAAAGAGCATACACCAAATTCATTAGTAGTAACTCATATAAAGAAGGAAAGAAATTAGAAGCCTCATAAAATCACCATATGATTTATTTTAATATATGAGAACAAAAACCAAACCTTTTGGTCTTCGTCAGTCAAAAGTTCGCCAAGAGCAGGATGACTCAAAAACTGCATAGAAAAGGGGATTAGTCATTTCAGTGGGTTCTAGAAAGAACATCTAAGAAATCACAACAGCAGGTAACTTAGAAGTTGTAAGAATCAAGTAGATGAAGATAGATCACTAACAGCAGTCAACCAGAAGTCAGGAATGGATTTGATAATATCACTCCGCTTCTCATAGGCGGGCTTGCGTATCTCATTGTACTTCTGCTCTACTTCCAAGACTTTGTCACTTGCCTCTTCGTTGATCTGCAATTAAAAATAAAATCAACAGAGCACAGTTAGCCCGCTTTCAGTAATACAGCTCATATGTCTTCACATAATAAAGTCAATATATTACGCCTTATCAATAAAACACTGCTCCTTGTTAGCAATAGGAATATAAATTAATGTCTTTAGGCCTTTGTTTTAATAATGGCCTTATTCTGAATACTTCTCAGATATTCTTGACAGGCCGACACATATCCAATACACCCCAAATGGATCCAATAAATATGAATATCGACTCCTTTCCAAATTTCTTGTTGTCAATTTGTGGTTAAATAAAAGATCCCAATTGCTTCAAATACTATAAAGGGATTATAACATTTAAGGTAAAAACAGGTGAACTATTTATGAGCAATTCTATTAAATTAATATGTATATTTTAAAATCTGCATGTGGATACTTATTTACTATTGAGGCAAAACTCATTTTTGTCCATGCTGCTAGGTTCTCCATCACCACATCCCTTCCTCCTCTGGACCAAAGTATATGTTTTGCCTCAAACAATCAAAAAACCACAACCAGGTTTAATGTTCCTTCAAGGCATTGTGGGTTGATTGGGTTCTTACCTGATGTGGGTCTTGTCTACTTCCACCATTCTTTGTTAGAGGTCCAAAGGAAGGAAGGGGGCCTCGACTGTTGTAGGAAAGGAGGGGCAAAATTGGGAAAGAGGGACATGGGCAATGACTTTTTGCCTGCATACTTTCCCTCAATTATAAATAAGTTTGATAGATAGATTTTAGAAGATTTTTTTATTCAACAGATTTGCTGATAAATAATTTGTCAATTGTTGCCTTAATTGTAATAATCCATTCTATAAATGTGATGTCATGCAATTATCAAGGATGGACCTAGAGGGAGTGCTCCCCCTCCCCCTTGGAAAACTCCTTTACTATAATATTAGCTATTAATTATCTCCAAATTATATAACCTTGCCCCTTTCAAGTTTTTTTTGCCCCAGATTTAAATGTGGCTGTTCCCTCTTGGTTTTTTTAAAACTTTAAGTCTATGAAACACACATGGCATCAAAGTATCAAATTAATAAGCCAAGAAGAGAAAAATATGAAGCAGAACTCAACAAGTTACTTGATTACATGATTACATTCATTGAATAAGGATGCCAAGAAAAACTCAAGATGTCACACTTTAATCGACAAGTTGTCTTAAAGTTGCTATCTTTTGTAGGTCAATGTGGATATGAGAAAACATACTTATTAATATATTTTTCCAACTTAATTTTCATATACTAAGAATCATGGGTCCTTCCTTGGCAATTACCTCCCATAAGCAAGCATATGTTAATACATTACATACATATGCATATATATACAATGCAAAGGCACACAATTTAAGTTCACAAAACTTTCATAGACCCACGAACAAGAGTAATCTAACTTTCATACATGATAAAAGAAATTGGGAAAACGAAATAAGCAAACAAGGATAAACAATGCTGAAAATAAACAAAGCAATGGTCTATTTGGTTGCTCGGAAAACGCAGGAAACTCATCAATTGTGAAACTTAAACCCTCCCGTCAACTAAGTTCAAAACGAATTTCATATCTCTTTTGATGAAAACCCCAAAAGAAAAAAAAACAAACAAACAAACTTTCAAAATCTTTGCTTTATTTCATCTCTATTTTTAAGTGATGTTTTCTAGAGAGAGAGAATTATACTTTCTCGAGCTCGTCTTGGATCTCCTGCAACTTCTCGATGGAGACGACAAGTTCTCCATCAATGTGCTCTGCATTTTCCTCTTCGCCTTTCAACTTCTTACCTTTGTCCGCCACCATCTTCAACAAACCCTAGATTGCTTCTTGCTCTGTGAATGAATAGTTACGACCTAGGGACAGAGAGAGAGAGAGAGAGCAACAGTCGGAGTGCCTGTGAGGAGGGAATGAAAAAGAGTTAGGGTTTTGGGGAGATATAAGAAGGAAAGAAAAAAGGGCTTTAGGGTTTTTGAGAGACTAAAATCTGCTGTATCGTCAGCTGAATGGTGCGTGCAGATTCAGCCAACCAAAACGCGACAAGGCAGCAGATGTGCTCTTTTGGCATTGTTTCGACACGTGGCGATTTGATGAGGATAATCTTGAGAAAAATGTTGAAAAATGATAAATATTGATAAAATATTTGGGATTCCTAATATTACTCAAAAATATTTTATTCACATAATTTCTCTCCTACAAACTCCTTCGAATGACATGAGAAAAAATAAATAAATGAATTAGGAATCTCATGGAGAGTTCGATTTTGGCTCAGGATGAATGCTGACGGCATGCTTAACACATGCAAGTCAAACTGGAAGTGGTGTTTCCAGTGGCAAACGGGTGAGTAATGCATAGGAACCTATCCTTGAGAGGGGAACAACAGATGGAAACGACTGCTAATACCCCGTAGGCTGAGGAGCAAAAGGAGGAATCCGCCTGAGGAAGGGCTCGCTTCTAATTGGCTAGTTGGTGAGACAATAGCTTACCAAGGCGATGATCAGTAGTTGGTCCAAGAGGATGATCAGCCACTGACCCATGCTCTCACACTTTTTTCTTCTGTTAAAACCTTCCGACCAACCTTGCAATTGTGTAATTATATGGGCCCATGTTGCGACCGATCCAAATCGTTGGCTTTTTAAAATACATTGAGTAGAACATACTTGTAAAATATCAAGTTGATCGGACATCGTTAGTCATTTTATCGTATTGTATTTGTATCTACAAAAATAAATAACACATGTGATTTGAAGTATAAAACTGAATACCAATGTGAGTGGGTGAAAGAATTAACGATATTTGATTAATTTGATTTTTTGCAAACATATCTACTTGATGTACTCTAAAACATGAATTGTTCGAATTATCAAAATGGACTCCAAAATAGGCCCATATAACCGCACAATAGCCATCTTATCTCTTAACCTTGCCACGTCATTAAGGGGAGGATTTTGTTTGGATGCCTTCTTTAGCAATTCAATATTTTAGTCTAAAAGTTACTAAAAAAATTAAAAAGTCAATAACATATTCCAAAAAGTCAAAGATCTTTTTTTTTTTTTTTTTTTTTTGCACATCTTTTCATAAAAAATTAAAATCATTCTAAACGAACTAATTTTTTTTACCTTATATTTTAGCAAAAAAACTAAAAAATTGTTGGAAAAAATGATTTTATAGTGATTTTAATGTGAAATTAAAGTAGGTCCCCAACCACCGGTTGAGGTGGGATCAAATGGGTTTAGATTCTTTATAACAAGATTTTTACACCACAAAAAGAATAACAAAAAATCATTGAGAATTGAATGAGAAATTGTCTCATAAAGTTAGCCTCATGAATGAGATATTGAGAATATTGTATAACTACTTATCCCACATTGATTGTAGAAGAAAGCATTGATAGATATTTAAATCTCAAGATTTTGATAAGAGCATAAGCCATTTGGGACATCTAAATTTTCTGAAGGAAAAGAGTTATGAATACTTTAAGAATGGGCTTGGGCTAAAACTATGGTCCAAGTTAGTTATACAAAAATTGCCACACATACGCACGTCACCGGCCTGCCCGGATCGGGCCAGGGGCGGGGATCGTAGGTGTAACAATCCCGACCCATGATTAACGTTAATCCATGCTTAATGATGCCTAATAATAAGTTTAAGTAAAGTTTTGCATCATATGTTGTCTTATTTGTGTTTATATCTGTTTAGCATAGACAGATCTGTTCATGTTTTCGTTTCGGTTTGCGAATTGAAGGCCTTATCAGCATCCAGTTCAGGAATTGACTTGATTTATGTGTTAATTAGAATTTTTAGGATTTTATGGTAGGTTCAATAGAAGTTCGGTTCGGAACGAATAAATTAGATTAAATTAGTGCTCACTTAATTAGTCTTAATTAAGTTATCTTCAAGTGAAGCCTATATAAGGCTCCATACAAGCCTCCATTGAACTCCTCTCTTCAATTTCAAGCATACTTGAGCTATTACACACACAAACGTGTGAAAGAAAGAGGAACCAAGAGAGAGAGAGTTGAGATCGACAAGAATTGTTGGAATTAGGATGAATTAGCTTGGAATCTTAATGTGCTCATCATTTAGATTTTACTTGAGGGGTTGAGGTCACGCGCCACAAGGAAGCTGAATTGGCTGCTCAGTTTGTTTACTTGGAGCATCTATTATCTATGAGTAATAACTTAGTAAAGCTATGTTCAAGTAAATTATTTTCTGCTCACGGATTAAGAACTATTCTATGAAATGTCATGTTTTATGCTATGAATGATTGTCCAAGTCTAACAAGCACTTATGACATTATGCTATGATTCAAGTAATGCCATGATTCAAGTATATGCAAGTTCCCGATACCGGAGGTTCCTTATAGGACAGACAAGCTATCTATACCCGGCTGGAGGTTCCTAAGTGGAATTGACAAGTTTACAAGTTCTCAGTCCGGAGGTTCCTTTATGAGACTGACAAGTTATTCTTACCCGGCCGGAGGTTCTTATATAGAACTGACAAGTATGATTTAAGACATTCTGTGCATGATTAGTCAGCGCTAATGGATGTACTATGTAAGACTAAGCATGAACTCTGAATTCTATATATGCTCAGAATGATAATACAAATGTGAATTTCAGTTTCAGCCACAGTTATGGGACATCATTCATTTACCCATTTACTTTGTTATTATTCACTGGGCCTCCGCTCACTAGTTATTTATTATGTATGTAGGTGAGCAGGCTCATGATCAGGCTTAAGATGATGCCTGGGGTATTTTGTGTTAGTCAACCACCTTTTGCGCCTCACGA
Source organism: Camellia japonica (assembly GCA_030407325.1). Taxonomy (NCBI): domain Eukaryota; kingdom Viridiplantae; phylum Streptophyta; class Magnoliopsida; order Ericales; family Theaceae; genus Camellia; species Camellia japonica. The sequence continues at coordinate 97,918,379 of JAPPVO010000059.1, forward strand.
GGAGGTTCCAGATCAAGTCATGTTTTGTGACTGTGTCAATATGGATGTATAAGACCGTTTCTTTTGTTTTACGAACAAGTTCTCATTTTGTATGTATTTGATAGCGATGTGTAAATACTGTACCTATGACGTCACTTGTATGTATATAAAATTTAAGATTTTCAGTTCCATGTATGTCTTCACAGCTCAATGGACTTCGTATATTTTGTATATTTGCTTCCGCAGCCCCTAACTATATGTTATTATGTCAAGAGGCCTTTGGTAATCTAAGAATTACTAGCCGGTTATCACGTTAAACCTATAGGGGCAGGTTTGGGTTGTGAGAGTAGGTCATGGGACTTGGGCTTGGGCTTAGGCTTACTAAAAGAAAGGCTTTATGAATGCTTCAATGATGGGCTTGGGCTAAAACTATGGTCCAAGTTAGTTATGCAAAAATTACCACACGCACGCGCGTCGCCTGCCGCCCGCTCGCCCGAACCGGACCGGGGTCAGGTCCGTGGGTCGTGGATCTTAAGGCTTAAGGCTTGCTGGAATGGGTTATGTTTGGGTTGTTTCGGATTGGTGGTCCACCAACCTAATCTTTTTAGGCCAAGTTTGTTTAGTGGCTGCAGATATACACACATATATGGAGTGTATAACTTATACGCTAATTATCCATCAGTTTTCTTGCATTACTTCTTCAGTTTTATAGAATTGAATTCTGCATTTGTTACAGAAAGGCTCCTCCTTTCTCTCTCATTGTGTATAAAAGGAGACATCCTCTTTAGTTTTAGGTACAGAATGTTTGGCTTCCATATTATACAGTCAGTTTGTTCCTACATTTTTCTTCCTGTGTAAGAGAGTGTTGCCATTGTCTGTTCGCTGGATCTAAACAAAAGATGCTTCTGTGTTAGCAGGTTTTAACTGTTGTATTCTGGGAGACAGACGCCGACATACTTCCAATATCTACGATGATGAGGCAAATCTGTTTTAAGGAAACTGTAGTATCACATAAGCTTCAGTTTGATTTATTTTCTTTTCTTATCTTGTTAAGTATTTCTGTTTATCTAATTGTAATTTTCAGTATGAGTTCTTATTTTGTAATTTTAAATTATTAAATATGAATCTATTTATTTTTTTTATTTACATAATTTGTACAACAATCTTAAAACATATTATTTATTTCCTATGCTATTAGATAAATAGATTCATGTTTTATTCGGTACTGCTACAAATGATGCATGTAAGCTACTGTTTCATACATAAAATTCATATTTACTGGTTGTAATTTGTGGCTTCTATTAATTAGTTAGATTTAAATTTAAAAAATAAAAAAAATAAAAAAAACCAATTGTTGCATGCTACTTTGTTTTCCGAAAGCACTGCATGTAGCATATATAGTGGCCCACTATTTCCTCTATATGAAAGTGCATGATTAGAATAATAAAATATATTTATTTGCTTTCTGCTGCTTTTTGGGAAATCAGATTATTTGTCAGTATGCCTATAGACTTCTATAGACTTGAATTGCATGTTATTATTTTCTATTACACGAAAGCTGTGTGGGTGATTTTCCGACCACACTGCCCGCTTAGTGATCAGTTGGTGAGCACCGGCAGAATAGATGGCTTCTAGATAACCTGCAACAGAAAGAGAAGAATCCCGCAGTGGTTCGCCACCCGGGGATACTCCGACGATCAAGTCAGTACTCAATATCTCTCAAAGATAATCAACTATTCAACTCACAAGTTTAAGTATCAAAAAGCATACCTTAGACCCATGAGGGTGCCTCTCTTTTATAGCCAATACAATCCTAGTCCCAATAGGAGCCTGGCCCTAATGGACTTAGGATTACTGTTAATCTGGGACTCCCAGTGGGATTAGGATAAACTCTCAAAGAGTCTTATCTTTACCCAAACTGAAGTCTTCTCCCAATCTAGGACTCTTGTCCATATCCAAGTTGAGTTCCCTCTTCATACTAGGACTTTTGTCCCTTATCCACTTTATCTCGGATTCCGATATCTTCGGAGATAACCTGGGCCTTGCCGAGATCACCTCGGCGTCACGACCAGGACACGTGGCACCTCGGCTGACACGTCGGCGTCACCTTGCCACGTGTTGGTACTCAGAAAATATATCCTCACAACTGCCCCCTAGGTTCTATTACCTGGCATTCTGAGGTGATGGAACCTACACTGTTCGTTCATCTGTGCCCCTCTGTCCGAGATCAAACTCGCCGACCTCTAAGTTCCCTGGACTTTACTATCCACTTCTGTCAAGTATCAAGCTTCATGTTTTTCAAGCTATTCGAGATCATACCTCCTAGCCGAGGTTTCTGGTTTCATTAATTCATAAACTCCAAGAGCTTTGCAACTGCTCCACTCACATTCTCCGGTGGGTTCCTGACTTCCAGTCATCTATTTGACTCCGGCGATTTTTATATCGGCGTACTTGGTAGGTTCACAAACTCTTTACTTGCCATTAAGCTCAATCTTTCATAACTCTTTTGAATCCGTTTACTTGCCCTCTATTGTCTTCTATTTTCGTCTGTTTTCAAGTTTTGAATTGTTTGAACGCCTGGCACTGTTCTTGCCATATCCACTTTCTGTTGCTAGCATCGTGTCTGGGTCATTACTTTCTTGTTTCTTCATATACTTATTTAGTGCCTGTGCACTTGGCTTTATCTTTAAACTTCGTCGTCTTCTTGACTCTGATGTTTCTCTTTTTTCATTCAATCCTCTGGCTTTTTCTCTTTCTTAGCTCTTTTGCTTAAATCTGTCATTGTTCCAAGCTTTCAAGCTTCTGCAACTGTCTTCGTTCCTCTCCTCCGGTGAAGCTTACGTCATTCTGTCATTGTCGTCAGATTTTGGCAATTCTCATTCCGACTTCCCTCTTTCTGGTAAGCCACTATTCCTCCTGGTTTTATTACTTGTTGCTTTCCAAGAAGCTCTGCTTCATTGTTAACCACCATTGCTGTTTTATCCGTTGTTTCCAAATCATCTTCTTGAATACACACTGTTCACATATCTGTTGATTTCTGCCACTGTTCTTGGCTTGACACACCTATGCAATCTTTTTGTCTTGATTTCTTGATAGCTTTATCACCATTTTTGATTTTCGAATTACATTTCTTGTTTCTGTTTTCTGTGTCTTTTTTCAGATTTTTGCTTTCAATCCTAGCCTTCAAAACTCCGAGGTGCCAATTGCCGAGAAGAGCTTTGATCAAACTCTTTAGGTAGATTGATGCTGAGCTCGTGGCTGAGAAGGTTGCTGAGAAGTTCTTTCCAACTGTCTTCTGGGGGTGAGACGCAACCTGCCGCTGATGCCGAGTAGTTTGCTTCCTTCTTGAAATTGATGCCGAGGTAACGGTAGAGAAGCTCCTCCAATTGACTGCTGAGGCTGAACCATCGTCGTTCGTCGAAGCAGATCAGTCGACGTTTCTTGCCTTAGTTCTTTAAGGTCTTCATTTTTGTATCTGCCAACCTTCTCAGCTCTTAACAAGCTAGTTGGTCATCTCGGATGATCATATCTCGGAAACGTCTTTCAGTGTTATCTCGGCTATACCAAACTTGTAAATTGCTTCAAATTTCAACAAGTGGTAGACTTCATAATCTTTGGTTAACTCATCTTGTAATTTGCACAAAAATTTCAACAAGTGTAAACATTCCTTGCTCCTTAATTATCATTCCTTCCCCCTGCATCTTCTCTCTGCCCCCTAATGTGAACATAAGTTGCACTTAGGATCACATTTAGGGGAGCTGGCTTCGTGCTGTAGTCACAGACCTGATGTGTTCTTCTTTCGCCGATGTATTAAAACTTCTGGTATTTAATTCGCCCCCTTTAGACCCTCTTTCTCTTGGCCTTTGCAAACTATCATCGCTGTTTCTTGAAGCATTTATTCCTTTCACAATTCTGGTCACCACTTCTGGCGTGCACTTAGTGGTTCTGTTCTAATCAAAACGACGTTTGACTCCGGCAAATCTTTTGCCGACATTTAACTTTGTGCACTCTTTAACTTGTAAATTCTCTCAGAATTTCATCAAGTGTTTAACATCATTCGTTTTAACTTCGGTTAAACATCATCTCGGTTTAACTTCGATTTAAGCATCATCTCCGTTTAACTTCGGTTAAACATCATCTCGGCTTAACTTCGGTTAAGCATCATCTCGACTTAACTTCGGTTAAACGTCATCTCGGCTTAACTTCGGTTAAACGTCATTTCGATTTTTGAGGTTCTTCTTTTTTTGTCGTTTGTACTCTTGTACCTTTCTTGTTTTTTAGACAATGTAAGCTCTGCATATGGCTGATGTGCCTCTTTGTTCTTGAATGTCTAATTTAACTTTCCTTCTCTGAATGCTGGTGCCTTTGTCTTTTCTTGACTGCCTTTGCATGACTCTATACTTTAGAATGTTTTGCGTGATTTACATAATTCTTCCTTTGCACAATCTTCTCGGGGTTACATACCTCGGGTATAATAACTGCAAGTTTTACTTCGGCAAGATACTGACCTGCAATCTTTTCATAAATCTCAACAAGTATAAAACATATACTTTTCAATGTAAACTTTGCAAACTTTTCTCAAGTTATAACAAGTGTTAAACAGTGATCTACTTGTAAATTGCTACAAATTTCAACAAGGGTTTAAACAATATACTTAGCTTTTACCTCAACCTGTAAATTGCTGCAAATTTCAACAGATGATCATATGTCGGCTTAACTTCAACTTGTAAATTGCTACAAATTCCAACAAGTGTTAAGCATCTTTTTTGGTTTAGCCAACCAGTAGATTGCCATAAGTCTGTAAGTAATAACAGCGGCTTCACTTCGACTTGTAAATTGCTACAAATTTCAACAAGCGAAGAGAAACAAATATCTCGGCTTAACTTCAACTTGTAAATTGCTACAAATTTCAACAAGTGAAGTTAAGGAACCATCTCGGCTTACCTTTAACTTGTAAATTGCTACAAATTTCAACAAGTGGTAAGCTTTGTATCGGTTTGACCGACTTGTAAATTGCTACAAATTTCAACAAGTGGTAAACTTTGTATCGGTCTGACCAACTTGTAAATTGCTACAAATTTCAACGAGTGGTAGACTTTGTATCGGTCTGACCAACTTGTAAATTGCTACAAATTTCAACGAGTGGTAGACTTTGTATCGGTCTGACCAACTTGTAAATTGCTACAAATTTCAACAAGTGGTAGACTTTGTATCGGTCTGACCAACTTGTAAATTGCTACAAATTTCAACAAGTGGTAGACTTTGTATCGGTTTAACCAACTTGTAAATTGCTACAAATTTCAACAAGTGGTAAACTTTGTATCGGTTTAACTTCGGTTAAACATCTTCTCGGCTTAACTTTGGTTAAGCATCATCTTGGTTTAACTTCGGTTAAACATCTTCTCGGCTTAACTTCGGTTAAGCATTATCTTTGGATTCGTGCCGGGGTTTTCAACCCGGCCAACTTTAGTCTGATCTTGTGTGTTTCCTTTTTATCCTCTGGGATCTTAGATCTGCTTGCTGTGCTCTTCTCTTCTCGGACTTAAGTGCCGAGATCTTATCTTCTTAGATTTGCTCACTCGGGTTGAGCTCTTCTTTTCTCGGACCTACTCTTCTAGGCCGAGATCATGTCTTCTAGGGTCCGGGATCTAGAATCCGGGATCTGCTCACTCAGGCTGAGCTCTTCTATACTTGAATGTTATCTCCTTGGAAGCGCTCATGCCCCCTGTCTTCGCATCCCTTTTGGAAAGGTCTTCGTTCCTTCGTAGGTATCTATCCTTCCATACCTGGGGGTCATCTTCGTTGTAGTATCCGTTTCGATCTGTTGTCTTTGGTGCGTCACCTTCCTGGCCGGCGTCTTTCACTCCGTGACTCTGGTCACGAGTTTCTGTGTTGCGATTGTCCCCTTCAACATCGAGGTTGATAGGTCTCCCACTCCCAGCAGGAGCGTTGTCTCCAATCTGATCCTTCTGTCCTTTACTGGCCATCTATTCTTCTTTCATTCCCACAGACGGCGCCAAATTGTGTGGGTGATTTTCCGACCACACTGCCGCTTAGTGATCAGTTGGTGAGCACCGGCAGAATAGATGGCTTCTAGATAACCTGCAACAGAAAGAGAAGAATCCCGCGGTGGTTCGCCACCCGGGGATACTCCGACGATCAAGTCAGTACTCAATATCTCTCAAAGATAATCAACTATTCAACTCACAAGTTTGAGTATCAAAAAGCATACCTTAGACCCATGGGGGTGCCTCTCTTTTATAGCCAATACAATCCTAGTCCCAATAGGAGCCTGGCCCTAATGGACTTAGGATTACTGCTAATCTGGGACTCCCAGTGGGATTAGGATAAACTCTCAAAGAGTCTTATCTTACCCAAACTGAAGTCTTCTCCCAATCTAGGACTCTTGTCCATATCCAAGTTGAGTTCCCTCTTCATACTAGGACTTTTGTCCCTTATCCACTTTATCTCGGATTCCGATATCTTCGGAGATAACCTGGGCCTTGCCGAGATCACCTCGGCGTCACGACCAGGACACGTGGCACCTCGGCTGACACGTCGGCGTCACCTTGCCACGTGTTGGTACTCAGAAAATATATCCTCACAAAAGCAATTCAAAACTGCATGCTCTTTATGTGGTTTCAGTTTCAGTAATTAATTTAGGGCATGTTTGATTGGGTGGATTAGAGTATGGGATTGGGATTATTAATCTGTGAGTTTAATTATTCTATGTTTGTTTTAATATTTTTGTTTAGGATTATTAATCCAATGGATAATTAATCCAATAAATTTGTAGGATTATTAGTAATGGGGTAGGGGTGAGATTATTAATCCAATAGCTATTAATCCAATTGGATAGTGAATATCACACTAATTTAATAAAATTATTAATATTTCACTATTAATCTTGTGAATCAAACATGACCTTAATATTGTTTCATGACGTATGACTCTAGTATAGGTGAATAATTGTATGTGCATGATTCCAAGTTTAATATCATGGTTTGCGTGTTTTTATTTGATAGCATTGTAATAAACTCGCATGCTTATGGAATTTTAAATTTTTAGTTAAAAAATTGACATGCTAATTATGTTCTATTTTTTTTTGTATGACATACATATTCATATTTTCTTTAATTCACATGTTTATTAGATCCTAGATTTTTAAGATAATTTTCATGTTCTAAAATTTTCTGAATTTTAGTTTATATTACATGCTTATTCTTTTTCTAAATTTGTAATGTAATTTGCATGCTAATTGCTTTGTAATTGCTAAAATTATTTTCATGTTAATTGCTCTAAAATTAATTGCATGTTTATTGCTAGATTAATTTACATGTCTATTGCTTTGTAGTAATTATATATAACTCATGGTTATTAAATTTTAATTTACTTTTTGGAGTTATAAGTTTTATTTTTGTAAGTCATCTGGCATTTTAATTCTTTACTTAATTTTGCTATTAAGTAGTTTGCTAGAAGGTTTAAAACAAGTTATTACTTTTACAGTTTTTCCAATTATTTGCTTTGTATTTTCTTGTGGTTATCTGCTAACTTTTTTTACAAGAACACCTATGCGAAAATGAATTGGAAAAAAAAAAATGCAAAACCAAATGAATAGAATTTGGGACTATAAAACCAATAGTTGGATTACTAACATTTTTGTTGAACAAAAATATCTAAGCATGAAAAAGGATTTTTGGATAAAAAGAATCATAATGGATTGATTACTTTTCTTTATATTTGAAGCAATTTTTTGCTTATATTTAGTAGTGGTTAATTACCTAATTTTTTAAGCAAGTTTGTTTGATTATACTGTTGAAAGTATTTTATTTGCTTATAATTGTTGTAGTAATTTTTTAATTACTTGTAATGTGGTTACCAATTTTAATTGCATATAAGTTTTGGGACTTGGTTTGTTTTAACCTAATTTATCCCCTAAAAAACTTAATTCTAAAAATTAGTTCTTATGGACTAAAAGTCAACATGCTCTTGAGAGTTTTGTCTAAGGTTAATTGGGTCTTAAGTGAGATCGGTGTGACCCTTTCAATCTTCTTGAAAACTTTCTTGATCATGTTCGATTTTATGGTAAGTGGTGAGATTAGTATTGAATTAAATTTTCAACTTTAGAATTTTCTAGTGTTAAGTTTAGTTTCTGGAAACACATAATAGTGAAATTTTGTTATATTTTTCAAAAATGGCAACTGTAACTAATGTTGCTGCTAATCTTGGTGGGGATCAGAACCTCGGGTCAACTGGCTTGCCAACCCCTACTATGACCCCTATGGTCAACCTTGTTGGAATGACCTATGTGGTCAATTGTTGTTACTCCTGTTGTTCTAGGAAAATCGCTCAACCATCATGAGCACCCAGAGAAGTTCATTGGAGTGAATTTCAAGAGGTTGCAGTAGAAGATGTTGTTCTACCTGATTACTCTTAGGTTTACGAGGTTTTTGAGTGAGGATTTACCAGCCATGAAAGAGAATGAGCAAGACAAACAAGATCTCACGGCTCTAGTGTCACGACCCAAACCCGCCCCTATAGGTTTAGCATCGTAACCGGCCAGTAATCTTGAGATTACCGAAGGCCTCTGAGACAGATTAACATAATATTAGGGGCTAGCGGAAGCAAATAACAATATACAATGTCCATTGAGCTGTGCAGACTTATATGAGACAGAGAATTTTTTAAACTTTTCATGTACATATATACACATCATCCTCACGTCATAATATATATACAGATTAGGCAGAAAGGGACTTAGTTCCTTTTTCAAAATACACATGACTTGCTGAACCAAACAAGAAAACATAACTTAAACCTTAAATCACATAACGATAACACTTAACATATCCGGAACCTCCACGGGAGGCACATAGGTTGGCTGACAAAACAGATTCTAGACAGAAGCCTCTAGCTTTGTTACGCGCCTGATCACCTATATACATAAATAATACAGTGAGCTAAAGCCCAGTGAATAATAACAGAGTAAAGGGTTTTAATGAATGAGTCCATACAGATTCAGAAATCATAATTCAGTTTCGTAACAAATTCATAATTTGTCCAGATCATATACAGACAGAAATCATAAGTCATGATTAAGTTTACGTGATACATCCATTAGCATTAACAGAACAGAACGTATACGCGTGAGGTTATGAATAACCTAGTTCCATAAAGGAACCTCCAGATCTGGGAACAAAACAGAACAGAAGCTGAGCCCCCGTGACGAGGCCTCCGGTACAGGTAACAGAGTGCAGACAGATATAAGTTCCATAAAGGAACCTCCGATACCGGGCAACTAACATATATCACATGATGCTAAGGATGTCACGAATACATAACAGAAATTGGACAATCATTCATTGTACAGAACATATCATTTCAGAAAACAGATCTCATTTTGTCACACAGAAAATAAGTACAGTTGAACATATCTTTACTAAGTTATTACTCACAGATGGCTGCAGAAGCAAATCAGACAGACTGGACATATCAGGAAAATCAGGCAGACAATGGCGCGTGACCTACACAAGCACATAACATATACACATTGAAATACAATATTACTCCATTGATTCAACTTGTCCTTTCTAGTCTTTATAGTCCGAAGTTCTACTACGTTTATTCTTTCTCATTTAAATAAACCGGGTTCTTATTTCATATATTCTTTCATTACTAAGTCCCTCTTTTCCAAATAGATTGATCCTTTACTTGGCTTCTTAAATAATTACCACAAGATCAATGATTCATTCTTTAACTAACTAATCTATGTTGATTAGTAGCTTATTATTCTTTATTGAGTCATAAATCATGTCTAGAATGCATTGGAAAGAGATGAGGATAAAAATATGAACTAAATGCAACTTTTCAAAATGTGCTGAAAATGGGTCTCCGCTCGAGCGTCACTTTGGTCGCTCGAGCGAACTGTAAAATTTGAAAAACTACTGGGAGGTCGATTTTCACGCTCGAGCGAGACTTCCCTCACTTGAGCGGACAACGAAAATTCTGAAATTCCAAAATTGCAATTAAAGTTCAAATTTGGTATTCAAAGCTTCAAAACATGTACTTTGGTATACAAACATGGAGAACCATTTATTAAAGTCATAAATTACTAAATCATCTATTCAAAATCATGCCCCAATTGCCAAATTTAGTTTTAATTCATTTTCTCCGTATCAAGCCAAATCCCAACCCAGAGTGATTAACCTCTAAATTAATCTCCATAAATTGAACATGGCTCCAATCTCTCATTTTCTTTTTAGTTACATAAAATTGATTTCAAGCTCTTTCTACTTTCCTTCCAAGCATGAAATTAAAGTCATAAATTCCTTAGAAAATTATTCACATGTATGAAATTGACATCAAAATTACTAGTTTTATATTCTTATAAATTTTCCAACTAATTTCCATAATCTTAATCTTAACTTAATTCATAGCCTCAATTTAATTCATAACCATAGATGTCCCAAAATATGTTTAATCTCAAATTACAAGTATGGATTAAAATCTAATTATAAAATCAACACTTTATCTAACATTAGGATTAATTCTAAATTTCCATAAACTTGATGTCTATAAAACATTCCCTTTTCTTTTCAAAATATGAACTTAAATGGCTCAATTTCTTTAAAACTCATGTATTACAAGAAAATACTACAAAATTAAGTCAAAACAATTAATTTTCCAAATTAATTTCCACAACCATGATTCTACTTCATTTCTTACAAAATCCATAAGACTAATTCCATAGCTTTCTTAATTCATGATGCATGGAGGATGAAGCCCAATTTCAAGAGGAATAACACAAATTAAACTTAAAATAATTAATTTCTAATTTATTTTCCATAATCATCCACATGCATGCAACCCATTTCATGTTTAGAACCCAATTTCCTTCATATCTAACCCAAATTTAAACTTATCAATCTTTTATACATGAATTAAATCTAAAACCTTGAAATTCCAACATGCATGCAAGGATGAATTTCAATTTGTGAAGAATAATAGAAATCAAACTCTAACTAATTAATTTCCAAATATATTTCCATGATCTTAACACATAATTCAAATTTCTTCATCTTCTTGCTAATTCCTATTAATTACATGATTTTGAGTCCAAGTTTAACAAATTTAAGAAATCATAACTCATATCCTTCAACCTAACTCGATTTACATGCAAAAATCTAATTTCTATCCATTTATATAAATGATCTACAAATCTTCATTTTAATCTTCTCAAAATTCATCTTGAATCAATTTATATCTAGATTATTTAAACAACACTATAAAGAAGATAGAATTTCTGACCTTAAGATGATTTTTTCACAATTTTTAGTTTGAATTTTGACAACCCATAAAACCCTCTTCCTTTCTTCTTCTTCCTGGGTTGAACTCTCTCTCTCTCTCTCTTTCCCACGGTTTTTCTTCCCAGCAGAACACCCAAACATGGGTCTTGATTCAACTCCTTTAACACTTACATACATGCACACATCTCTTGTTTACACATCATGCACACGTGTGTAACACGTCCGCGGGGGACCTCGCTACAGCTCGGACTCTGCTTTTTGTGTGTTGCGGTTCTAAATCTGAACCAAAGAGTCCAACTCTGGCAAATCGTTTTGAAGAAAAATAGATTTTTTGAAAAGTAGTGCCAAACATGGACTGCTTTGCCAGATTACAGAGTCGCCACCTAAATATTTTTTTAATGGGGGAATTTAGGAAACCCTGACTCGGTGCCGAAGGCCACGTGTCCGTCATCACCAAATGTCTTGGCTCGGGAGCTTGGGTACGATCGGGGAAGGTCAGCTATGAGCACCCCCTTTCGCCCGGTTCGAAGACCGGCCTCTACTAACCGTGATATCCGTTTTTGAAAACATTACATGCTCTTATTCCAATTATTAACCTAGAATTACTATGTTATGCGCGCAGCAAACAAGTATAGACTAGATTGCCTAATTTGGAAACAAACATTGCGTATCCGTTTGTTTTGAAAATGTTTCGGAATTCGCTACTCGCAAGTAGGCTAAAACACGGATTTCAATGAGTTTTCCCAACTCAAGCAATCCAACCTCCACCCACAGGCATTCAAACAGTTTATCTCATATAAGCACTTAGCCGCATGGTAAGCATACTGTCATGTTAGCATTCACACGCATGTGGTATGCTAAAGCGTAAATACTTACATTGTACTCCGCGCCAAAACAAGAAACTAGTTAGCAAACATGCATGACCTAGTTCATGTTAAATGGCTAATGCAACACAGGCGAAGATGCAATTTAGAGTAGGCTCGGCTAACCCTAAAGATGGCATGTGAAATGCACGAGTAACACGTATTCAAGTTAGATTTGAAATACAATGCAGTTTGTATGATGTACCGAGCCCGATGCATGTCGACAAATGCATGGATGCACGCATGCATTGCATAAGGTATGCTAAAATAGACGTGCCCTAATCTACCATCATAAGCAGGTAAATAAAAGGGAAGAAAGAAATGGGGGTTGGAAAACATACACACACTCACCCACACTTATTACAAATTTGCCCTCACTCGGAGGGACCAAAAGGATATATAGATAATTAACTACGCAAGCTAATTAAATTACAAACCCATTAAATTAATTAAGCAGATTAATTAATTTAATTAAAGCAGTAAACCCCTCGGGGAGAGGGCCGGATGTGGCGCGTGTTCGGGACTTGCTCGGAATCGCACTGCCATGCTAGCTTGCCTCTGTTTTCCCTGCTTTCCTTCTCTGAAGACTGCCAAAGTCTCAGGACTGCTCCCTTGAATCATGGGGATCACCACCGGCTGAAGCATGTGGCCACCGGCACTGAATTCATCCATCGGCCATCAATATACTGCCGGTCGGCACTAAATACTGCCGGTCGGCACTGAATGTCTGCAGAACCTGCAACTCACAGCAGCAGAGGGCAAAACTTGCATGGCAATACAATTCAAGCAATATGTGCACCAAACACATTCCTTATCATGTTTGTGACTCAAAGGAGGATGTGCCTCGATTCTCGGACCACCAATCACGCATTTCCATGCATGGTGGCCTAAAGGATCAAATGTGCAACTTGAATTTCAAATGCATGCAAACCAATCAAACAAAGTGAGGCCCAATTCCCATCATCAAGTCAAGGAACAAGGCATGCATGCCTATGTGTGCGATCCTAAGCATGTCGACTAGGGATGCAACATGAGCATATAGACAAACAATGCAAGCATACAAGCAAACATGAGGTAGCATACAAGTAAGTGAATAATGGTCTTACTC